>CM034533.1:70509556-70572056 GCA_020002185.1 Paraescarpia echinospica | reverse complement strand
TTTCTGAGCATACGTATGGAAACATGAACGATACGGACTACTATAGTTTCATACACACACGCACGCACGCACGCACGCACGCATGCTCACACACACACAAACACACACATCGGTAGGTTCTTGTGTTGTGTTCTAATCACTAGGGCAGAGCTTTGCATGTACATATACCTCATCTGCAAAGTACCAGACCTAATCGCGCAATAGAAAATGATGACATTCAATAATTTATTCCGGTACGCATTGTGAGTTTCCGGCACCGAGTGGCGTCGAATGCTGTAACATGATTGAAGTGACGTTCCTATATTATCCAAACTGGGGTACATTCATTAGTCAAGTAATAGTTTAAAGAATAGCATATGTCATACTTTGTGCGGTACTTACTTTCGCAGTTCTTACCGTACAAACGTCTATCACAAAGACACTTGTACGTTCCATCATATTTCTTCACGCAGACAGACCTTCTTCCTCGACAGACTGGCCGCCCGTACCTCAAACAAGGGTCACCTACAATAAAGGTACACAGAAGATGCACATGCTTTAATATTCATTACAAATGTGTTATAAAGATCAATGAAACTTGTTTTACAAAAAGGCGCCATTTAGCATAATATGTATGATGAATGGTTTGTATTCAGAGATGTTTTTTTGTGAATGAATAACAATTTGATTAGATGCTAACTGCTAAAGTCGCGAAATCGATCGAGCACGAGTTTACCGCCAGGTACACGTAAAATACAAAGCACAGTCTATGGAACCTGTAGGCCTACGATGTCGTTTGACTTTGGTTTACACAATTCAGTAAAATCAAATATACATTGCGAATATGTCAATTGTTCCGTTTACACATACATTTTCACTGGTACAATTTAAAACGGTTCAGGATGAGTAGGTTCAAATACCATCTAAATACAACTGATGCAGCTACAAGTTGCAACCATCGACACAGCTTGCATCACATCGGAGAGGTGGTGCAAGGTTTTTTTTAACCTGTACAATTGGCAACGGGCTGCCTCTGTAAACACGTTGCACCGGTTTCAATTTGTACCGAGTCAATTAGATGGAGCTTTGTAACTGACTACCCAATTGTATACTTAAAGTTGAACACACATGTTATGTATATTTTTTTATTAACCGTCTATTCTTTGTATATTTATGTGTCTATAGCTTTGTATTTTATTTATTTACTTTTTTATTTTCCTGTATTGTATATATACATATGGACTTTAGTGGGAAATAAACATTATTATCATTATTATTGTTTTATATATATATATATATATACATATATATACATATATACTACTTGGGGGCTTGACGATTTCTAATGCAGTGCCAATTGACCGTCACGCCCGGATCGCCTACAATGCCACCTCATGATCGTACTTTGCACACATACATACATCCATGTATGCATACATACATGCAGACACGCAGACACGCAGACACGCAGACACGCAGACACGCAGACACGCACATACACAAACATACACAAACATACACAAACATACTCACACCACTGCGAACAATAATAGATACAAAATAGAATTGTTCATCAGCGAAATAAAGAAATACATACGCCTTGGCTTGAACTCATAAATTTCCACTTCACACAGTATTAACGCCTTCTTATATCCCATTACTTCTATCCTCGCATATCTGCCAATAGTTCCTTCTCGGCAGATAATTCGTCGAGTTTCGCTTGGTGAAAAGTCAGTTTCCATCGGCGAACATGTTGTCACTTCGTGACTATCGTGGATTCGACTTGATTCTTGAAATGTAACTCGTAGTCCGTCCATTTTATCTGATCAGAAAACACGAGAAAATAGTGTTTTGTATAGCACGGTGGTACTAATCATTATATTACGTAATGTATGTTGTGGATACAAATTGCATTAATTTTTGGGCACACCGTTTCAGATGTAAGCCCACGCACGCAGCGACACACACACGCTCGCACATTTATACGCACGCACACACACTGACATGTATTCTTTGTAACGTTAGCATACACTACCTACCACAACATTTCTTCGCTGACGTCGTTATAACAACCTCGTACACCACATATTGTCTCAATAAATTCATCATCCAATACGGGTTTCTTGAGATCACATCTATACCATAACAGCGGTCGTTGGGGGACTGTCTAACCCCGTCATTGGTATACCGTGAATAACTTGTGGTGTATGTATCAACATATCCCCGACGAGCCAAGTTAGGAGATGCAGCTGTAATTAGATCATTTAAAACGGTTAACAATACTGGAGGACAAACGCATCAACATTATTGTCAAAATATATAAACAATACTATATGTGTCAATTTTATTAAATAAATACGCAAATACGTAATTATGTCCATATATCATATACTGATACTCTAGAAGACAAAGCTTATTCAATAACATTATATAGATATGTATACATATGTATATATATATATACACACACACACACACACATATATATATATATATATATATATATAATTATCATATACATAATAATGATATTGAAGTATAGTACGTGTTGAAATCATGATCATCATCATCAGCAGCAGCAGCAGCAGCAGCAGCAGCAGCTGCAGCAACAGTAGTAATGAGACGACAATAACGTAGAAAAATACACATACTTTCGCAGTTTGGCCCGGAGTAGCCTATTCTACACAGACACTCTTCTCGACCGTCACGTCTTCTTCGGCAGGTTGACCTGAGTTGACATCCTTTTTTGGTCCGACATCGACGAAATGCTGCATGTATTGTGTAGAAGTAAACACCGTGAATTGCAGTATTCAAAACTTGTCATCACGTTATTGATAACAGCAAAAGTAACGATGGCTACAACATTTCCCGTTCGTAAAAGTTTCGTTGTCCTGAAGTATTCCCTCCAGTTATCACTGCATACTAAATGTGCGATATTTGTTACGACAGAACTGCGTTAGTTGCCGTAGCGACAGTGCACATAATCACTATGCTTACCGTGTAACTATCCATTGATCAAGCGGCGTATGTAACTTACTTTGAACATGCATGCAGGATACCCTTCTGATTTCATAATTCATTTTACAATGTTTTTTTTCAGCAAGAGTTTTAGAAGGACACGATGAGAACAATGGGCTATTCCATGTCACTGACTAAAAACGAAGTACCGATACGTTATTGTTTTTGGGGGAATGTGAATGAGTTGACATACGAACATAAACATATTAAGTTCGTATTATAGAAAAAACAGGAACATTAAATACCTGGTGCGCTGTTGGATTTCATCCCGTATACTTCCACTTCACACATAGTGAGTATCTCGAAGACCTGGGTAGATTTGATGAAGACATATCTGCCGATGGTGTCTATTTTCTCACATCTAAGAATCTCCGTCTTACCCCATGGAATCTCCGGTCCACGAACGTTGTACGTAATGCTCCCGCATTTTGGCACGTCAGAGATATCAGAACGTTTTGACGCGTCATCGATCGACAACCAAACGTCGACGTTCAACCGTCCTAGAATATATAAGATTAAGTCGGTTGTGTGAATATATATATATATATATATATATATATTAGGTTCGGAACATACCGATTATTCTAGAGGTTGAAGTTAAGCACTCCCTAAAACACCCACCGTGAAGATCTATATATATACCTCAACTTGCACACCCTTTGAGGCACACCAAAAACCTCAAAATGTACAGCGAAATTCACTCCCTTCCCAAAATATTTGGGGGCTAATCATATATACAGCCCCACCAATAATGCCCCCTCGGTTCCGGCTATGACATATATCATTTGCAGTGTAAAGCGTTGACTTAAATGACCGTACCTATATATTAATAGGCGTCATTGTACCAACGAGACAGTCAAAGAACCTCACCACAACATTCGTCACGACTAATGATTCTAATCGTATGCACCGAGTAGGTATCTCCAAGGTCCACCATCCACCAGGGATATCGAGATTGTGTGGTTTGAGTACAGCTGTGACTAGAGAAGCAGGTTCCGTTACGATTACCGTCAACCGCCTTCTCCGCCCCCGTGTCGCTACTGGCCGTCGACGACTGTGTCGCGGGTTTATGAAGCGCCACGTTTGTAATCGCTGAAATATCATTGGAATGAGAGGTGAAAACACCGTATCAGCAAACAACGTGATATAATGTGAATGATGAATCATGAACAACATACCTATCCCTGTTCGAATCACACGAATAGTTTACGTTTCACTTGTATACGAATGCAAAACAAAGCAGATGCCGAATACACGCACTCGCGCGCACGTACGAATGAACGTACGCATGCACACACACGCATGCACGTTTGTTTGTTTTGTTTGTGTGCCTGTGTGTTTGTCTTTGTGTCTCTGTGCGTGTGTTTGTGAGTGAGTGTGTGTGTGTGGGTGTGTGCATGCGTGTGTGAGTGTGAGTGTGTGTGTGTGTGTTTGTGTGAGTGTGTGTGTGTGTGTGTGTGTGTGTGTGTGTGTGTGTGTGTGTGTGTGTGTGTGTGTGTGTGTGTGTGTGTGTGTGTGTGTGTGTGTGTGTGTGTGTGTGTGTGTGTGTGTGTGTGAATACGTGTTATACGTAATTATTATTATTTTTATCATCTATAGCAGAAATATATATACATATATATATATATATATATATGTATATATATATATATTTCTGCTATAGATGATAAAAATAATAATAATTACGTATAACACGTATTTACACACACACACACATACACACACACACATTCACACACACATATATATATATATATATATATATATACATAGCCATTAACAGTAATTAAATATTTAAATATAAAAACGCTACACTAAATATTGTACACAACACTCACTGTCGCAATTATGAATGGTATCCCCGGTCTCGCAGTAGCATTCGTAGGAGTCAACCCCTTTCTTCCAACAAGTAGCGTCTTCTAAACAGGGATTACTGAGGCAAGGGTCAGTTGCTGCAATATTCAACCAACATCGACAGTGTGAAATATGATTGATTACATATATATATATATATATATACATATATATATATATATTTATATGTATATATATTTATATATATATATATATAATAATATATATAAATATGGAAATATATAACTTAAATTAGACGACATATTTACCGTAAACAATGTCGGCTAAATAACATAAGTGCCTACATATGTATGTTTAAATGGTAGAAATATTTACTTTTGTGATTACGTCTAGTAACTTGCCATAACAATTGATAACTTGCCATTACATCTAGTAACTTGCCGTCACATGTGGTAACTTGTCATCACATGTGGTAACTTGCCATAACATCTGGTAAATTGCCATCATACTTGGTAACTTGCCATCACATCTGGTAACTTGCCATCACATCTGGTAACTTGCCATCACATCTGGAAAATTGCCATCACATCTGGTAACTTGTCACCACATCTGGTAAATTGCCATCACATCTGGTAAATTGCCATCACATCTGGTAACTTGCCATCACATCTGGTAATTGCCATCACATCTGGTAAATTGCCATCACACTTGGTGACTTGCCATCACATGTGGTAACTTGCCATCACATCTGGTAACTAGCCATCACATCTGATAACTTGCCATCACATCTGGTAACTTGCCATCACATTTGGTAAATTTCCATCACATCTGGTAACTTGCCATCACATGTGGTAATTGCCATCACATCTGGTAAATTGCCATCACACTTGGTAACTTGCCATCACATCTGGTAACTTGCCATCACATGTGGTAACTTGCCATCACATCTGGTCAATTGCCATCACACTTTGTAACTTGCCATCACATCTGGTCAATTGCCATCACACTTTGTAACTTGCCATCATATCTGGTAAATTTCCATCACATCTGGTAACTTGCCATCACATCTGATAACTTTCCATCACATCTGATAACTTGCCATCACATCTGGTAACTTGCCATCACATCTGATAACTTGCCATCACATCTGATAACTTGCCATCACATCTGATAACTTGCCATCACATCTGATAACTTGCCATCACATCTGGTAACTTGCCATCACATCTGATAACTTGCCATCACATCTGATAACTTGCCATCACATCTGGTAACTTGCCATCACATCTGATAACTTGCCATCACATCTGATAACTTGCCATCACATCTGATAACTTGCCATCACATCTGGTAACTTGCCGTCACATATGGTAACTTGCCGTCACATCTGGTAACTTGCCGTCACATATGGTAACTTGCCGTCACATATGGTAACTTGCCGTCACATATGGTAACTTGCCATCACATCTGGTAACTTGCCGTCACATATGGTAACTTGCCGTCACATCTGGTAACTTGCCGTCACATATGGTAACTTGCCGTCACATATGGTAACTTGCCGTCACATATGGTAACTTGCCGTCACATATGGTAACTTGCCGTCACATCTGGTAACTTGCCGTCACATATGGTAACTTGCCGTCACATCTGGTAACTTGCCGTCACATCTGGTAACTTGCCGTCACATATGGTAACTTGCCGTCACATATGGTAATCATAACTTGTCACATATGGTAACTTGCCGTCACACATCTGGTAACTTGCCGTCACATATGGTAAATTGCCATCACATCACTTGCCATCACATCATCACATCTGGTAACTTGCCGTCACATGTGGTAACTTGCCGTCACATGTGGTAACTTGCCGTCACATCTGGTAACTTGCCGTCACATGTGGTAACTTGCCGTCACATCTGGTAACTTGCCGTCACATCTGGTAACTTGCCGTCACATATGGTAACTTGCCGTCACATATGGTAACTTGCCGTCACATCTGGTAACTTGCCGTCACATATGGTAACTTGCCGTCACATCTGGTAACTTGCCGTCACATCTGGTAACTTGCCGTCACATATGGTAACTTGCCGTCACATATGGTAACTTGCCGTCACATCTGGTAACTTGCCGTCACATATGGTAACTTGCCGTCACATCTGGTAACTTGCCGTCACATATGGTAACTTGCCGTCACATATGGTAAATTGCCATCACATCTGGTAACTTGCCATCACATCTGGTAACTTGCCGTCACATATGGTAACTTGCCGTCACATATGGTAACTTGCCGTCACATATGGTAACTTGCCGTCACATATGGTAACTTGCCGTCACATATGGTAACTTGCCGTCACATATGGTAACTTGCCGTCACATGTGGCCAGTTCGAGGACATACATTTAGTCTTCAATCTGCTGAATTTTGGACACCTGTTTTAAACCTGTTTTAAGCTAATATTACATTTGGGATATACTGTATGAAAACGTGATATTCTCATATACGTACATTCTCTGGCACTCATTTCTTGTATTTTATGCAAACTTTGGGTCTTATATGCACAAAATAGATAAATTGTGCATGCGCGATTCTTTTTGAACGTGGATGATTAATTATGCAGCCCGACTATACGTCTGCACGCTCAGTTAAGCATTCTTTTGAATAAATCCAATTGACATGGACTGCTGATATATTCACTAACCGTTTATTCCATAGATTGCCACCTATTTTTCTTTTAGTTATTGAAACCGTGACATAAACAGCAGCTAGAAGTTTTCTTGCCGCATAAAACTCAGTGGAGGTAACCGAAATCTGTTGGACGGTACTACATATTCAAGAGTATGCCTTATATGGATCGTGAATACTGGCGCAAACTGGAAACTGCGCGTACGCGGAGTTCTATCGATATATGGCCGTGAGTAGTAAGTAGTGAGTTTATTGACCCCCAAATCAGCCAAATTGCGTAAAATGACGCCTACCTTTTAACATGGCGCAAGTTTAGTTGATTTCGTTTTATACAACTTGCCTTTTGCTTTTGCTACCTAATGATTTTTGTGTATTCCGAGTTACTACTGTATGTGGGTGTGTCTGTGGATATGGTAGTTTTTACCGCGTTGATGCGTGTATGGGGTAAAACGTCTTGTGGGAATTCGTAGACTGACAAACCAGCAGCCGGGGAAGTTGGAGCATGTGAAGAGAGTGGGGGGGGGGGAGGTTGACGAGCTACCCGTTAGACGCGCCACTATCGTTGTTTATGTTTTATTGCGTGAAGTTCTAGAAGTGTCGTTGATGGTGTGTTGATGACGCAATGACTGTGTTAGAGTTCGTTGATTGAATGTGAGGGGGCCCCCTTGATTGTTGTTGTTGGTGTTCGCTATATTTGTGGTGTCGCTGAGGCGTAGCGGTGTCTTTGTTTAGTTGGAGCGAGTAAAACTGATCAGTGACGAGTATTTAGAAAATAGCTGGATGTTATTAAAATGGCAAGGGTTTAAACTCACCAATCAGCGACGAGTATTTCAAAAATGCCCGGATGTTATGTAAATGGCGGGGTTTCAAAGCCGGAGCAAGTAAAACTGCCCAATCAGCGATATTATTTAGAAAATAGCGGGATGTCATTAACATAACGGTGAATTTAAAGCCGGAGCAGGTAAAAATGACCAATCAGCGACGAGTATTTAGAAAGTCCGCCCCGTTTCTAGAACTTTCGGTGGGAGAGGCCTATCGGCGTTGGTCGGTTGAAATACCGACAGTGTTTGGCGAAGAGAGGACGCGGTTTGCTTGTGGGAACCGAGGGTAGAATGAGGTGTCGGGATAAGGAGCGAGCGATGAACAGGAGATTTAGTAATTCGACGAATCATTATTTACCCGAAGTGGGGTGTGTGTGGGAGAGGAGTACGTACAGGGCGGTGTTATAGTGTAACCAGTATGTGTTTTGGTAGCCGTGGGAATATCGTTACTAACCACCTCGTCTTTGGACGGTAACCTTTGAGATCACGTGACCTTAAACGAATTAACCTCAGTCCCCGTGGCCAAGCCGTTTGTTTGATTGCGATTTGGTGTTTGTTTTGTGAAGTTTTGGAGTGGTAGCGCTGCCCATTGGCGTTGACTTGTTAAGAACCCGATAGGGTTTAGCAAAGGGACCGAGCGGTTTGATGGGTAGAGCCGCTGAGGCTAGAAAGAGATGTTATGTATATGCATATGTTCGGAGCAAACAGAAAGTTCAGGATAAGGTCGATCCTCTAGAAGATAGTGTTAGAAATATAATATCAGAGGGATTCTTAATGGCAGAAGACCTGAATGAGTATTTTAGTTCAGTGTTTACCAGGGAAGATATTAGTTCATTGCCAGTAACTGAGGCTAAGTTCAAGGGAGCAGAATCAGACTATTTAGGACAGTTAATTATAACCCCGGAAATGGTAGGTAAGAAAATTAGAGCTATGAAGGATAATAAATCACCTGGAGTGGATGGGATTCCGCCCAAACTACTATTGGAAATTGTAGACAAAATTAGCATACCACAAGTTTTCAATTTGTTTTTAGAAGAGGGAGTGGTTCGTTTAGAATGGAAAGAAGCAAACATTATACCGTTATTTTAGAAAGGTTCCAGAAACAAGCCAGAGAACGACTGACCAATGAGTTTAACGTCAGTGATTTGCAAATTATTAGAAAGACTAATTAAAGATCACATGGTGGATTTTCTTGTTAAACATAAGTTGTTAAACCCATCTCAACATGGGTTTCAAAAAGAGAGGTCATGCTTAACAAATATGTTATGTTTTTTGGAAGATATCACTATGTGGGTAGACGAGGGATCACCAGTTGATATCATCTACTTAGATTTTCTGAAAGCTTTCGACAAAGTGCTACATCAAATATTACTGCTTAAACTAAAGGACCATGGTATAGGAAATGGTTTAATTAACTGGATAGAAAAATGGCTAATTGACAGAAGACAACGGGTAGTAGTTGACGAGGAGGCTTCAAACTGGAAATCAGTTTTGAATGGGGTACCACAGCGATCTGTATTGGGACCTATATTGTTCTCAACGATTTGGACTATGATACAAAAAGCAATATGTTGAAATTTGGGTATGATACAAAATTGTTTAGAATGATTAAATGTGATGAAGATAGACAGCATTTACAAGATGATCTTGACAGATTGAGAAAATGGTCAGAAAAATGAAAAATGTTGTTCAATTTTTGGAAATGTAAATGTCTCCACACAGGACATGACAATGAAGATGTACAATATACAATGGGAGGTTCTGTACTAAGTACTATTGTAAAAGAAAAGGACTTAGTGTTAACCATTAGTGCTGATATGAAGGTTTCAGAGCAGTGCGGTATTGCGGCTTCAAAGGGAAATCAAATCATTAGGCGAAACATAACGTATAAGGAAAAAGAGTTAATAATACCGCTGTACAAAACAATAGTTAGGTCTTATTTAGAATATTGTATTCAAGCGCGGTGGCCATATCGCAGGAAGGACATAGATATGCTAGAAAGAGTGCAGAGGAGAGCAACTAAAATGATATCAAAACTGAGGGATCTTAGTTACGATATACGCCTTAAAATGTGGTTTAAAAACACTAGAGACCAGGAGATTGAGAGGAGATCAGATAGAAGTGTTTAAAATATTGAATGGTTATGAAAATATTGATAGAAATATTGTTTTCTCAGTTAAGAAAGATAGAAGGACTAGAGGACATGAAGTTACAATTGTAAAGGAGCAGTGTAGATTTTATATAAGAAAGTTTTCATTCTCACAAAGGATTGTAAATGATTGGAACATATTATTTCGTGATTGTGTTGGTGCTAGAGGCTGGGCAAGTTTCCCGCCGCCTGTCGGATAGCGGGATAAGTTCGGGATTATCATAGTGGTATGTTCCAGACGATAGGGGGATAAGTACGTTGATATCGGTGTCGCCGTCTAGCGGTGTCGTGGGTGTTTGTTTTGTGATGCCGATGGTTTTGAGGGCGCCGCTTATCGGTTTTGTCAGGTTAAAATTAGCGAAGGGGAGACAAGGGATTGGGGTATTTGGTGTCGCCGTCTGGCGGTGGTGTGGTGTTTATTTTGTGAGGAAAAGTGTTATCTTATAACAGGAGAATATTATAAAGCGATACATACTTTTCACAAAAGTGACCACAAAAACGACATAGTTTTAAATTATTACAGAAGAATCAAAAACATAGATCGGCGCCGACTTTACTTTCCAAAATTTCCCGAAAATTCGGCGAAGACCTACTCTCGTCTACGTAGGATCGGCGCCGATTTTAACGTTTCAAAATTTCCGAGACGCTAAGAAAAACACCGTCTGTTGTTTATTGATAGATCGAGGCGTCGGCCAGCGTGCGCGCTCAGACGACGAACACCGCTTACCCGAAAAAATAACAAGGTGCGGTTTTAAATTAGCGGGGAATTTCCACTCAGAAAAGTCCCGAATTTATCATCATAAATCTAATATCACATTAAAAACACACCCTATACTCATAAAAAAAAACACGCCCGGTCATTCTTAATGGAATAGTGCTTTTAAGCGCAATTTTATATGTATCATAACGATCACACGTCGGGCATCGGCCGGCGCTCAAGAGCACCGTCGATATCTCTCATTCCCTATCCACAAAAAGACCGACACGGTAACGGCCTTCCCACGGCTATCAAAACACATATGGGTTACACTATAACATTGCCCTATACGTATTCCAGCTCCCACACTCACCACCTCGGATAAATAACGATTCGTCGGATTTCTTGACCTCTCATTCAACGCGCCTTAGCATAAAACCTCGGCTCGGTTCCAGCAACCAAATCGTGTGCTCTCTTCACCAAACACCGTCGGAATCCCACCCGACCAACGCCAGTAGGCGGCGCCACAATACGTGTCAGCCTGAGAAACACCACACCACCGCTAGACGGCGACACCAAAAACCCCAATCCCTCGTCTCCTCTTCGCTAAGCCTCGGAGTCTTAACCCACCAAAACCCACAGATAAATAACGATTCGTCTAATTATTAAACCTCTAATTGATCGCGGCACCTTATCATAACACCTCGTTCTACCCTCGGCTCCAACAATCAAACCACTCGCCCTCTTCGCCAAACGCCGTCGGAGCCTCAACCGGCGCCACCATAAGCGTCGGCCTCACAAAATAAACACCAAACCACTGCTAGGCGGCGACACTACCGCTAAATCAATCACGAACTTCTTCCGCTATCCGACAGGCGGCGGGATACTCGTTCGTTAGACGTGTCTGGACTTTTTTGCGCATCGTCAGCTGTTTTGATGAACTGCGATTGCGCAATACCGCCGTGCGTGGCTATAAAAACCCACCTGGATGGGCCTTATTATAACTCCTCGGCTCCACCCATCAAATCGCTCGGTCCCTTTACTAACCCCTGTCGGATTCTTAACCGGTTAACGCCGATAGGTGCCGCCACCAAAGCTTTAAAAAAAAACACCAAACCAACGGTTCGGCCACGTGGACTGACATTAGGTCGTTTCAGGTCACGTGACCTCAAAGGTCACCGTTCAGAGAGGAGGTGTCCAAAAACGAGTTAAAACATTTCTTGTTTTGTTAGTAACGACCTTCCCACGGCTACTAAACACCTAAGGGTTACTCTATAACACCGCCCTGTACCTATTCCAGCTCCCACAAACACCACCTCGGATAAATACCGACTCGTCGGATTTCTAAAACTCTCATTCATCATGGTACTTTATCACACCCCATTCTGCGCTCGGCTCCAACCTCCCACACACACACCACCTCGGATAAATAATGATTCGTCGAATTATTAAGCCTCTCGTTCATCGCTCATTCTACCCTCGGCTCGCGCTCGGAATATCAAACCGCTTGCTCTCTTCGCCTAACACCGTCGGAATATCAACCGACTAACGCCGATAGGCCTCTCCCATCGAATGTTGTAGAAACGGGGCAGGCTTTCTAAATACTCGTCGCTGATTGATCAGTTTGACCTGCTCCGGCTTTAAATCCCCCGCCATGTTAATAACATCCCGCCATTTTTTAAATACTCGTCGCCGATTGGCAAGTTTTACTTGCTCCGGCTTTAAATCCCCGCCATTTTTAATAACATCCGCTGGTTGGTCTGTTTAAACCCCGCCATTTTAATAACATCCGGCCTTTTTTAAATACTCGTCGCCGATTACCTGCTCCAACTTTACAAAGACACAGCTACGCCTCGATACCAATAACTAAGAGCGGACCCTTCACATCCAGTCAACGACTTCTCACACGGTCATGACGTCATCAACACATCACCAACGATTCGTCTAGAACGTCACGCAATAAAAAATAAACGACGATAGTGGCGCCTCTAGCGGGTAGCTCGTCAACACCCACTATCTTCCCACGCTTCAACGTCTCCGGCTGCTGATTGGTCAGTCTACGATTTCCCACAAGACGTTTTACCCCACACTCGCATCAACGCGGAAAAGTACCTTATCCAACAGACACACCCACACACAGTACTAAATCGGGATACAACAATATTACAGGGTAAGGAGAGCAAAATATTAGTTGGATAAAACTATATCAACTAAAATTGCGCAATGCTAAAAGATAGGAAATATGAAGTCATTTTACGCAATTTGGCTGATTTGGGGGGGGGGGGCAATAAACTCACTACTTTCTCCAGTCGTGGTCATTTGTGATTAATAAAATGTAATTCTAATAAATTACGCGAATTAGTCATATTAATAGGATTATTAATAGGAACAATTGCTTTTAGAGAGCAAAAAAGTCGAAAACATCAACACCCAGAATACGTGCATAATCATATTGCACATTCACGTGAAGATTCTAATGTTTGGAATCATTAGGATTGATCCTGTATTTAGAATGAAATAGGTTAATATCCTGTCGGATGATTTTGCCATATCTACGTACAAGTTGGATAAATGATAGATCATGTCGCGGAGGATACTCTATAAGACTTGCTTGTTAGCACAATGTGTAATTGTGGCGATGAACTGACTTACCTCGTCTATTTCGTTCTACTGTCTCTGCTGTCGCACATTTAGATGTAAAGACGAGCATGCATTCCAGTAACAAAATAAAGGCCAGCGGTCTGCCATGCAGTATTTTGTTGTCGCTGCCAGCTACTGAAACAACGGAACATATTCAGCCACATAGACTCAATAAGTTGCATATTGAAAATACGTATTAATAATCATACGTTTGCTATGCGCCGTAATAACGCAAATCCTGACAAAAGGTTATTTTAAATTTATTATTACTACATTTACAAAATGTGCAACCGTCTCAGTGCAGCCCAGACAGTGTTGCCCAGGCTTTCAATTCTGGAAGTCGGATTCTATCACGTGATCATATATCGTGACAACGAAGCCGCCATATTGTTTTGTGGGAAAAATTCCTATTCTTTATTATTGTGGGGAACGTATTTCTGCTTCAGATATAAGCGTGAACACGTATAACATTCAATATGAGCTACATGTATATGTGAACAATCAACAAAATTAAAGAACCGCACAGATATAATATCTACGATCAAGTTCCCGCGTAATTCCGCAAATCGTGCCAACTTCGACTTTGTGAATATTACATGATCTGGGAGTTTTGTAAGATCCGTAATAACCTGATTTTCGCCATTATAAAACTACCTATTTGTCTTAATTTCGTGCTCCAAACCCTAATGTTTATTCCGTCTTTCAACGTCGTTTCAGGTATATTACATTATAAACTGTTGAGGTTTATGGCATTTCTGTTTTGAAGTCGTCTCAGCGCTCCGGCTAAAAGTCCCGAGTCATACTAATGCCATGTCATGACACGAATACTATTATTGACAGGGACACATTGACATTGTCAGAAATCAACTTCCAGATACACTAATTTAACATCATTTCATTAGTGCCCACGATAACAGTATATACATATATGTTACTTTTAGAATACGTATCACCCGAACATGTTTAAACGGCTACGCATTCTGAATGTTTGAAATGTGAAAACAGTTTAATTTGGTGCAACGGCCATATACTCCCTGCCGTTGTTCGGGATTGTATCTTCCAAAACAATATTGCGGACGCGTTGTTATTTACACGTGAAAAGTACCCGGCAGTCAAATTTCCTGGATTACTACAGCGGCTATTTGTCTTCTTGTTTATATATAAATATATATATATATATATATAAAACATTACTCACCCATGTTTTCACGGTAATCTCTTTGGGATAGCAACGAATAGTGCACACCGACGTCCTCTTGTGATTTAGTCAATAAGTACTTCGGTACTTGCATAAAATACTAGTAGCATGACCAAGTTACGCTGCTGTGTGATTTGTTATGGCCAACATTTTGAACCTAACGTAATACATCCTCGAGCACATTGTTGCGTAACGAATGCGTTGCGTAATGTTCCCGTACAATCAAGCTAGGATATATTACAATCTCTTCGTACGCTTTGCGAGTCAGATGCCATACATTCCGGCGTTCATATATTATGTATACAACATACTCCGTATAATTGTTTCTCCGGCTTTCCTCTTGGGCTAAGGATTCGTATCGGGTGTTTGATGAACATGACATAACTTGGAACAATCGTAGAAAATACGTATATCGTTGCATACAATTTCGCAATATTACGCTTATTTTACATACTAACAACAATTTACTGTTCTCTACATATATGCACACCCAAGGTAAGATTAAGACAACCATGCATTTTCTGGCTTAAACGATCACTTTAGTAGTCACCTTACATAACTAATTTCCGTGTAACTTAATTTCGCGCCGCGTTAAATAAATAATTTATTAATACTGATTTATAATCCAGCTGAATGTGCTAGCGATCTCGGAGCAGGTTGAAGTCTTATGAGTGCAGTGTGCAGGGCCCATCAGCATGAGGACACATCCCGATGCTGTACCTTTCCAACTCCCAACTAGGGGCAAACAGTACTGGGTAGATCATGCTCACTAGCCATGATTGACAGGTGATTTAAGACAAGGGGAACTCTATAAACCGCACTAACAGGCAGCGCTGCTGAGTAGCTATGATGTCCCAAATAATATGATGGTACAAGTAATGTTGAATGAGAGGGCTAATGCGTCCAGGGAAACAGACGCGACGTGTTCATTGGCAGCGGCGAGAAGACAACTAAGTCCAAGGGGATCGTTCGGCCGGCAGCGATCCAAATGTGAAGTCCGGCTAGAAAGTTTGAATGTGGGATCATAATGCTGGAAAACAGTTAAGAAGGTGGAGATGATGGAGAAAAGGCGACTGGAGTTGCTGTGCAATCAGGAGACGAAGTGGAAGGGTGAAAGAGCGAGCATGACGATCGACGGATACAAGCTACTGCACGAAGTAGCAATGGAGTTGGCATACTGTATCAAAAGAGATCAGTAAGACGGCGGTGAGAGTGGAGAGATGGAAGAGGCGCATAGTGATGACATGGCTGTTGATTAAGACACACCTGGTGTGTGCTATATCTGTATATGGGTCACAGACGGGAATGGCGGAGGCAGAGGAAGAGAAGTTCAGGGATGTTTTGGAGAGGATGATGGGATTGGTGGAGTGGAGGTTATATTCTATATTGCAGGAGACTTTAATGCGCGTGTTGCAGCAGCGGGCCAGCTGGAGATGAAAATGGCCAACTCTTTTTTTCCCGAGAATCTGATTCTGCTTGTTTTGTAAAGATCTGCTATCACAGCTTTTTGCCTTTTAATAGACGGGTAAGTGTGACGTAGACCGGGTAGATGAAGTATTCAAGGGCAGCACATGTGTCATCATAGAGTGTAATGGTTATACATCCATATAATATATATATATATACATCACTAATTTACTACTTACTTAATCCCTTGACTTAAGTGAGCCGGAAAAAAACATAAGCGAATCTGAAGCTGCAATAATTCTTATTTCTCCATTTCTGTCAGCCGGTAGCTGTGGTGAAGAGGTCTGGCAAGGAGAAAGCCGTCCACTCCTTAACATTGTTAATCAAGCTTTATATATATATATATATATGTGTGTGTGTGTGTGTGTGTGTGTGTGTCCGCGAGCGCGCGCGCGTGTGTGTGAGTGTGCGTGTATTTGTTTGAATTGCTCAACAACGCCGTTTATGATTGTCTATAGAAATCAATGCGTTTTATTTCATCACTGTGTATTAAATATGGAGATGCAAGTAAAAAAATAACCTATCTAGAACCTTCTAACCGTAACTGGACAAATGCAAAACGATACAATAAGAAAAACATATAGGCAAACGAGCAATGGGTACATTTTCAAATCACCAACCCTTGAAAATACTAAAACGAGCACAACAAAACACTGAAATCGTTAACGCAACTAAGACTATTACGGCGACATACATACTTGTATACGGTTGTAGGCTAGTGGAGGAATATTCTCTAATATTTCACATCCGTTTTTATCACAGTGTCTTTAGAAAAACACGTGCCGTCATTTCGTGCTGTAACGGACGTTCATTTCATGTTCTGCCGATTGTGATATGAATTAATGTATGAATTTAGCACACACTCCCTTTTCGTCTTGTCACACTAGTTGACAACACCATTGTTGACAACAAAACACAAAAGGGATATGCGTATTATACACACTGGTTCTCTGCAGTCAGAATGTGCACAAGAGACCTATTCCGTACAACGCATAGAAGTCACGATGTAAGACGCACAATCCAATGTTGTAGACTCCTTCCATTTGACGCTCTTGAGTTTTAACCATGTCTTCTTGGTGAGTCTTCTCTCATCTGATTGTTATTTCTGAACAACGGTGATATTTCTAATGAGCGTGTGTACTAGCATGTGGATGTCTAGGCACTTACATATGAAGTAGGCATGCGCGTGTGAGCGTATGTGCGTGCATGTGTACACGTGTTCATGTGTACTTGAGTGCGATGTGCATGTCACATCAGAATAAAGATGATAATTTTTAATGTGCGTGCGTGCTTGCGTACAAATGTATGACATGGCGGTAGATCTTTATGCAACTGTGTATGCACATTCATGTGCGCGGTGTGTCTGTATATTAATTGGCAAAAACCATTAGGTCACTACGCCAATATAGGGGACGGAAGGGGGCATATGCCAGAGCACTACAGGGAATTTAGAGTCGTCTGCCCAGCCTAGATTTAAAAGAGTCCACCGAGGCTGCAGACACAACTGTTTCAGTTAGCGCGTTCCAGTTCTTTACTATTCTATTACAAAAACTGTTAGCATAAACCTGAGTCCTGGCCGGCACCTGAATACACACACACACACACACACACACACACACGCACACACGCACACACACACACACACACGCACACACGCACACACACACACACACACGCACACACACACACGCACACACACGCACGCACACTCAAACACACACACACACACACACACACACACAAACACACGCACTTTCACTTTTCTTTCTTTACCTTTCCGGGTTTGCTTGGACATGGATCACCAACTACAAGAATACGAGAAACAAACTGTACACAAATAACTTCAATGTTGAATTGAGTACACATGGGCAAAACGCTTATTACAAACTGCAATATAAGTGTGTCTTTGAAATTTAACATGCACTAGATTTGCTCAGAAAATGACCAATATACATGGTTTTATAAACTGATTTTTGCGTCTGTTTTTTAATAAATACATGAAATTGTGACATGTATACATTCAACGTTGGACAATTTTGTCCAAAGATTTGCTTTTTACTACGACATCCAAATACAAAAATCAACGACATCAAACACCATGATACTAGAAGGTCACGATGTTACTAAAACTATTACCAAACAAATAATGATAGTTTTTGAAATCACATAAATGTTGCTACCCTTTTAAGAAATGATTATTATGATCTCCAGTTTATTTTAAGCTATATATTACTCATTTTATTTGTTGTCAGTTCCACTTAGATGATAATAGGAGAAATCGAATAATACCAATTGCCACGCATCTGTATTGCTATTGATGCCCATTTACCTAGCTGCATAACACAAACACAGCATTGCCTTCTGCGACATCGCCAGTTATTACGACGGAAACGTAAATTGTCTACGTTGATTTGTACGTATCACATTACAGTACACACACACACACACACACACACACACACACACACACACACACACACACATATATATATATATATATATATATATGTATATATATGTATATGGTGAATAGTGAGAATGAGACATATCACTGTGTTCGTTATTAATGCTTCCGCCATGTACAATTTCGATGATGTGGCTATATAAAATATTTTTTCTTGTTCAGGTAATATGATATTTGTGCGTTATTAAACGTGAATCCGGAAGTCTAAGAATATACTTACATTCGCATGTCTGTCCGCTGTTTCCCTTTTTGCACCTACACCAGAACGTGCCATCTTCTACTGCATGACAAGTCGCCTCGTGTTGGCATGGGTTGCTTAAACAAGGATCTGCGACTGAAAGATGAAGCCTTTAGTATAAAGCTGGCAGGCGGCAATTCCGTTTAACCATCAAACCTTGAAGTACATATTAATACTAAATCGATATACACATGTCAGGTGATCCTGCATCCATATTGTACCCAATATGTCTTACACATCGTACAACACTCCAGAACAATGATTGTTTATTCAGTAGCAGTGTCTTATTCCTAAACAGACTGCATTGCCAAACTCTTCAGGTAAACTTAAACTAAAGCGTATGATGGCTCATTAACACAGTGGTGATGTCAGCAGTCAAAATGAATGCAACATTTATTTTTAAAATGGATGTAAATGTCGCAACAAAGGTACCATCAAATAGATGATATTTTCTGAACAATTTTATTCAAAAATAGTTTTCACTAGGCATTCAGTATAATCATACAAAGCATATAGACCGTTGCAAATTGAATCGAAAACCCTAACTGTGATCATACGTTAGCAGAAACTGGCTGGACTTCATAAATATATGAACAACTGCACATATTTATAGGTTCACCACACAAGTATGACCACTTGTTAAAAAACTGTTCCATTGACCTTCAACTTGCTTGCACTATTTAATATATCGTAAGGCGTATACTGTACGTACATTCGCAGTGTTTACCAACGAAATCTCTTGTACATTTGCAAAGAAAATAGTTGCATGTCTGTTCGCACGTGGCTCCATTTTGGCAAGTGTTGCTTCTGCACATATCGTAATCTTCAATTAATATAAAATCAGAAATTATTAATATCATTAAAGATTGGTTGTAGTTTAGTCAGATGTTTACTGAAAAATCTCCAACAGTGGATAATGTAGATTACTTGAACTTGATAAGCATGCCAATCCCCAAAATATTGCCATTGGAGGCATCTAAACCAGTAATACCAAAGAAATCATCAAGTAACAGCTTGGATAGCTTTCCGGAAGTTGGTTATACATACATACATACGTACATACGTACATACGTACATACGTACATACGTACATACGTACATACGTACATACGTGCATACGTACGTACGTACGTACGTGTGTGTGTGTGTGTGTGTGTGTGTGTGTGTGTGTGTGTGTGTGTGTGTGTGTGTGTGTGTGTGTGTGTGTGTGTGTGTGTGTGTGTGTGTGTGTGTGTGTGTGTGTGTGTGTGTGTGTGTACATATATGCGTATGTTTAAATACAAGAATTTTAGTAAAAAGAAGCGAACTAAACGTTATTGTATAAAATATAGACCCTCACATAATAGGTATAACGGAATCATGGACCAACAAATACACATCATGAAGGTTCATTCCGTTTCAAGATACTCTCAGGTCAATATAAGTATTGCCACTACTTATGATCTCTGATTTATTCGATCTTATCAATACCGCTACTTTGAGTTATTGAAACATAAACATGACAGCAATAAGCAAAAAAAAAGCATTCTCTTAGAATAGTAGTCTTCGTTCTCTAGCACAAAAGAGATTCTGTTACATCACATTCTGTGGAATTGTAATCGTCTGATTGAATGTACCAGACTATTTGTAACCGGTCAACGTCGGTAGAATGTACACTCACATTCACAGTACTGGCCGCTGTATCCCTTACTGCACCGACACCAATATGTACCCTCGTCTGTCGTATGACAGGTGGCCCCGTGTAGGCATGCGTTACTCAGGCAAGGGTCTTTGGCTGAAACATGAATTGTCTACATATTGCTGCGTTACATGTGCATAGTCTTTGTTATTAGACGGTCCCATTATATTGAAACCAGTTTGTACACTATTTTGGTAACATAAAACTACCAACATATTTCATACCTAGAATGTTCCATACATTCTGAGGTTCACATTATACTTACTTGTACAGTTATTACCAACAAATCCTGCAGCACATTTGCAGCTATAATGATCACATTTCCTTTCACACGTGGCCCCTTGTTGGCAAGTGCTGTTGTGGCACCGATCATAGCGTACAACTGATACGAGATCTGAAATGTAAATAGCAACTCCATTATACTTTACTTAAGGTGTTTACAGACAAAGCAGCAACATGTACTTTAACGAATGGTATCGCAAGGTGAGAATAGCACTCTCGACACAGCACTCTCGACACAGCACTCTCGACACAGCACTCTCGACATAGCACTCCCGACACAGCACTCTCGACACAGCACTCTCGACATAGCACTCTCGACACAGCGCACGAGTATTGTTGTTACGTCGCCCCTGAAGTCAGCCAAAATAGAAATAACAGAAAATCGAATGTCGAACAACAACTAATTTTGTGCCATATTATCTTGTCAACAAACGATGTAAGCTATATATTCGTATGCATAAACACACATGCATATATGCACACACACGCGCGTGCGCGCACGCACGCACGCACGGGCACACGCACGCATGCACTGGCACATGCACGCACACACGCTTTGGGTATGATAGTTGTAGTAGTGCTTCCAACTACACTATTCCACAGGAACAATTATATAATAATGTACGAACGAGCAAGAGTTCGAGAGCGCAAATACTAATCCGCTAAATATAAGGGGTTGTATCCATCATATAACAGTTATACGGATAGCGAACTCTCAGAAATTATACGGTTCTGAGTCTCCAAACACGTAGCAGTGTATGGATAATAATACATCGCAAATTGTTATTTGAGTAATATAATTATAAGTAAAACATCAATGCCGAAACTACCTTGGGTTAGGTGTTCCTACTTTGTTTTATAATATTTGTAATGCCATCAACCTTACAGTGCGTCTCGTGGAACTGTTCAATTGGTGTGGCGCGATGGCGCAGTAAGTAGAACTTATGCCTCTCAATCTAGAGACACCGGGTTGGAATTCTCTTGATGCCGTTTTGTACGAATATTATTCGCGCAGTAACTGCTACGCAACCATATCATTCACCATATCATTCACCATATCATTCACCATATCATTCACAGAGACGTCGAGTTGTTGTCTTTAAAACTCTGCACCCACCCTTGACGCACCCTGCATATTTCAACTGCATTCCCTGCAGACCTCGATCCGAACCCTTTTATGTGTCAGTATAGTTTGTTATATCTTTGTACCATGACGTAACTGTACAACAAGGCTGACAACTTCAGAGAAAGACATCCCATTAGATGCCTGGCCTGATCTACACATGTTGTAATGGTTATTGAACGAAACTATTTTCTTGTCTTGGATTCCGGACCAGCCTGCATAAAAGAATCACTTATACATTTGGTTCATATTGAAATGTGGAAAGCACCTAAGAATATACAGTGTGTGTAATTTGTTGAAGAAACTAGCGACAACTGAACTTACTCTCGCAGTGGCGTCCACTGGTGCCACGTGGACAGGAGCATAGGTAGTCATCGCATTCACAATGATCTGGTCGTTTTCTCAGGTTTATCCTGACACAGTGACCGCCATTTAAACAAGGGTTGTTGGTAGCCTCACAACGCGTATACTCTACAAGATATATACATAATGGTGTTAATATATGCCGTGTTTCCACGCATAATTGCACAAAGGTATATGACTACACTGGAATGCAGGTAGAAAAGGAAACATTTGAGATTCTTAATATTAGTAAAGTCAACATTGTAGCATACGTACTGTGTAGTCAGTCTTCTTAAGTTCGGTTTTAGAAGTATTGACATGTTCACTGGCAGTTGATGTTAACTCTTAATAAACTTGTTTTTAGCGTGTTTGTATTTCCACTCTGTTGCAAAGACATATAGCGGCATGGCTTGCTTCGCTGCACCATTTCTACACCTTCGATTTGCGTTACAAATGTTGTACTATTCTTCGCAGTAAGTTCATTTTTTGTTGTATGGTATGTATAAACGTTACACGATAATATGTTCGGCAATTCAATTAATTTCTGAACTGCTTATTTTATTATATAGATCCTGTAGTATTGGGCGCTTTGTAGAAACCCACCCATTTCCCCTCAATCAGGTCTAGATTACTTTTGTAATTACTGTTTTTATTTTTCATAAGATGTGGCATCTGTAAGAAGTTCAGTTATCCTAGTGTCGTAGTCTGTGACATCTATTATCACGATTGTAATCCCTTGTTGCTTGACATAATCATCCCAATGCTGTTGAATGCGTTTAGCCCTTGAAATACTTTTCTCTCTTTTAGTGATCAATTGGATATACTTATAGGTTTTGCTACTACACTTCTCAAACTGTCACCTCTGTACATTATTGTCTTGCATACTAAACTAATAATGTTTCCACTAACAAATAATCTGTTCGATGGCTCTGTGGTTTAGTCGCGGAACATTCTCTAGTGGCCTGTTCGCTAGTTATTAGCTTTTAGTGTGTCTATGTGTGAGTGTGTGCGTGAGTATGTCTGTGCGTGCCTGCGTGCTTGTATGTGTGTGTGTGTGTGTGTGTGTGTGTGTGTGTGTGTGTGTGTGTGTGTGTGTGTGTGCGTGTGCGTGCGTGCGCGCATCTGTGAATGTATTGACAATTCAAAAATTATAATATGCGAGAGAGATTGAGCATTTAAATAAGTGAGATAATTGGGGAGTGAGAGAGTATGAATGAGTACGGTATATGAATGACGGGTTAGTTACGTAATGATACTGTATAATTATGCTGCAGTGAGGCAGCGCGAGCATGAGTAAATTAAATAGTGAGTTAACGAATGCTATATTAAAACAGGTTGGACTTACTTTCGCAGTATTTACCACCATAATTCTCTCTGCAAATACATTTGTAAGTATGCTTTTTTATTACTTCACAGGTGGCTTCGTTTTTGCAGCTATGAGCGTAACAACCATTTGGAACTGCAACATACAGACGGCCAAGGAATGGACAATAGCATCGTTATCAAAATAAGTAATAATGCACGCAATTGTGTTGTCTTCTGCAGCCATAGCTCTGCGAAGCGATTGATAACTGCTTTGGCGTATTATAATATTATATTTCGTATACCAAATTGCGCCTGCAGTTTTGGCTTTTGCACTTTTTCAATGCGTTACATCGTTCTTTGTTTTGTATTCATTTTCAGGTTGTGACGTATTATGATTGAACATTACAATTAGTCCACTTTGTCCCTGGATTTTGTTTCCAGAAAGCTCATTTTGTATTAACCTAATTGCAATGTTCCCATTCCTTCCAATTTCTGATGATTCAGTCTCGGGTTTCTACATTCCCATCTTTTCAATGTCTTACTATTCGTTTTCCATGTTTTTATTAATTTGCGTCTGAAGTGATTTCCTGGTGTATTCCTGTCGCGTCATCAAATGAAGTCAAATAAAGTCTGGTAGGAATTAGTTGTTCTTTTGTTGCTTATAGTCTCGGGTCACTCTCCAGCCGAACAGGCATAGCAATTATATTGCTCGTCAAATGTGCTTTGGTGTAAAGTGGTTTGTCGTTTTTGTTTTCTGCCAAGCGTCAATCACGTAATCCAAGTAGTTTTCTTGTCGAAAACGTACGTTCGCAACCACAATAACATTGCTGGCAAGATATATCAATTGCCTGGCCAGCAGATTTATAACATTGACTACTACTTACTTTCACAGTTTTTGCCAACGTATGTCTTTGGACAGTTGCATACGTATGTTCCTTCATATTTAACCATACACGTACCACCGTGCTGACATGGCCGGACGGGATAACAAGGATTATTGACTGCAACATTAAAAATACAATGGTCAATAGTTAACGAGAATGCAAATACAAAACTAGTTGTTTCTAATATGGTACCACAGTTGGAACATTCTCACTAGTGCACGGACTTGTGGTTTAATGGGTATTCAATCTTATAACGGGCTAATTGGGAAACTTGTAAGAAATTAACCAAATATGCGCCTGCAGAACGCAACAATTATGCCGCATTTTGAATATTGCTTAATACGTCGACGTCATATACTAATATCGAAACACGTAAATTAGAAATATTACAAAAAGAGCAACTATGTTGATTTCACGATGGAGATACCTTAGCTATCATCAGATATTGTTGAGTGAGGATTGCCAATAGGATACCAAACATAAATATTAAAATAGTAACTGATGTTGAAGAGATTGGTGTATATATGTACTTTCTTCTTGCACCATACTGTAGAACAAGAGGTTATTCAGAAGAATATAAGTAAAAATACAATGTAGGTCCAATGTTTACTTGCCATCTGCAACATATCGATGGGGTGACAATATCTTGCAATCTTGTTACAGTTGTTAAATTCGTAAAACACGCTGCAACTGCAAGAATCCATACTTGTTTACTACCATTACATACACTAATATTGCACGACACAAACAAAACTGACATTTGTGGATATTCGAAGATCTTACGATTGCAGTTCCGTCCTGCGTTACTGGGCTTGCATATGCACTTATAAACTCTGTCGTTTATCACGACACACTTGGCCTGGTTGAGACAAGGTTTACTACGACAGGGATTTAACACTACAACATAACAAACACTATTATTATGAATTTAATGTGCAGCCTATCCATCCACACGAACATATCCATCCACACGAACATATCCATCCACACGAACATATCCATCCACACGAACATATCCATCCACACGAACATATCCATCCACACGAACATATCCATCCACACGAACATATCCATCCACACGAACATATCCATCCACACGAACATATCCATCCACACGAACATATCCATCCACACGAACTCATAGCTTTTGACAATTACTGACACGGGTAAACACAATCACCTACTGTACTTATATGTCAAACAATTGATTAATGTTAAATACCTAATAATTCCAGTTAATATTTCACAGTAGTGAGGTACATCATATACATACTAATAATAATAGTATTTGTTGTGGTAGGACTGGTGGTATTGGTATACGTAGAGGTGGTGGTATTGGTATATGTAGAGGTGGTGGTAGTGGTAGATGTAGAGATGGTGGTAGTGCAGTTTTAGAGTTGGTGGTAGTGGTGGACGTAGAGATGGTGCTAGTGGTGGTTGTAGAGGTGGTGGTAGATGTAGAGGTGGAGGTAGTGGTAGATGTAGAGGTGGTGGTAGTGGTGGAGGTAGGTGTGGTGGTGGTTGTAGTGGGGGTAATCGTAGAGGTAATGGTGGAAGTAGTGGTGGAGATAGTGGTAGGAGTAGTTGTGAATGTAATGGCAGAGGTGGAGGTAGTGGTAGAGGTAGTGGTGGAGGTAGTGGTGGAGGTAGTGGTAGAGGTAGTGATGGAGGTAGTGGTAGAGGTAGTGGTGGAGGTAGTGATAGAGGTAATGGTGGAGGTAATGGTAGAGGTATTGGTTGAGGTACTGGTATAGAAAGGTATTCGTAGCGGTAGTGGTTTTCACGCTATTGATAACAACAATATTAACGATGCCTGACAACATTTCCCCTAAACATATGCGTCATTGTTTAGTATTCTCACCAGTTATTCTTGTCAATCACCGCATGTTTAATGTTCTGCGTTTGTGATGATAATACTGCGTTAGTTGCTGTAGCGACACTGCACACAATGGCTGTGCTTACCGTGTAAACTATATTTTGATCAAGCGGAGTGAATACTTTGAACATACACATAAGATGCACTTCTAATATCATAATACATTTTAACAATGGGTTTTCAGCAATGGTTGTGGAATGACAATATGAGAATAAAGGGATAGTTAATGTCGTTGACTTAAAACAGTGCTTATACCTGGTTTATTGAAGTTGGGTTCCATCCCGTATACTTCCACTTCAGTCATAGTGAGTATATCGAACTGAGTAGATTTTATGTATACGTATCTCCCGATGGTGGGTACATTTTCACATCTAACTATCTCCGCCTTGCCCCATGGAAGTTCCTGTCCACTGGCATGGTACTTAATGCTCCCGCATTTCGGCACTTCAGGTATATCAGGACGTTTTGACAAATCATCTGATGACACCCAAATGTCGACGTTCAACCGTCCTAGGATATATCAGATAAAGGTTGTTATATTCATATAATATAAATAATTTGTACTGTGAATTAATTTTTTTCTTCAAAATGACCATAGCTATATGATATTAACAAGTGCTATTACGCGGCTGGATATGTACGGACGAGGCAGTCTAGCAAACTCACCACAACATTCGTCACGGCTAGTAATTCCAATTAGGCGGCTGGAGATGTACGAAAAAGACAGTCAAACAAACTCACCACAACATTCGTCACGACTGGTTATTTTAATTGTGTGCACTGCGTACGTGTTTCCAAGGTCCACAATCCACCATGGATATCCGGACCGAGTGGTTTGGGAACAGCTGTGACTAGAGAAGCAAGTTCCGTTACGATTACCGTCGACTGCTTTCTCCGCCCCTGTGTCACTATTGGCCGTCGACGACTGTGTCACGGTCATATGATATAGCGCCAAGTTTGTAATCGCTAAGATAAACACGAATAATCTACGTTTCACCACAAATGAATGCTTATTAAAGCAGGTGCTGAACATATACACACACACGCATCCAGGCGCGCGCACGCACCCGCACTCACACAGTGTGTGTGTGGGTATATGCACGCGAGCACGTGTGTGACTAAGTTTAATGCCTAACTAATACTAATTATTTTTCTCACTTCTAACAAAAAGTCAGTAAATGTAGCTATAACTACAACTTGCTACAACAGGAAATAGCCACAGTGGCGAAGAAGACACTGAATGATACTAGCGACTGCCCTCGACACAGGTATTCGCCTTTGCCATGATTGTCTTCCTCGTTCGTTTTTACGAAATGCGTGGACAAATGACTTTGGTGACAGCCATTTTGTTATTTGTCACTTTTCAGTGAAATTCTGTGTGCCACTCAAAACATTGGATTCAATACCCTCAACTGATATGCAGCTTTGGTCTGTCATTCCCCAAAAGAAGTTTCAAATTTCCCCATGTCAGACCATTGTGCAGTAATTTATAAATAAAATGGCAATTTTGGGGACTATTCCACTAATATAGTTAATATACACAAACCATTTATAATTTGCAACTACAATCACATTTTTAACGTCAGTGGCTTATTAGGGAAACTGTTTTTGAACTCACAGCTACCGAATTTCATGGACCGCGCCATTGTTTGACAGAATATCTTGTCGCCAATTCGGTGTGCCCTTTCTGTAAATTCACATAAGTTTTCTACATATCCGACAAATGGCGTCTGTATGCAAGGGCTACGAGTTTAGACAGGAGGTGATGCTGTCATATGGTTATCCCAGTTCTTCTTACGATGACAACAAAATGAAATAGCTTTAAAAGTAGCAGGATACTGTTTCCATCTATATACACAAAGACCAGTGATATTAGGTTTGTTTTCAGTTTTCCTGCATGGAATATTTTAGTTCCTCTAGCATTGGCATCAGATTGAAGGGACCAGCGGTTTATAGTGTCTCTTCCGAAACCCAAAGGCAACGCAGATTAAACGAAAATGTCCAGGTTTCGACACGGCGCCCGATACGTTTTCGTGTTTTTGTACATTTTGATCGTTATGAGAATATCCGTGTAGTTTTTACAAAAAATTGTGTGTACATATGTTTGTTGTATTGCCAACACGGCACGCGGAAAAGTACGGTACATTGTATAATCACGTTTTATTGCTTTTAGACCTTGCTAGATTCTACCGAACTGTATTACATGACGTGTTTACAACAAAGGCATGTCTTTGAAAGAACTGACAACGAGCCGGAAACTTCGCTTGCTGCTCGCTTATTGGTCAAGAGTGAGATGCCAGATTCCATGTTATTGGAGATTTCGTGAGAATATCTTTCAACTTGAGACCAAATTCTGAGTAAACTACTGAGCTAAATTGTTCATCGTAGTTGCAATTTATTACTTTGTATTTACACCTTTACGTGCATAACACCAAAATATTGCTTTTTGGTTACTTTATATATACTATATATATATATATATATATATATATATAAAGTAACCAAATATATATATACTTTATATATATATAAAGTATATATAAAGTAACCAAAAAGCAATATTTTGGTGTTATGCACGTAAAGGTGTAAATACAAACTAATAAATTGCAACTACGATGAACAATTTAGCTCAGTAGTTTACTCAGAATGTGGTATCAAGTTGGAAGATATTCTTATGAAATATATATATATATATATATATATATAAGTATATATATATACATGTATATATATATGATGGCAAATAGCTACAACGGGAAATGGCCATTAAAGAAATTAAATATTTAAATATATAAACGCCAAACTAAACATTGTACACAACACTTACTGTCGCATTGATGAATGGTATCCCCGGTTTCGCAGTAGCATTCGTAGTAGTCAGCACTTATCTTCCAGCAAGTAGCATCTTCCAAACACGGATTACTGAGGCAAGGGTCAATTGCTGCAATTAACAACCAACACCGACAGGTTTAACATGGTTGGCTATATGCTTCTCAAAGAAGTCGAGATGCTCTTCAGTGAACGATCTTGAAAAACTCTGCATCCACCCTTGACGCCCCTAAAGTATTCCAACTGCACTCTCTGCAGACCTCGAGCGGAACTCTTTTATCTTGAGCGGAACTATTCTGGCTCAGCGGGAGCATACAAACTGTTATTGCATAGCAAGTGGTATGTGTAGTACAGATAAGAAGAATGCAAACTTGATATCATGTACACTTGGGCTAGACATATTTAGAAGACATTCCTGAATCAGCCTGAATTGACCTACAAATATTGTAGTGGCTATTGATCGAAACCATAGTCTAGTCTTGGATTCCGGATCAGTCTGCATAAATATTTATCATTTATATGATTGGTTTATATTGGAACGAGGAAAGCACCTATGGTTATACGTAGCTTATAGAAGAAACTAGCGACAACCGAACTTACCCTCGCAGTGGCGTCCAGTGATACCAGATGGACAGGAGCACGTGTAGTCATCGCATTCACAGCGATCTGGTCGGCTTATCCTGGTACAGTGACCGCCATTTAGGCATGGGTTGTTGGTAGCCTCGCAACGCATATACTCTACAAGACATATGCATCTTGGCATTAATATATGGCATGTTACCACACATAATTAGACAAGGCTGTATGACTACCGCGGGATGCAGTTCGAAAAGCACACAGTTGACAAATGTAATGATAATATAAGCAAAGTCAAAATTGTGGCCTACGTTCTCTGTAGTCATTCTTTTTAGAATTCGGTTTTAGAGGTCTTGACATGTTCACTAGTTGACAAAATCTAAACAATGTACTTGTTTTTTATGTTCGGCTTGCCTCGCTGCACGCACGTCACATGCCTTGTTTCATAGACGAAAGCTGGAGAATGACAGAGGACACTACAGTCCGACATCTCGGGTGTAGCCTTTCTTTTGGATGTTGATTTTGTTCTTCAGTACTTATGTTTTCATAGTCCAATGTCTTCATACCTTCCATGGAATACTAACAAACTGTATTCTGTTTGTTTTCACTAAAGGCTGATATGGTGACATGACAGGTGTTCTATCAGACGCGTGTCTATTGTTCTCGCTGTCTATTTGGTGTAGTGCTATTCACATTTTGAACATTGTTTTTCATGTCACATACTACCCCACATGTGCCTCATTTTGTCATCCTATCTGTTGTTTTACTAAACGTGATCGCAAGGTGTTAATTGTTTTACGAAAGACGGGTATGTCGCAGGATTTAAATGTTCTTGTTAATTATTAGCAATGGCAGTCCTACTGCTTATCGACCTCGGCTCGTTTATGTTGTGTTACTTTTAATCTTCTTTTTCTACAGCCGTACAGTGTTAAACATCCGTAGTTAATAACCGTTCAGTTTCATAACTTTCTTGATGCGTCCCACCGATTTCAATCACATTATCTACAGAATTGTAATACTGACCTAACCACTGCTGTTATGTTCTAAATGGTGATTCGATTCTTAGATCTTATTATATCCTGTTCTAATTATATTTTGGATTTCACGTTTTTGTCCATAATGTTAACATGCTCTTGTAACACATAACAAGGATATCTGGAGGAGGATATGCTTTGTTGATGGCACTCTCTATAAAATATTCAAAGTATATAGATTGGCAACCGTTGAAGACGAACCAACAGCTGTCTCTTTATTCAGCTTGTAAGGAAAACAATCCACCATAAGAGGAACACGTGGCGCTCAGACATAGTTTAATAGAGTAGTGAGCTGGTCGACTGATAGTTCACAGATGTCCTTTCATGTGATGTCATGGATTAACATGTGTCTAATTATTTATACTATTCCTTCTCCGGTGTGCAAGTGAATAGGCCTTCTACAAGTTTACAACCACAACATATATTACTACAGCTCTGCATGGAGGCATTTCAAGTCCTTCGATTTACTTTACAAATGGTGTGCTACTATTCACACTAAGTTCAGTTCCTACAACTAGCGGCCTCAGAATGATGGCTAGTAACTTTGCTGAATGGTATGTAATAGTACAAATATAAAAGTGACACTAAAAATATACCTAGTGTACTATATGTACGTTTTTTCTTCTGGATTTTCGGCAATTCAGTGAATTTCTGGACTGTTTCTTACATCGGATAGATCCTGTAGTATAGAGCGCCTGGTAGGATCCTATTCATTTCCCCTAAATCATGTCTAGATTACTTTTTTAATCATGTTTTTGTTATTATCATAAGACATGGCATATGTTAGCATGTTAGTCATGTTCTGTGACACCCATTATCACAGTGGTTGTTTACTGGTTTATAGAACTGGAAGGTCTACTGATTCAGAAACTGCATGATGCCACTCTGACACCGTGAGGAATTAAAAATGTCCAAGATGGCCGCTATGACGTGAAATATGTATAAAATATATCATAATTTCACTGCTATGCCACCTAGATACCTACCTTTTGTTTCTAATAAAATGTTTTAGCACCCCAGGAATTCAATTAACTAATTTGTAGTAATGTACGAAAGGGGGATATAAAGGTAATCTACTTTGGCCGCCAAAAAGGCAGCGTTTTAGTGAACATATAAGTATACATATATTATCTATGATAGCATATACAGCTGTGGTCAACTTGCCTCGACTGAATCTTCGGCCATATTAAGATACAAATCGGTAGATTTATTATGTTGTCACACCATCGTCACATTCACTGTCATCGTCACTGTCTGCAACATCGTTTATCTCAACGTTGACCACATTCGTCCAGCGGTACACTTTTTGTACATTTTTCCTGTCGACACATGCATCGCACACTGGAAAAGGGACTCCCAGTTACACAACAACACCGGATAATTTTCAGAACGTCAGGGGCAGCCGCAGCGACTCCTGCTACTCCTTTGCCCCGAAAATCGGGACATGAGAAGGCCGGAAGTCGGGACCCAGGGCACAAAATCGGGACGGTCCCGACCTATTCGGGATGCTTGGACATTCTGAATTAGCATTTCGTTCGTGGCTCTTTCCTTTCATGTAAAGCTAACACGACAATGAGCAAGTAGTGACTAATGAGGAGAAGCACATTATAAACAAACAGCAAGTATCTAGGTGGCACTGTAGTAAAATTTCACGTCATGGCGGCCATATTGGATATTTCAAATTCCCAAGGATTCCAGAGTGGCATGATGCTGTTTCTGATTCAGTAGAGCTTCGAGTTCTAAAAACCATCAAAAAACATTGGGTAGAGTGCACTGCACGGTTCAACCCAAAATCTCTGTTTGGCGGCAGGACTCATTATTGCTTGATAGAACCCCTCCTTATTTTATTCTCTGTGTTTAACATTTGAAGAGCTTTTCTCTCTTTTACTGATATTATGGATATGCTTATTGCTTTTGCTACTTCACTTCTCAATCTGTCAGCTTTGTACATTTGTCTTGCTTAGTAATATATATCCACTAACAAGGTAGCAGCCGCACCAACAGAGATGGAAAGAAGTATGTTAAACATCACATATCGGGAGAGAAAAACAAGCACCTGGGTAAGACAGAATATAAAGGTCAAAGACGTGATAGACAAATCAGAAGACAGAAGAGGACATGGGCAGGGCACTTCAGCAGACTACGAAATAACTGATGGACATCTCGTATCACAACCTGGAGACCTTACGTAGGGAAACGATCTAAAGGAAAACCGGCGAGACGGTGGAGAGACGAACAAAACGAGTATTGGAATGGCACCATTTGGCAGAGGATAGCGCAAGACAGGCAGTTTTGGAAACGACATGTTGAGGCCTTCGCCCAACCACGGGACACTACGGCTGCACAATGATGATGATGATGAATAATTAATATGTTGGGAGGCTCTATGGTGGAATCGCGGAACAAACTGACCTCGTCACTCTCTAATTGCGTGTACGCTAGTGTTTGGGATGGAGTGTGTGTGTGTATGTGCGTGTGCGTGTCCGTGTGTGCGTGTGTGTTTGTGAATATGTGTGCTTTTTTAATGTGTGTGTGAGCGCGCGCGCGTGTGTGTCTGTGTGTGAACGCGCGTGTGTGAATATATTAGCAATTCAAATATACGAATGTACGAGGTATATTGAGTATGTGAACAGTGAGACAATTGAGGAGATGGAGAGCATGAATAAGTGAGGTACATGGATGACGGGCTGATTAGGTAATGATTTACTATAATTATGTTGCAGTGAGACATGGATGACGGGTTGATTAGGTAATGATTTACTATAAGTATGTTGCAGTGAATCAGAGATGACGGGTTGATTAGGTAATGATTTACTGTAATTATGTTGCAGTGAGACAGCGTGTGGTTGAGTAAATTAATTTGTAGGTTTGCGAATGTTACATTAAAACAGGATGTACTTACTTTCGCAGTAGTAGCCGCCATAATTCTCTCGGCAGATACATTTGTAACTATGAAATTGTAATATTTCGCAGGTGGCTCCGTTTTTGCAGATATGTCCATTGCAGCCATTTGGAACTGCAACGCATGAACAACAATGGAGATGCAACAGCATACTTATCAAAGTAAATAACAATGCATGCTATTGTATTTTCTTACACACACACACGCACACGCACACGCACAAGCACACGCACACGCACACGCACACGCACACGCACACGCACTCGCACACGCACACAAACACACACACACACACGCACATGTGTGTCTTCATGCAAGATCTACCAGTTGCCTGTCTGCAGTTTTAGCAAATTTTCTAATACTTGCTTTCGCAGTTTTTGCCAACGTATGTTTTTGGACAGTTGCATACGTATGTTCCGTTATCTTTTACCACACACGCACCACCGTGCAGACAGGGCCGATCGTGATAACAAGGATTTTTGACTGCAACATTAAATACACAGAGAGAATGCAAGTACAAAACTAGCAGTTTATAACATGGTACCACAGGTGGAGAATTCTCGCTGGTATGTGGACTTGGTTCAATGGGTAGTCAGTATTTTTAACGGGATAATTGGGAATTGTTAGAAATGAACAAATTACACACCTTCACAACGTAACAGTTATGTCATGTTTTGAATATTGCGTCGACACGATAACACGCCGACGTTACGTAGTAAGATGGACATAAATTTATATGATTTCATTGTTAACTTGCCATCTTGAACGTAATGATTGGGTAACAGTCTCATTAAATCTTGTTGCCGTTGTTAAATTCGTCAACCACGTAGCAACTACTAACATGCATAAATGGTTACTATCAATAAACGCACTAATAATCCATGACACAAAGTGAAATATGTGTATATTCGAACATCTTACTATTGCAGTTCCGTCCTGCTTCAATGGGCTTGCAGATACACTTATAAACTCTGTCATTTATCACGACACACTTGGCCTGGTTGAAGCAAGGCTTGCTACGACATGAATTCAAAACTACAACACAACAACCAGTTATGCATTTAATGTGCTGCATATCCAATCACATGAGTATCTCGCTGTCGGCAATTACATTACACCTGTTAACGTCTACCATATTTTTGGCATACACTTGGTTATTGCTAACAGTTTCGCAGTTTTGTGGTAAAAGAAAAGATGTTTGTAGAGGAAGAGATAGTGAATGAGGCAGTGGTAGAAGCAGTGGTGGATACAGTGGTTGAGGCAGTGGTTGAGACAGTGGTTGAGGCAGTGGTGAAGACAGTGGTTGAGGCAGTGGTGGAGACAGTGGTTGAGGCAGTGGTGGAGACAGTGGTTGAGGTAGTGGTGGAGACAGTATTTGAGGCAGTGGCGGAGACAGTGGTGGACGTAGTGGTGGAGACAGTGGTGGAGGTAGTGGTTGAGGCAGTGGTGGAGGTAGTGGTGTACACAGTGGTGGAGGTAGTGGTGGGGACAGTGATAGAGACTGTGGTTGAGGCAGTGGTGGAGACAGTGGTGGAAGTAATGGTGGTGGCAGTCGTGAAGGCGGTGGTGTACACAGAGGTGGAGGAAATGGTTGAGGCAGTGGTGGAGGTAATGGTGTACACTGTGGTGAAGGTAGTGGTGGAGAGAGTGGTAGAGACTGTGGTTGAGGCAGTGGTGGACACAGTGGCGGAGGTAGTGGTGGATACAGTGGTGGAGGTAGTGGTGGAGTCAGTGATGGAGATAGTGATGGAGATAGTGGTAGAGGTACTGGTAGAGGTAGTGATGGAGATAGTGGTGGAGATAGTGGTGGAGGTAGTGGTGGAGTCAGTGGTGGAGGTAGTGGTGGAGACATTGTTGGAGATAGTGGTGGAGATAGTGGTAGAGGTAGTGGTGGAGGCAGTGGTGGACACAGTGGTGGAGGTAGTGGTGGAGACAGTAGTTGAGGCAGTGGTGGAGACAGTGGTGGACGTAGTGGTGGAGACAGTGGTGGAGGTAGTGGGTGAGGCAGTGGTTGGAGGTAGTGGTGTACACAGTGGTGGAGGTAGTGGTGGGGACAGTGGTAGAGACTGTGGTTGAGGCAGTGGTGGAGACAGTGGTGGGGGTAATGGTGGAGACAGTCGTGGAGGTAGTGGTGTACACAGTGGTGAAGGTAGTGGTGGAGACAGTGGTAGAAACTGTGGTTGAGGCAGTGGTGGAGACAGTGGTGGAGGTAGTGATAGATGTCGTGGTGGAGACAGTGGTGGAGGTAGTGGTGGTGACAGTGATAGAGGTAGTGATAGAGGTAGTGGTGGAGACAGTGGTGGAGGCAGTGGTGGAGACAGTGATGGAGACAGTGGTGGAGGTAGTGGTGGAGGCAGCTGTGGAGACAGTGGTGGAGGTCGTGGTGGTGACAGTGGTGGAGGTAGTGGTGGAGGCAGTGGTGGAGGCAGTGGTTGAGGTAGTGGTGGAGGTAGTGGTGGAGAAAGTGGTGGAGAAAGTGGTGGAGGCAGTGGTGGAGACAGTCATGGAAACGGTGGTGGAGGTAGTGGTGGAGACAGTGATGGAGACTGTGGTGGAGGTAGTGGTGGAGGCAGCTGTGGAGACAGTGGTGGAGGTGGTGGTGGTGACAGTGGTGGAGGTAGTGGTGGAAAAAGTGGTGGAGACAGTGGTGGAGGCAGAGGTGGAGACAGTGATGGAGACAGTGGTGGAGGCAGTGGTGGAGGTAGTGGTGGTGACAGTGGTGGAGGTAGTGGTGGAGAAAGTGGTGGAGGCAGTGTTGGAGTCAGTGGTGGAGACAGTGATGGAGACAGTGGTGGAGGTAGTGGTGGTGACAGTGGTGGAAGTATTGGTGGAGACAGTGGTGGAGATAGTGGTGGTGACAGTGGTGGAGGTAGTGGTGGTGACAGTGATAGAGGTAGTGATAGAGGTAGTGGTGGAGACAGTGGTGGAGGTGGTGGTGGTGACAGTGGTGGAGGTAGTGGTGGAGAAAGTAGTGGAGACAGTGGTGGAGGCAGTGATGGAGACAGTGATGGAGACAGTGGTGGAGGCAGTGGTGGAGGTAGTGGTGGTGACAGTGGTAGAGGTATTGGTGGAGACAGTGGTGGAGATAGTGGTGGTGACAGTGGTGGAGGTAGTGGTGGTGACAGTGATAGAGGTAGTGATAGAGGTAGTGGTGGAGACAGTGGTGGAGGCAGTGGTGGAGACAGTGATGGAGACAGTGGTGGAAGTAGTGGTGGAGGCAGCTGTGGAGACAGTGGTGGAGACTGTGGTGGAGGTAGTGGTTGAGGCAGCTGTGGAGACAGTGGTGGAGGTGGTGGTGGTGACAGTGGTGGAGGTGGTGGTGGTGACAGTGGTGGAGGTAGTGGTGGAGAAAGTGGTGGAGACAGTGGTGGAGGTAGTGGTGGTGACAGTGATAGAAGTAGTGATAGAGGTAGTGGTGGAGACAGTGGTGGAGGCAGTGGTGGAGACAGTGATGGAGACAGTGGTGGAGGTAGTGGTTGAGGAAGCTGTGGGGACAGTGGTGGAGGTGGTGGTGATGACAGTGGTGGAGGTAGTGGTGGAGGCAGTGGTGGAGGCAGTGGTGGAGGTAGTGGTGGTGACAGTGATAGAGGTAGTGATAGAGGTAGTGGTGGAGACAGTGGAGGAGGCAGTGGTGGAGACAGTGATGGAGACAGTGGTGGAGGTAGTGGTGGAGGTGGTGACAGTGGTGGAGGTAGTGGTGGAGGCAGTGGTGGGGGTAGTGGTGGTGACAGTGATAGAGGTAGTGATAGAGGTAGTGGTGGAGACAGTGGTGGAGGCAGTGGTGGAGACAGTGATGGAGACAGTGGTGGAGGTAGTGGTGGAGGCAGCTGTAGAGACGGTGGTGGAGGTGGTGGTGGTGGTGACAGTGGTGGAGGTAGTGGTGGAGGCAGTGGTTGAGGTAGTGGTGGAGGTAGTGGTGGAGAAAGTGGTGGAGAAAGTGGTGGAGGCAGTGGTGGAGACAGTGATGGAAACAGTGGTGGAGGTAGTGGTGGAGACAGTGATGGAGACAGTGGTGGAGGTAGTGGTGGAGGCAGCTGTGGAGACAGTGGTGGAGGTGGTGGTGGTGACAGTGGTGGAGGTAGTGGTGGAGAAAGTGGTGGAGACAGTGGTGGAGGCAGAGGTGGAGACAGTGATGGAGACAGTGGTGGAGGCAGTGGTGGAGGTAGTGGTGGTGACAGTGGTGGAGGTAGTGGTGGAGAAAGTGGTGGAGACAGTGGTGGAGGCAGTGGTGGAGACAGTGGTGGAGACAGTGGTGGAGGTAGTGGTGGAGGCAGCTGTGGAAACAGCGGTGGAGGTGGTGGTGGTGACAGTGGTGGAGGTAGTGGTGGAGGCAGTGGTGGAGGCAGTGGTGGAGGTAGTGGTGCTGACAGTGGTGGAGGTAGTGGTGGAGACAGTGATGGAGACAGTGGTGGAGGTAGTGGTGGAGGCAGCTGTGGAGACAGTGGTGGAGGTGGTGGTGGTGACAGTGGTGGAGGTAGTGGTGGAGAAAGTGGTGGAGACAGTGGTGGAGGCAGAGGTGGAGACAGTGATGGAGACAGGGGTGGAGGCAGTGGTGGAGGTAGTGGTGGTGACAGTGGTGGAGGTAGTGGTGGTCACTGTGGTGGAAGCAGTGATGGAGACAGTGGTGGAGGTAGTGGTGGAAGTAGTGGTGCTGGTTGTGGTAGAGGTAGTGATAGAGATAGTGGTTGAGGCAGTGGTGGAGCCAGTGGTGGAGGTAGTGGTGGAGGCAGTGTTGGAGACAGTGATAGAGACAGTGGTGGAGACAGTGATAGAGACAGTGGTGGAGACAGTGGTGGATGTAGTGTTGATGACAGTGGTAGAGGTAGTGATAGAGATAGTGGTGGAAGTAGTTTTGATGGAAGTATTGGTGGAAGTAATAGTAGCGGTAATGGTGGTGGTGGTGGTGGTAGTGGAAATGGCTGCAGGGACAGAAACAGCATGTCTTACATTCGCATTGTTTTCCGCCGTACTCCTCTGTACAGGTGCAAACGGGCAATCTGTCAACGGTCTTGCAAATGCCACCATTTTGACATGGATTTACACGACAAGCATTATATTCTACAATATATACAAAATATGGATATATTGTTACAGGTACGAACATAGTAAACTATGTGTCGTACAGCGCAGTTTTAAAATCATATGCCGTCCTTCAAAACATCAGTTCGATTATATTGCTTGATAGTTTATTATGATGTGCCGATATTTCACATTTCACTTATCACCAGAGAAGCAATACTAAACCGAAGGCCTTCCGGTGTTATGCATGCGAATGGCTTTCGAAATACACTGTAACATGCCCACGACGATGGATCGGCCTCGCTTTGAGAAAGGAGAAGGGCAATATTACTAACACAACCTTGAGGCAGGGGCCTGAATGCAATCAAAGTTGATATGAACTGTTGAGGGGGAACTATAACAAAGCACCCTAGCTTGATCAAGGCTGTAAAGCAAAATACCGACCGAAATAACTAAATTATGTATTCTTTTGTACCTTTGTGTCAGTCAACACGAAGTCAGTTAATTAAGTAAAACATAACTAAAAAAGTAGGCACAACAATGCCGTCGTGTAAACATTATCTACACATATATATCAACCATCGACAACTCTCCAATGCACTGTAGGTCCGACACTTACCCGAACATTTAGTGCCGACGTAGTCCGGTGTACAGGTACAGTTATGTTCAAATATTGTCAACCTGTTACACGTAGCTCCATTTTCACATTTGTACCTGTCACACGGGTTACCTTCGTCATAGACTACAAAATGCATTTATGAATTAGCATCATCACATTCAGATAGCAACATTCTTTATACTCGTCACTCGATAACACATGCAAGTGAAAACCGCTTCTAAGGACTGGACTGGACTGGACACCTCGCTATGCAAATCAAAAACGTGCCTTTTTCATGCCGTTCTACATATACAACTGTACACCATGTAGCTCTGTTATTTTATTAATTCCCATGCACGTTATTGATCGAATAACTTGTTAAATGATCACTATATAACGTTGCTATCCCGTTAGGATTGCTGCATGACACAGTTAGAATCCGTATCCGTAGGCCACTATGTAGCAAACGATGCTTTCATGCATATTTTTTTATTAAAACCAACCTTTCACTTGATTTTGCATCTTTGGGTAGAAAACGTCTAACACAATGAGAGTGTCAATTTTCTAAGCAGAATAAATTTACCAAATTCAAGATAGTTGCCCACCATGCAAATTGCGCAAATTTTCCATTATAGTGTTTTAAATCATTGCCGACATGTTTGCAATAATGTCAGCAGCGCTTAGCATTGACTATACCTATTTATTGTTTATACGGGTGTGTCTTAGATACACATGAACGCTAGTGGAAGTTCGCCATCTTGAATTTCAAAATGGTAGTCATAAAAAGTAGAATTATCTACTGCCAACTGTACACTTATGATCTATCTTTATTATCCTGTTAGTAATACTAATTCGGGTGCAATAGCTATTTTAATATTGTTAAGTAAAGTTTGAAAAATAAACTTTTATCAATGTTTTTCTTAACTTCTATTTGTTATACCGTTTGAACATATTTTCATGGTAGCAATATTGATCTCCCTGTGAAACAGCTAAATGTAATTAAGCATGTACAAAAACCTGAAATCGTAAATATTGGTGAATACTGCTTAACAATATTAGTGTTAATATCATAGTCTTAACATATACTTTATCATTACTCCCTGACTGCTGTGTAATTGTCACAGCATTGATTTATTAAGTATATGATTGAATAGTCATACTAGTAATTTTGTGTTGAACGAATGATATTGTCGTCGCTTCTAACACAGAAATACATCACAATATCACTCAATAATTTATCCCGGTGCGTATCTCACCGAATGCCGTTGAATGCAGTATAACAGCTGAAGTGACGTCAGCGTAATAACCAAATTGGGGTAAGTTAATTAATCAATTAACAGCTGATATTGTGCAGCTTGTTTTGTGCAGCGCTTACTTTCACAGTTCTTCCCGAACACATGTGAGTTGCAAAGACACTTGTACGTTCCGTCATACTTCCTCACACACGCCGCCACTCTTCCTATGCAGACTGGCTTCCCGTTCCTCGTACACGGATCAGCTACAATAACGATATAGAAGACACGCATCTCTGCTATTTTGTTATCAATCTGTGCTAAACGTGAATGGAATCGTTATTAATACTTTCCATATAAATGCGATAATGGTTGACAAAACACCATTTAACCGCAACATAACAACAGTGATGAACACTCTCTATTCAAAAATCGTTCTTAGTGAACCAATGTCACTTTGATTTGGTACTACCCGCTAACGCAGCGAAATTGTGTGGAAAAAACGCAGCGGCCCATGCACTAGTACGGCGTTGGTTGGCGTAGTTTTACGTTATCTTATGCAAACAAAAAAGGTAACTGAGCGAAAAATGTATAACTCAAAACACGTTAAGGAGCATATAATTACACATTTCATTTTTTCTTAATGTTCAGTTGCTTCATCCTTACAATGCATTAGAATATATACACTTCCGGAAGCAACATGTGATATCAGCTACATTCAACATTAGCATAAGAAATGGACCCGTGTAAAAAACGTATGAAAAACGTATATATTGGACGCAGGTACGCCACATTTAGTATACTGATTTAGGATGCTAAGTTAAAATATGATAGCATGAAAAATGGAAGTGGGTCCAAATTTAAAATAATATTTGGACTACCCGGGGGTTCAAATATCATAGCGAAATACGGACACACCTTTCCCTTTCAAAAAGGAGTAATCTATATATATATAAATATATATATATATATATATTGATATGTCAATATATATATATATATATATATGTGTGTGTGTATATATGCATATTATACACACTCACACATACATACGTTCACACACACACACACAGTCACATACACACATACACACACACACACACTCACATACACAAACACTCACATACATAAGTACTGAACTGTACTATTTCTTCCATGTATGTAATATGCGCGCGCGTATTTGTGTGTGCGTGAGTATGTGCGCTCTTGCGTGACTGTATGTATGTGAGTGTGGGTGTATGGGTGTGTTGGTGGCTGTGTGTAGTAATGTTATTAATGTCAGGACTGAGTTAATATATCGATCATGTCGAGCATACAATCATATATATATATATATATATATATACATACATTGTCCAAAATTCAAAGATTTATGAGTCAGCAAAAACCAAACTGTAAGGATTTCCTTACATGAAACGTCCAAATATCATGATGAGATGTATACCTACGGGTCCAAATTTCATATGATATTTGGACCCGGGGTCACATCAGAAACTAAATAAAAGTTATTGCTCAAAACCGCCTTCAACGAAATCCTTGGTTCATAAATTAGGCTACAAAGATAATTATTGAGTTTACCATAATTGACTTTGAACATAATAAATTACGTTGGGGGAGTGGCGGGTACTTTTACCGTAAGGCGGGTCCAGCAATCATGTCCAAATGGCTGCAATCTGGCTTATGGTCACTGGTTTTCTCTTTTCCACAATTAAACAGGCTAATTATTCTCCCAAACATACTAGAGTGAACCTGATTACAGGCAACAAAGCTAAACGTCTTCATTATCTGGATGGCAGTTATATAAACAAATCTACTGTTATGAGAAAACAATGACACTGACTTGCCCATTTTAAAATGCCTGGTCTTGTTGAACTGTGAACACTTCCACTCAGTAATCAAGTCTATTAATAGTTTAGTGTAAGAACAACTGCCAGTTTATAAACAAATCAACAAAGTTAGTATCACTATCGTACGTATGATCAATTGTAAAAAAATCCTTTACATTTACTTGTAGGTGAATAGCACGAGCGAGGCTAAAACGCGAGGCTTTAAAATAGGCAATGACTGACCGATACCTTTATAATAATTATGACATATTATGTATGACATACGTCTATTTGTATTTACAATTCTTGCTTCGTCTGGCGTTCTAGACATGCCGTAAGAAAATAATAGTTGCAAAATATAAGTGTTCATCTGCGAAATAAAGAAGTACATACGGTATGGTTTGTACTCATATATTTCCACTTCACACAGTATTAACGCCTTCTCGTTTCCTGTTACTTCTATTCTCGCAAATCTGCCATTTGTCCGCTCTCGGCAGATAATACGTCGAGTTTCGCCTGGTGAAAAGTTCGTTTCCACCGGCGAACATATTGTCACTTCGGTGCTGTAACTGAGGACTGTTCTGTAGTGTAGAAATGTAATTCGTAGTCCGTCCATTTTATCTGATCAGAAGACCCGAGAAAATAGCTTTTTATAGCACGGCGGTAATTATAGTTATGTTAGTTTCATGTATATAGGTCATGGATATTTAGACCAACCACATTGTTTTTGGACGTATTTTCCATAAGCGCTCACACAAACACCCAAACACACACGTCCGCACACCTACACGTACACCACACACGCACACGCACACGCACACGCACACGCACACGCACACGCACACGCACACGCACACGCACACGCACACGCATATACGCGAGAGTTATTTTCAATACGAACATACACTACCTACCACAACATTTCTTCGCTGACGTCGTTATAACAACCTCATACACCAAATATAGTTTCAATAGATTTATCATCCAATACGGGTTCTTTGATATCACGTCTATACCAAAACAGTGGCCGTTTCGGTGGTGTCTTATGCCGTCATTGGTATACTGGTAATATAGTGTTTCGTGCGTTACAATATATCCTCGATGCGCCAAGTTAGTTGATGCAGCTGAAATTATAAAATACAAAATAAGATTACTGGAGGACACGTGCGCCTGCGGATATAGACACTAATTTACGAGTGTTTCTTGTCAGCAGGACGTATGCTAGTCAGACTTGTTGATATATCCATCCAGGGGTTTTAAAGCCTTTCATTATTACAATCGGTTGTCACGCAAGTATGACGTGTGTCTGCAGACCCGTAGCGTTGTTAGTTTGGCGGGATGTGCTTTTGAACAAATCTGAGCTGCGCAGATATGTACATTTTTATTTGCATGGAATTTCACGCACATTCATCGATGTTGTAAGATTTATATTTCAATTTGACCTTCGCTGGTATTTAAATATATTATTTATTATGTTTAAACATGGCGCATGTGGACGTCAATCCTCATATCTTGTGATCACAATAAAATTGATGTCAAAATATATCATGCTGAAAACACGTCCCAAAACGCTTTTTTGAACTAATGCTAGTAACATTACGGTTCGTCTGATCCAAACGATCTTGAAATTATTTGATAGCTTACGATTTCTGCTATTCAATCATATAAATGGTTTCCTGACAATGATTCCTAAAATAAACTATAAACGGACCTATATATATGTACATATATATGTAATTATATATATATATATATATATATATGCATGCATGTATGTGTATGTGTGTGTGTATGTGTGTATGTGTGTGTGTGTGTGTGTGTGTGTGTGTGTGTGTGTGTGTGTGTGTGTGTGTGTGTGTGTGTGTGTGTGTGTGTGTGTGTGCGTGTGTGTGTGTGTGTGTGTAGTCTATATAATGAAAATGGCATACATGACATTGCTGCTTAGTATGGGTTAACTAGTAAATTATTTTTATATTTGCACATATATACAAATATCCGATATTTATTGTTATGCATATATTCTTAATGTTTCATAGATTTACAGATTACTATTATGTTCTCCGCCAGCTACGTATTCTAGCTGAACAAGTCGAAGATTTGTACTCCAAAGCGAAGGATCTTCAATAAAAATAACCAAAACAACTCAAAAGATATGATGCTGCATATCATATATTCTCCGTACCAAAAGTCACTTTATTTTAACTTTTTTTAGTTTATAGTGATCTTTATTATCTATCTCATAAATACACACCAGGGATTCCGAAACGGGTCACACATCCCGCTAACATCGACAGTGATTCCATAGCAGCGTGCTAAGATGGATTCTTAACACCGACGCTGTCCCTTGCAATCGTTTTTTGCAGCCACACTTAATGTGCGATTGTGGATCGCAGTGACGCAGTGGCTACAGCATCGTCTTCTCTACCGAGAGAACCCAGCTTCGAATCATGTGGTACCTTGTCGAACCTTGGGCAACTTCGTTCAATCAACGTTCACTCACCTGTATTAATGAGTACCCGACAGTGGTGGATATCCGTGTTTGAATTGTTTTCGTGCATTAACTACAGCGTTGCTGAACGCTTTCCACAGAAGTCGGCATTGTGTTCGATTGAACAAGTCTGCCAGAGAGAAAAGTGTAGAGCGCTTTGAGCAGTCCTGATAACTGAATATCGCGCTATTATAAGAATTTATATTTACTGTCGTGTTTTTACGTTTGACCGCATGACAAGCACCTCCCAATCAGTCACGTTCGCATTTTGTATCTTGCTGAACTAACAACTAGAAACACGTGTTGAACGAAGACGTGTAGTATAATTGCAATCTTCTCGATCTGTCTACTTTTTTGCGCTTTGCGCTTGACTTTCAAGGGAATTCATCTTTAACAATTGCGGAAGTATGAATGTCGCGAAGGTTAAAAGTAATATTATATGAAATCGTCGTACATGAAAAACAATATTTTTATATTAACTACGTGGCTGCTGGTTACCTCGTTCTAAAGACATGGTAATAATGCGCTATATGAGTAGCGGCGAAGGTCAAATTAAATTTGTGTAATTGGTACCCGTAAATCTTTACCGAGATGTGGTTCTTAAGAGACGGGAATAATAGGCTTTCACGGGCGGAATTTTTAAACATCCACTCCACCACCGCATGCGGTAATGTAGGCGTGGCAGTGGTAATGAGACGACATTAACATAGTAACCATGCACGTACTTTCGCAGTTTGGGCCGGAATAGCCTATTTTACACAGACACTCTTCTCGCCTGTCACGTCTTCTTCGGCAGGTGGATCCGTTTTGACATACTTTGTTGGTCCGACATGGACGATATGCTGCATGCACTGTGTAACAGTAAACACCGTGAATTGCAGTTGTATTCACAATTTCTTTTCACAATATTGATAACAGTAATAATAGCGATGACTGGCAGTATTTCCTGCTCGTAAATGTTTCATTGTCCTGGATTTATTTAGTATTTCCTCCAATTAAACTTGTCAATGGCTGCATGTTTAATGTTCGACGTTTGTGATGACAACACTGCGTTAGTTGCTGTAGCGACAGTGAACACAACCTTTATATTTACCATGTAACTATACGTTGATCAAGCGGAGTAAGTGATTTCTATTTTAGTTACGTTTTTAAGATACCCTTCTAATATCACAGTGTATTAAGCAAGTGTTGTATAATGAGAATATGAGAACAAAGAGATAGTTCGAGTCGGTGATTTAGATTTTTTAACAAGATTTAACAAGATTGCCATCCAGAGAATTAACTCTAGATGGCATGTGGACAAGGAAGCCCTTTGGTTTATCGATAGTCCAACCCTTTTATCTACATATATCCAGCCCTTCTGAGGTATGTGTCGATTTTATTTTTAAACATATTCACACTACTAGCACTCACACAATCATTAGATAATCTATTCCATTCATTCACAGTCCTTTGTGAAAATGAGAACTTTCTTACGTCTAATCTACACTGCTCCTTTACTAATGTAACTTCATGTCCTCTAGTCTTTCTATCTTTCTTAACTGAAAAAAAAAACATATTTCTATCAATATTTTCATAACCATTCAATATTTTAAACACTTCTATCTGATCTCCTCTCAATCTCCTGGTCTCTAGTGTTGTTAAACCATATTCTTTTAGGCGATTTAAAGCAAAGTTTGTACCTGGATTGTCTTTCGGTTCCATCCCGTAAACTTCCACTTCACACATGGTGAGTATCTCGAACAGAGTAGATTTGACGAATACGAATCTCCCGATGGTGGGTACATTTTCACATCTAACAATATCCGATTTATCCCATGGAAGTTCCTGTCCACCAGCATGGTACTTAATGCTCCCGCATTTCGGCACGTCAGATATATCAGGACGTTTTGACAAATCATCAGACGATACCCAAATGTCGACGTTCAACCGTCCTAGGATATACCAGATCAAGTTGGCTATATTCATATAATATAAATCAGTTGCACTACACATTGATTTCAAATTACCGAATCGATATAATATTAACAAGTGTCATTAGGCGGCTGGAGAATGTACTAACAATACAGTCAATCAAACTCACCGCAACATTCGTCATCACTAGTTATTATAATTAGGCGGCTGGAGATGTACCAACGAGACCGACAATCAAACTCACCACAACATTCGTCACGACTGGTTATTGTAATTGTGTGCACAGAGTACATGTTTCCAAGGTCCACCATCCACCAGGGATATCGGGATTTTGTGGTTTGGGAACAGCTGTGACTAGAGAAGCGGGTTCCGTTACGATTACCGTCGACCGTCTTCTCCGCCCCTGTGTCGCTATTGGCCGTCGACGACTGTGTCGCGGCCATATGATATAGCGCCAAGTTTGTAATCACTAAAATATAATTGTGATGAGAGGTGAAACCACTGTCTCAATAAACGAAGTTATATAATCTAGGTGCTACCAACAAGAAAATATGTGTATGTGTTTGTGTGTGTGTGTGTGTGTGTGTGTGTGTGTGTGTGTGTGTGTGTGTGTGTGTGTATGTGTGTCTGTGTGTGTATGTGTGTGTGTGTGTGTGTCTATGTCTGTGTGTGTGCGCGTGCGTAGGTGTGTGCGTGTGTGCGTGTGTGCGTGTGTGCGTGTGTGCGTGTGCGCGTGTGCGCGTGTGTGCGTGTGTTCGAGTGTGTGCGTGCGTGTGTGTGAATAAGTTTAATGCCCAATTAATTATTATTCTCAAACAACTCAATACATGTAGCTATAACAGCAAATATTACCAATACGTTTAATGCCTTATTAATTATTATTCCCACCTATAGCAAAAACCTCAATAAATGTAGCTATCATGGCAAATTGCTACAATATGAAATAACCATAGTGGGACTAAAACGGATGGCGAAGAAGACATCGAGTGACACTAGCTACTGCCCTCGACAGATATAAGAACTTTTGTCATGATTGTTTTCCTAATTTTTCCAAAATGCGTGGAAAAATTACTCTTTAGTGGCAGCCGTTTTGTTATTTGTTTCTTCTCAGTGAAAGTATGTGTGCCAGTCAAAACATTAGTTTCAATAACGTCAACTGTTGTGCAGCGTTGGTCTGGCATCCCCAAAAAGAAGTTTAATTTTCCCACGTCACAACATTGTACAGTAATTTGTAAATATAAAACCAATGGGGGGGGTTATGCACACCAACGATATGCAATTTGCAACTCAATCAACTGTTTAACGTCTGTGGATTTTCATGGAGTCGTTTTTGAAGACACAGCTACCGAGTTTCATGGACCGCACCATTTTTGGGCATAACATCACGTCACCAATTCCAAGATATCGGAGATTTCATGAGAATATCATCCAACTTGAGACCACATTCTGAGTAAACCATTATTGTAGTTGCAAATGGTTTGCTTATATTGATGTGCATAACACCAAAATATTGTATTTTGTTTTCCTTTAATGTTACTACCATTAAATCTTGTACTCAACACTTACTGTCGCATTGATAAATGGTATCCCCGGTCTCGCAATAGCATTCGTAAGAGTCAGCACCTCTCTTCCAGCAAGTAGCGTCTTCCAAACACGGATTACTGAGGCAAGGGTCAGTTGCTGCAATATATAACGAACATCGACATGGTGAAATTGATTGATTACGTATGGGATACCTATGAAATTAGCCGATACATTTACCTTAAATAATTTCCGCTTTCGGTTAAATAACAAAAGTTCGTACATATATGTTTAAATGGTAGAACAATCACTTTGGAGGTTATATCTGGTAACTTGCTATTACATCTGGTAATTTGCCAAAACCATTTGCCGGACAGATATTTAGTATTCAAACCACTGAATGTGTAGGACACGTGTTTTAAGAGAGCAATGAAAGTAGTCAACGTCAACTCATGATCACAATCTAATCGCGCAATTACTTGAAGGTTCTTATATTGAGATTCACTAGATTTGAACCTGAAATTCAGAATTCGTTTATTACGTCTAGGATGATTTTACCAACAATACATACAAGTTGCAGCCATAAACGATATAGCATGTGTTGGTGGATATTATGTAGATTTGCTTGTTTGAAAAATGTATTATAATTATGACAATGACTTACCCCGTCGATTATTTCGTTCTGCTGTCTCTGCTGTCGCACATTTCGATGAGAAGATGAAAACGCATTCCAGAGACAAAATAAAGATCAACAGCTTGCCAAGCATAATTTTGTTGACGCTGCCATCTAATGCAACAACGTTACATATTCAGCCACGTATTCACGCTACATGCAAGACTCGATAGGTAGCATACCGACAATATTCATTCGTAGTAATGCAATGCAAATCAGAGGGCAATTGTTATATTGTGTTTGCCCACTCTAACAACAACCTATCGTAGGTATTAGTACTGTATTTGCAAAACTTGTAACCATCTCATTGTAGCTCAGTAGGCCAGTACGAAATATAAAAACAAAACTCACCCATGTTTTCACAACCTATAGGGCACACCGAGGTTCTTTGATGATTTGGTCGATACATACTTCAGCACTTGCATAGAATATCAGTAGCACTACCAAGTTACGCTGTTGTGTGATTATTCACAAGCTCATTTTTTAATCTAACGTAACACGTCCCCGAGCAAACTGTTACGTATGCGAAACGCACAACGGATGCAATGCGTAAAGTTCCCGTATAATCAATGTATCCAGTACGTCGCGGTTTGCCTTCGTCACAATCAAAATTAAAGGTAGATACTAAAATGTTCAGAGTTCGTCACTGTTTATACAAACACGTGACGCTAAGTAATTGCGTAACTTTAAGAATGCTTCATGAAACCGGCCCCTGGTGTCCAGTTAGTAAGTCCGCTAAATATGACGCAGTCAAGCCGTACTCACTTCGAAACGTCAGCAGTAGTTTGTATTCGAAGCGCTGTTTAACTGGCAGCCAGTGGAGGTCAAGCAGAACACGGGTGATGTGATTAGGTTTCTTAGTTCTGGTTGTGCAACGGGCTGCAGCATCCCGTACAGCAAGCCATTTCCATTGTCAGGACGAGACGTCACGAAGGTATGCACCATCATATATGTGGTGTGGTGTTAAACATAGGTCTGTGTGATGTGTCTAGTGCTGTAGCGTAGTGTGTAGTATGTAGTTTGTGCTTCATGCTCTCGTTTTCAGACACAGCCGCCAGATAACTACTTGGAGTGAAAACAGAGCAGAATGCGTTAGTCTCCCGTGGTGGTACATAGCCTCTCCATAGACAAGACAAGACAACCTCCTTGTGGTACAATGCATATACTAGTCACCTTGCGGCCCATGCTAATGTGCTAGAGATCTCGGAGCAGGTTGGAACCTTAAAGGTGCAGTGTTCAGAGCCCACCAACGTGTGGATACGACCAGATGCTGTACCATTCCAACTACCAATTTTGGGCAAATAGTACTGAGCAGATTACGCTCACTAGCCTTGGTAAGCAGGTGATCTAGGAGAATGAAAACTCTGACATAAAACCGCATTAGTAGGTCAGTCAGTGCAGCGCTGCTGAGTGGGTATGATGTCCCAAATCATATGATGGTACAAATAACGGTGAAAGAGAGGGCTACGCGTCCGGGGCAACCGAGGCGCCGTCTACCTTATTAGCAGCGGCGAGAAAACAACGGAATCCAAGGGATCATCCTGCCGGCAGCGATCCAAATGTGAAATCCGGTTAGGCAGTTCGGATGTCGGTTCAATGAGCGGGAAAGCAGTTGAGGTGCTGGAGATGATAAAGAGAAGGCGATTGGAGGTGTTGTGCATACAGGTAAAGAAATGGAAGGGGAGAGTGAGAGTGCTGATGGGTGGATTCAAACTACTGCACGCGGGAGGAGACGGAAGAAGTAATGGAGTTGGCATCATTTTTTAACAAGATTTAACAAGATTGCCATCCAGAGAATTAACTCTAGATGGCAGGTGGACAAGGAAGCCCTTTGGCTTATCGAGAGTCCAACCCTTTTATCTACATATATCCAGCCCTTCTGAGGTATGTGTCGATTTAATTTTTAAACATATTCACACTACTAGCACCCACACAATCATCAGATAATCTGTTCCATTCATTCACAGTCCTTTGTGAAAATGAGAACTTTTTCACGTCTAATCTACACTGCTCCTTTACTAATGTAACTTTATGTCCGCTAGTCTTTCTATCTTTCTTAACTGAAAAAAACATATTTCTATCAATATTTTCATAACCATTCAATATTTTAAACACTTCTATCTGATCTCATCTCAGTCTCCTGGTCTCTAGTGTTGTTAAACCACATTCTTTTAGGCGTTTTTCATAACTATGATCCCTCAGTTTTGGTATCATTTTAGTCGCTCTCCTCTGTACTCTTTCTAGCATATCTATGTCCTTCTTGTGGTATGGCCTCCACGCTTGTATACAATATTCTAAATGAGGCCTAACTATTGTTTTGTACAGCGGTATTATTAGTTATTTTTCTTTATATGCTATATTTCGCCTAATCAATCCAATGATTTGATTTCCCTTTGAAGCTGCAATTCCACACTGCTCTGAAACCTTCATGTCAGCACTAATTGTCAGCCCTAAGTCTTTTTCTTTTACAGTAGTACTTAGTACAGTTCCCCCCATTGTATATTCTACATATTCGTTCCCATGTCCTGTGTGAAGGCATTTACATTTCCCAAAATTGAACAACATTTGCCACTTTTCAGACCATTTGATCAACCTGTCAAGATCATCTTGTAAATGCTGTCTATCCCCATCACTTTTAATCTTTCTAAATACTTTTGTATCATCTGCAAATTTCAACACCTTGCTAGCTATATCATCGTCCAAATCGTTTATATATATTAAGAATAATATAGGTCCCAGTACTGATCCCTGTGGAACCCCACTCAAAACTGATTTCCAGTTTGAAGCCTCCCCATCAACAACTACCCGTTGTCTTCTGTCAATCAGCCATTTTTCTATCCAGTTAATTATACCATTTCCTATGCCATGGGCTTTTAGTTTAAGCAGTAATCTCTGATGTGGCACTTTGTCGAAAGCTTTTTGAAAATCTAAGTAGATGATATCTACTGGTGATCCAATCATCTACCCACTTAGTGATATCTTCCAAAAAACATAACATATTTGTTAAGCATGACCTCGCTTTTAGAAACCCATGTTGAGATGGGTTTATCAAGTTATGTTTAACAAGAAAATCCACCATGTGATCTTTAATTAGTCTTTCTAATAATTTACAAATCACCGATGTTAAACTAACTGGTCTATAATTATTTGACTTGTTTCTCGAACCTTTTTTAAATAACGGTATAATGTTTGCTTCTTTCCATTCTAAAGGAACCACTCCCTCTTCTAATGACAAGTTGAAAACTGTTGCAAGCGGTATGCTAATTTATTCTACAATTTCCAATAGTAGTTTGGGTGGAATACCATCCACTCCAGGTGATTTATTATCCTTCATAGCCCTAATTTTCTTAGCTACCATTTCTGGGGTTACAATTAACTGTCTTAAATAGTCTGATTCTGCCCCCTTGAACTTAGCCTCTGGTACTGGCAGTGAACCAGTGTCTTCTCTGGTAAACACTGAACTAAAATACTCATTTCGATCTTCTGCCATTAAGAATCCTTCTGATATTATATTTCCAGCAATATCTTCTAGAGGACCGACCTTATCCTGAACTTTCTGTTTGCTTCGAACATACGCAAAAAAACTCTTGCTGTCATGTTTTATATTACAAGCTAATTTATGTTCATAGCTTCTCTTTGAATTTCTAATTTCAGCTCTAGCTTGGTTTAGTGCTTCTTTATAAATGTTGTAGTCTTCGTCATTTCCAGTATGTCTATATGACTTCCACATCATTTGTTTATACTTAATTTTTCTAATGGCTTCTTTCGATAAGTATTTCTTTCTGGTCCGTTTCCCTTGTTTTTTGAAGGGAACAAATTTATCTACGATGCACTCTATTTCATTCTTTAAGATATTCCAGCATTCTGTTGCTGTCTTATTCTTCAGTGTATTATTCCAGTCTATCTTTGCTAAATATTTCCTCATTTCCTTATATCTTCCTTTGTGGAAATTTCTCCTGAACTGCTTTTTATTATTTCTTTCTGATTTTACTTTGATGGTAAAATGTATCTGGCTGTGATCACTACTTCCCAGAGGCTCACATAATTTAACATTGTCAACTAATTCATTCTGTGAGGACAAAACTAAGTCTAACACATTCTCTCCCCTGGTTGGTTCTAGCACATGTTGAGAAAGGAAACTATCTTGTACTAAAACTAAAAACTTGTGGTCCTCACTACCCATACTCTGTAGAGATTTCCATTTTATATGCCCATGGTTAAAATCCCCCATAATAACACAGTCCCGTTTGCTCACTTCCCTTATAGCGTTTTGTATTTTTTCATTCTCTTCTATGCTTATGTTTGGACTTCGATAAACTAATCCAACTGTTAACGTTGAGTTTCCTGTAACTATGTTACACCAAACAGCTTCTTCGCAATCTGCTTCTCTGTCTAATTTTATTTCATAAGCCTGGATAGATTCTTTAATATATAAAATAACTCCACCTTCCCTTCTTCCTATTCTATCTTTCCTAAACATTACATATCCTGTCAGTCCCAATTCGGCATCTGATATATCGGTGGTTGCCCATGATTCGGTTATACCTATTATGTGAGGGTCAATATCTTCTACCATAATGTTTAGTTCATTTCTTTTGTTTACTATACTCCTTGCATTTAAACAAACACATTTATACCCAGCTTCAGAACAGTTTTCCAGACTGTTCTTTGCTGAATTATTTTGCTGCCTTTATGTATGCCTCCAGTTTCAGGCTTCTCTGCGAGTCCCCCCTGCGAATTTAGTTTAAATAGATGCAACCTGTCCCACTGTCAACAGATCGCAGCATATTCTCTGAGAATACTGCTGCCCCCTTTCCACTTAGATGGAGGCCATCTCTCATGTACATATCTTCTCTCCCATCAAAGTACCCCCATAAATCTAGGAATCCCAAGCCCTCTTCCTCACACATCTGCTCAACTAGTGCGTTGATCGCCATCCTCTTACAGTTTCTGTATCTTGCCCCCCTTCCTCCCATTGTGTAAGAATAGATCAGTAAGACGGCGTTTCGTGTGGAGAGATGGAAGGGACGCATCGTGAAGGCATGGCTGATTAATAGGAAACAGCTGGTGAGTGTTATGTCTGTATACGGGTCACAGACGGGAATGACGGAGGCAAAGAAAGAGGAGTTCAGGGATGCTTTGGAGAGGATGACGGGATTGATGGAGCTGGAGGTGATGTTGTGTATTGCGGGAGACTTCAATGCACATGTTGTAGTAGCGGAACCAGGTGAAGAGGAGAGTGTTGGCAGACACGAGTAGGGAGGGGGTGGGCAAAACAACTGCTTATTAAACCATGAGTCCGCTAAGCAGTCCAAATCCAATCCAACAATTAACAACGAAATAACAAGCCAAGATAACGATGAAATAACAAGTCAAGATCACACAAGCAGATCACATCCATCTGCAAATATTAATTCGGCTGTGCGCAACACGTGGCGCTAAGTATCACTCCGCGCATGGCAGTGACACGGCTATTCATATGCATATGCTATTAATCCACCAGGGGATGCAGCTACCTCGTTAAACTAAGCCTGCTGTCACAATTCACAGTCAATTTGATGACTCTGCTTATATGAGATATTCAAGATTGAAGATGTCATAGTCAGTGGCAAAAATATAAATAAGTGCGTTTAAAATGTTCAGTAGGCATTTTTAGGTGAATATATGCCAACAAACCTTTTAGAAGTAATTTGGGTGTGCTGAATCCCAAAATCCATGCTGGCAATTATGTGGGACGGATCCATGATCACCTAAATTTGAAAAAACCCACAAAATATCCGATTAATCTCCGGATGTAAAACAACACCTTATTAATTGATCACGCTATAACGCTACCCCTTGTTGGCAATATGTGGGTCCATGACCCGCTCAATTACAAACATATAAAACTATGTACGTTTTGCACGGCGAAAACAAACTTAGATTAACACCTTTCTAAATGCCGTAATGTACCTATAATAAAACGTTTCCCTTAAGAAGAGAGATATATGTGGGTGATTTTCAGTAAATGTGCGTAATTAAAATGATTGGTGTCACATATTTACAAACGTCATTGTTCCCATGGATGACCGCCAGATGTCATGTTCTATGTAACATGTTGTAAGAGAGTAATATGTGATAAATTTTACTCGTAGCGTTGTTTGCAGTTAAAAGCTTAGAATGTGAAGGAACGATGTATTCAATGATAAGCAGTGGACGTACTATGCGATCACATTATCACACGGCACCCTCTTCTACGGCGGCGAATCGTGGACAACCTATATGCCGTCTCAACACCTTCCACATTGGGTGCCTCAAGCGCATATTCTGTATCAGCTCGCATGACCGTGCCCCTACATCAACATACTGGACCGTGCTAGGATCCCCAGCATGTACTGTTTGCTGAGCTTGAGACGATTGCGCTTGCTGGGCCACGTACGGCGCATGGAAGACGGCCGCTTGCCGAAAGACATCCTCTATGGACAATTCGCCACTGGTGCGAGGCTAGTGCGACGCCCAGCCCGCAGATTCAAGGACGTCTGAACGAGCGACCTGATAGCTTGCAACATTAGCTTTGAAGACTGGGAGGCAGTGGCTGAAAATCGCACTGCTTGGCGTCAGATTGTATACACAAGCATTGGATGGGCTGACGGAAAGAATCACCAGCATGCGGCTGAGAAGAGGACGCGACGCAAACAACAAGCAGCACGACCACTGTCATTCTGTTTCGTCTGGTCTGGCTGTGGCAGGGACTGCCACTCACAAATTGGACAACACCCATGGTGGACGCTTCCACATTTCTAGAAACTGACAACAGGGTGCATCAGCATCGTTTCTCGAGACTACACATTGCCTACTACTATTTACCTATATAATGCGCGCGCGCGCGTGTGTGTGTGTGTGTGTGTGAGTGTGAGAGTGTGTGTGTGTGTGTGTGTGTGTGTGTGTGTGTGTGTGTGTGTGTGTGTGTGTGTGTGTGTGTGTGTGTGTGTGTGTGTGTGTGTGTGTGTGTGTGTGTGTGTGTGTGTGTGTGAGTGTGTGTGTGTGTGTGTGTGTGTGTGTGTGTGTGTGTGTGTGTGTGTGTGTGTGTGTGTGTGTGTGTGTGTGTGTGTGTGTGTGTGTGTGTGTGTGTGTGTGTGTGTGTGTGTGTGTGTGTAGGTATGTATGTAACACAAAATATGCTTGCCATATGTGAGAACATGTGATGGGCGAGGTAGATAAACACAAATTATATTCAACGAAACAGTACTTTTGTCAAAACGGCAAACGATACAGAAGACAAACTGCAAGAGGACAAACATTTTAATTGTACACGCTTTCGCGTTTTTACTGGTAGACACTGGGAAAATATCAAATCATTAACACTTGAACATACTGAAACGAACATAATGGAACAATTGAATCGTCGACCATACCGCTTGGAGTGTTGCTGCGAGATATATACTAGAATACGATTGTGATGACTAATGTAGGCATCTTTGTTAACATTTGAAATCTGTTTTTGTCACAGTTTCTTTACAGACGTACCATCATATCGTGCAGTAACGGACGTTCATTTGCTATTCTGTTAGTTGTGATTATTATGAACTGTTCACGTTATTGCTTTGCGTATTGTTCACACTAGTGCTATACTTATTAAGCACAGCAATGTCCGTTGTGCACACACGAACAACACGTTTTATGTATGCGGGTACTATGCAGCCACCATGAATATGAAGGACGACCACAAAATAACGTATAGAAGTCCCGGTGTAGTACACATTATCCGGTGGTGAAGATTGCTTCGGTTTGTAGCTATTTTCAGTCTTGGCCATGTCTTTTTGGTGATGGAGTCTTCTCTCATCCGATTGTTATTTCTGAGGAACGAAGATATTTCTAATGGGGATGTCTACTAGCATAAACAAGGCGTGTGCGTGCGTGCCCGTGTGCGTGTGTACGTGTGTGTGTATGTGTGTGTGTATATGTGTGTGTGTTAGTGTGTGTGTGTGTGTGTGTGTGTGTGTGTGTGTGTGCGTGTGTGAGTGTCAGCATATAATGTCTGAACCATGATGACATCACTAATGAGCGTGCATGTTTGCGTTCGAACATATGACATGGCGTACTACTATGTCTAACTTTTCATTAACCATACACACACACGAACGCACGAACGCACGAACACACGCACGCACGTACACGCACGCACACGCACGCACGCACGTACACACGCACACACGCACACAAGCACACACGCACACACGCACGCACGCACACGCACGCACGCACACGCGCGCACACAGTGTTATACACGCACACACACAGTGTCACACACACACACACACACACACACACACACACACACACACACACACACACACACACACACACACACACACACACACACACACACACACACACACACACACACACATACACACACACACACATATACACACACACACGCACACACACACACACACATGTACCTTACAAAACAGAACATCAATGCTAAAATGATATGTTTTTAAACATTTTCAACTATGCATTTTCACCCTTACCTTTTCGGTTTTGCTTGGACACGGATCACCAACTACAAAAATACGAGAAACAAATGATATACACGCATGAACGCCCACCCGCACGCACGTACACATGCCCGCGCGCACACACCCATGTGCACGCGCGCACACACACGCACATAATTATAAAGATGATGATATCAAACAATGGTTACGGAATCTCCAAATACCCAATGTTGCATTACTAGGTGCTTCAAAAGCATGTGATCGAGTTAATCGAGTATTGAACTATGTATTAAAAGTATTGAGCAGTGGGATCTATAACCGATACGTATGTTCGAGGGGGGTATGCATACTCGGATACTTTTTGTCAGTGGCCAATGATGTAAGGTGAGAAGTTATCCGCATAACATTTATATTTATATGTCCTATAATATTTAACATTCATATCTACTGTATATAATTATACAAAGTTGTTTGTTATTGGAACAACGGTGGTTAATAATATGATATACGCAGATGATTTACTTTTGTTTGCTCCGCCAGCCAAGGGACGACATTACCCGACATGTTACCCATATGATGTGAGCATGACGTTCTACGTAATCATTGAAAATCCTTGGTCAAATAATTTGATTCTCTAAACGCAATGTTGATAATGAAACGGCTTTAGGAGGAAAATAGTTTAACCATCGTCAACTTATTATTGTTATTTATGATGACTTTTTGGATGAGTCTGACATTCAAGCCAAAATGATATAGTGCTATATGATAAGAATAACTTGACGTGTCAAACATTTCAAGTTTGATTTGCGCTAGGGTTAATTTCTTGGAATGACATAATTTATGTTTGATGCAAGCGCATACTAGTTCATATTTGTCTCTAAACGTTATAGTTGTCATTATCTTTTTATGGTATACATTTTAGATAAATAAAAAATACCTGGTAAACGTATATAATTTTATGCATTGGTTAGTGTCATATCAGCAATATTTATTTGTATATGTAGATATAAAATATCAGGTGTAAGTAAATGTCGAAAACAACAATTGTCTATATTGTGTGTGTGTTGTGTGTTTGTGTGTGTGTGTGTGTGTGTGTGTGTGTGTTTGTGTGGGTGTGTGTGTGTGTGTGTGTGTGTGTGTGTGTGTGTGTGTGTGTGTGTGTGTGTGTGTGTGTGTGTGTGTGTGTGTGTGTGTGTGTGTGTGTGTGTGTTACTGTATAACGGAATATTGAGTATAACAGCGTATCAATGTTCTTTATTTTCGCTTCCACAATCAAAAACAACAGTCATAGGGCTATATCTAATGTATTTCGTATTGAGGTAATATGACCTTTGTATTAAGATTATATTAAATGTGAATCTGGTACGCTCTGTATTTAAAAAGTAAAAAAGGTAAGTTCTTATATAGCAATGTATTCAGTCCTCAGAACTGCTCAAAGCGCTTTACACTTTACTCCCTAGCAGACCTGTTCAATCGAACACCATCTCGACTTCTCTGGGAAGCTTTCAGCCACGCTGCAATTAATGAGCGAAGACTATTCGTACACAAATATCCACCACTGTCTATAGCCAAGTATTCATTCATAAAGCTGAGTGAACTGAAGCAATGTAGAGTAAACGAACTTGCCCAAAGTTCGCCACCGGTGCACAGGATTCAAACCCGCGTTCTCTCAGTCGAGAGTCCGGAGCTATTACCGCTGCGCTACTCCGTTTCAACCACGTACTTACACTCGCATGTCTGTCCGCTGTTTCCCTTTCTGCACCTACACCAGAACGTGCCATCTTCATCTGCATGACAAGTCGCCTCGTGTTGGCATGGGTTGCTTAAACAAGGATCTGCGTCTGAAAGATAAAGCGTTTCCGCTGGTAGTCGGTAATTCCGTTTAGCCATCAATCCCTGACATACATACTTGTGGAAACACTAAATCGAGATACGATAATTTGGTGTTCTTACTACCACATTGTAGTCAGTGTATCATTATTGGTTGGTGGCAATCAATCAGTGTAGTCACCGTGAAATTATGAACATTCGATTTTTTGCAATACCGCGAACAAAATAAAGTTACAATGACCTTGTAACTACTTTATTTATATGTACGAGTCACACACTGTGTGAAAGAACCACTTCTCACGGTCACAATGAGATATGAGAGCGAGCTGTCAGTTGATGGAGTTTGTGTAGAGCGACGATCAAACAGAGTCACATTCAAGTGATACATGTTCGAAATTGTGTCATCCCGCAAACGTCACACAATATAAATGGTTACGTATATCTACTATACTTGTTTATGCATGGCAATGTCATATACCGTTGGAAAGCCTACTGTCTCCCCGTAAATATAGGACACCACGGGGGCTATCAAGTCGTGCAGTAGGTGTGGAGTGAAACCAAATATTTAATGATTTGTACATGTATTGCCTGTATTATCAGGTGTTGAACTTTGAATTTACTCATAAATATATGGGATAATCTAACGTAAAAACGTGATCTTCTCAAATATTGTTATCGCGTACACCAAAGTTGTTTACACACCCAATTATTCTTTGTAAGCCTGTTTGTAAATACTCCTCCTGCTGATATAATATGCATATTATGTTTTACTACACAGGCATTTGGTTATTAACATGACGTGAAAGTAAAAGAACTTCCCCAAAATGTAGTTAGGCAATTGCAGATTGGAACTCTATTCGCAACACAGTCGTCCTCCTGTCAGACGTTTTGAGGAACGAGACAATTCAATATCTCAAGGAGGAATCCATATTTCAGGATCTGGTTGACATACGCGGAAACTATGGAGATAATGCTGGTCATCAGCATTTCTGAGACGATTGGCAGCTATATGGAACCATTCGCTGCAGTTATAGATTGGATAACCATCTATGATTATACAACATATGCCCTCCCAATGGAGAACACTCCCTCTGGCAGATGTGAAACACCCCGAGAAGACAGCACCAGAGGTTCATGCAGTATTCAATAAAAGAAACTTTGTTTTAAAGAAAATGAAAAGATCCTTTCATCAAATTCCAGCTGATCAGCCAACTGAATTGATGTAAGATGCATAATGGCACCATCGGCCTTAAAAGGGACGATGAAGCCAGGGATACGTCACATGGTCAGAACGATTACGAATGTCGCAGTACTCAAGATCCCCCCTCTTCAATATGGAAAACGACGATGATGGATGAAGCACGGAAGCTGATGACCCAAAGAATCTTATCACAAAGTTCTTGGTGTGTTCATAGGAACTGACGGTGAATATGGAAACACTGACATACAGGTGGGAGCGATGATCACGGATGCAAGAGTGGTGGCCTTTTAACCACTGTCTTTGTTCCCTGTCGACGGTATTGCTTTCCTGTTAAGCGTGTGTATGTCAGCAATATCGTCGCTGACTCCACACAGGAGCCTACAGCAGAAACCGGCTTGACTCACAGAGTAACGACATGCCATTAGTACCTATGGCAACGAAATGCTCTGCTTCAAATGACGTGGTCAATAGTTAACTCATCTAGCAGCTAAAGATCAAGAAACATAATAGGTTATAATCGCCGTGAAGCAACGACTGGTTGAAGAAACTACATGGTTTCATGACGCACCGAGGAAGCAACGTTCATAAACCTTTGCAACTACACAATGTACAAAACACTACCAAAGTTGACAGAAAGCTCTTAAAGCAATTGGTCAACGGTGTAACTACTGGACGAATAGTGGAAATGGTGAATACCATGAAGTTTTAGCTATCCCCAGGCCCGCTGTCTATAGTTACATTTGGAGGTGACATGAACTCAACACCTCAGGTATAGCTGCCCAGTGTCTTGGTACGGCTGGATTTCGCACACCCTTGGAACTTTCAGAAACAATCTGAAAGACTTACACAACCTGCGAATGATAACCTGCTCAGCTTCCACGCACTAACAGGAATTCATCATCTGCCGTTGTGAAGACATCACGCTTGCAAAATTTCCAGAACCAACCAGCTCCTTGTCGGGATCCAACTCTTTGGGTCTGACGATGCTTCACCAACCTCCACCCTACAACTTCATATTGCACACGATAATCACTATGCAAATATTTGGTTGCAGGCATATTGTGAATATATAGTTGTATGATCTCATATCGACCATATACGAGGAAGAAGATATCCCCTATTGTAAATGTCTGTGGATGCCACTCTATATACCACTTGAGTATTGCAACATTCGTAATCGTTTTGACCTTGTGACGCGAAATGTATCCCTGGCATTATCGTCCTTTGTAAGGCCGATGATGTCATTATGCATCTTGTATAATCTATACATCAATTCAGTTGGCTGGGTATTTTTGTTTTCTTTAAAACAAAGTGTCCTTTAATGAATACAGCATGGACCTGGTGCTGTCTTCTCAGGGTGTTTCACATCTGCCAGAGATATTGTTCTCCGTCGGGGGGGGGGGCATAGCTTATATGATCATAGATAGTTAGCCAATGTATAATTGCTGCGAAAGGTTCTGTGTACGCGATAAACTCGTTTGAGAAAATCACGTTTTTATATTAAATTATCCCATATATATATATGAATAAATTCTAGGTTCAACACCTGATAACACAGAAAATGCATGTACAAATCATAACATATTAGGGTTTTTGGGGTGGCATCCACATACACCTATTTAGAAAATGCAGTTAGATTTATAACATTACATGTTGGCTAAGAAAGAAGAAAGAAATGCAGAAAGGCGTAATTTCGAAAATTCATCTTTTGCGGTTG
>CM034533.1:70422056-70504556 GCA_020002185.1 Paraescarpia echinospica | reverse complement strand
TCGGTAACATAAAACTCTACCAAAATGTTTCATACCTACTCTGTTTCATACATTGTGAGGTTCACGTTATACTTACTTTCACAGTCTTTACCAACATATCCTGTTGCACATTTGCACTGATAATGATCGCACATTCTTTCACACGTGGCCCCATGTTGGCAGGTGTTATGGAGGCATTGATCATTGCGAGCAACTGACACGAGAGCTGAAGTGTATATAGCAAGACTATGATACGTTATGTCAGAAGTTCGCATACAGCTCAGCTAAATATACTTTAAACAATGACATCGTAAGGTGAGAGTAGCATACACGCAACATCGCACGGGTATTCTTATATATTGCCCCACAAAAACATAATCACAAATTGTGCTAAACAACAACTAGTTTTGTGCCAGATTATCTTGTGTAACAATTAAGCAAGGTATATATATATTAATGCGTATATACACGCATACATACATGCATATACGTATACATACATGCATGTACACATACATACATAAGTTAGCCTACCTACCTACCTCAATACATACATACATAAATAATTACATCAATACATACATACGTGCATACATACACACATACATATATGCATACGTACGTACGTTCGCATGCATGCACGCACGCACGCACGCACATACATACATACATACATGTATTCATGCATGCATGCATACATACATACATACATGCATACATACATACATACACAAATCAAATCAAATCACATACATACATACATACACTGTTATACCTACATACATACATACACTCTTATACATACATATATACATCCATCCATACATACACTGTTATACATACATACATACATACATACATACATACATACATACATACAAACACACACACACACACACACACACACACACACACATACATGCATACATACGATCATATATACATACATATATTCATACATTCATTCGGACATGCATGCATACATACATACATACATACATACATACATACATACATATATGCATACACACACATGCGTGCATACATAAACACACGCCCACACACACGCAAATATACACATACCCGCAGACAGACATACATACATACATACATACATACAGACAGACAGACAGACAGACAGACAGACAGACAGACAGACAGACACACACACAGACAGACAGACAGACAGACAGACAGACAGACACACACACACACACACACACACACACACCTACACACCTACACAACTACACACACACACACACACACACACACACACACACACACACACACACACACACACACACCTACACACACACACACACACACACACACACACACACACACACACACACACACACACACACACACACACACACACACAAACGCACATACACTTTACGTCATTATTTGACATATTTACCTATCAAGAAACTCGGTTTTTCGATTTGTATATTTCATGGCCTTCTTCCGTAGTCTGAAGTTACGGTTGTGTCACATGGCCTACGTCATATAACAAGATCTGGAGCCATCCTCGCAAGCCATTGTGTGACTACGTAAACTACTTCTGGTAGATCTCCTACGCATTGTATAGGAGTTAGCTGAATCAAACTCATAATTGACTTCGAAGTACCACCTGTGAAAATAGTACAAATACCCGTTCGACTCGCGCCCCACTTCCAAGAATCCCAATCTAATTACCCTTTCTCCCATTCCCACGAGCCGCTGAGCGGCATTGTGTATTAAAATAATTACATGAAGATCACACAGAAGACCAGTGTAATTATTACCTGAGATTATATATTCAGCTTTCTTAATCAGCAGCATCCCCTGTTCTCTCAATTGGATTCTTCAAGGCAATGACTTCTCCACTGTCTAACATAGAGGGGTGTCTTCACTGATAAGATATGTTGGACCATTTTCGCGCGGTAAGGGGAGCTGTTGATTTCATCAGTCACGGTACCCCTTGGCATATCGCCTTGCGAAAGTCTGAAGACTTGCTCAGCCAATAATATCATCTGTTCGGATATTCCCGTGCTCTTCAACTCAGCCACGCGCTGCTCATGGAATGTTTGGAAAGTAGGCGTATTGAATACACAACAGCGCTCAGCTGCACGTGAGTATGGTCGAATGGGTAATTATATTGGAATTCTCAGAAGTCGATGGCTTCGTCTTGGAATTGGAGCGTTGGTCGTACGGTGTCTGCACTGTTCTCACAATTGGTACAGTCGCAAGAAGTGAAGTCAGTTACGAATTATATTCATCTAACTTCCATACAATGCGTCGGGGATCTGCCAGAGGTAGTGTACATAATCACCACCCTGGCTTGCGATATCGGCCAGGGGCCGGTTTCATGAAGCGTACTTAAAGTTATGCAATTACTTAGCGTCACGTGTTTGCGTAAACTTCTATGTTTGCTTATATAAAAAAATCACGCCATTTACTAAGACAATCATCTTAGCGTTAAGAACGTTCTTAGCCGCTTCGTAAAACCGGCCCCCGGAGCTCCCACCAGTCTTACTCCAACTTGTATCACATGACATAGGTAACGACAAAGTCGTAACTTTAGTCTATCGAAGAAGGCCGTGGGATGCGGCTGAAATATACATATCGAAACACCAACTTCCCTGAGATGTAAATATGTCAAATAATAATAACTAAGAAACCAGACGATCCACCCATTCAAGGAAACAACTACACTATATTTATATTTCATCACATTAAAACAATGGATTATGGTTACATTATATTTACAAGATTAATGAAGAATGTATTGTACATACTTCTTTCTGAAGTTGTCGCCACTGTGGTAGTAGCTGTAGGTGTGGTCACTACGGATTTAGTTGCCGGGGCTGTTGTAGTCGTGGTAGTAGTGGTAGTGGTAGGTGTGGTCGTAGTAGATGTAGTCGTGGAAGTTGTAGTTGTGGTAGGTGTGGTCGTCGTCGGTGTTGTAGTCGTCGGAGTTGTCTTGCGTGTGGTAGTTGCAGTAGTTCCTCCTATTACAATATAACACAGAAACAATTATATTGATTGACGAACACGCAAGAGCCCTCGAACGCAAATACACACCAGCTGAATATGTGTATCTGTCAGATAATAGGTATACGGATACCCCAACTCTAAGGAATTAAACGGTTCGGAGTCGGGGTGAGATCGTGGGGGCCACATACGTAGAAATGTATTAATACCAATACATCACAAGTTGTAATTTGCGTAACATAAGTCTGCAACATATCACTACCGAGAAGAATTGAAGTTACGCTTTCTTATTTTGTTTGACACTAATTGTACTGATGTCAGCCTAACCGCGCGTTTCGTGGAACAAGCCCACTCGTGGGGCGCGATAGCATAGCGGTTAAAACAACGGACTATTTGCCTCAGCTGGATGCGATTCGTACGTACACAGCGTATGTATAGTGCGCATGACTAAGATATGGACTTAGTGTCCCATTAAATTGACCAGGCGTTTCTTAACAGTGCCAGTATTGTGGTGTTTCTGTAAAATAGACACACTAATTCAATATTATGCCAGGGCTGGTCATGCTCAACATATATCCCTTAAGTAGCCAGAACTGACCAACAAACCGTGTAGTACGTGTTGAGCGAAACAATTGTTCACTTGTCTTTGCTCTTGGATCAGACTTCATTAATGATCACTTATGCGTTTGGCTTGTATTGGAACGAGGAAAGCGCCTATGAAACATGTCATTTGTAGAAGAAACTAGCGAAAATTGAACTTACTCTCGCAATGACTGCCAGTGATACCACGTGGACAGGAGCATCTGTAGTCATCGCATTCACAATGATATGGTCTCTGTCTTAGTCTTACTCTGGCACAATGACCGCCATTTTGGCATGGGTTATTGGTAGCCTCACAACGCGTATACTCTACAACATATAGGCATCAAAATATGTATAATACACACACACACACACACACACACACACACACACACACACACACACACACACACACACACACACACACACACACACACACACACACATATATATATATATATGAAGTTACACTTTTGCAGTTGTAGTCGATCTCGACCGTGGTGTTGTACCAAACACATCTGGATAAGACAGTATGATGTCAGCGGAATACAGGGGGAAAGGGAAGCATTTGATGGTGTTAATGAGATTAGCAAAGTCAACGTTCTCTAAAGTCATAGTCGTTTGAAAAGTTCACTGTTGTTGACATTATCTGTTATTATAGTTGTAGAGATATCGACAGTAGAATGACTTGCCTCGCTGGGGTGTTTCACCTGGCCAGCTTCATGTGACTAGAAGCTGAAAAAGGACTGAAGGTGCTAATGCCCGACGTCCCAGTTCAAGGCAAGATTCTTTGGATGTTGATTGCTTTCTTGATGTTCTTCCTGTACTTGTGTCTTCATAGTCCAAAGTATTCACATCTTCCAAAGAAAACTGTGCTTTGCTTGTTTTCACTAATGGCTGATCTTAGCTGGCGACATGATATTTGTTCTTTCACGATTATGTCTAGTCTTCTCGTTGTCTTTGTCTTACAGTGCTATTCACATTCTGGACATTGTTTATCTAAACTATCAAATTGTTTGCCACTTTTGCAGTCTTATCTATTGTTGTATCAACAGTGATGGCAACGTGTTATTTTGTTTGAGAAAGTCAGGTATATCGTAGAACTTGAGAACGTTTTTGATAATTGTTAGCTCAAGGCAGACCTACTGCGTATCGACTTCGGTTGGTTTTGTGTTGTGACATTCAATCTTATTATTCTACGACTGTAGGGCGTTAAACATCCGTAGTTTGCATGGTCCACCTTTTTGATCATATCATCTATGTAGGTTTTCTGCTCTGTATAGCAGAGATATAATAACTGATATGTTATGTTCTTCGTGGTTGTTCGATTCCAAGCTCAAATACTCATCAATACGTTTCGCCTTACGATACGCCAATGCGTTAATTCATTCATCATCTTTCAAACATACACAAATGTCCAGGAATCATGTCTAGATTACTTTTGTAATTAGATATTGGTTTAAATTTGCTATCCGGTGGCATCCGCAACCAGGCCAGTTATCTCAGTGTCGTATTCTGTGGGACCCTTTATCACAGTTGTGCAATTCTTCTCTCTTGATAGTATCCTGGTGGTATTGCATTTGTTTAGTCCTTGAGGAGCGTTTCCCTTTTGTAATGATAAGTTGGATTTGCTTATAGCTTTTGCTACTTAATGTTTCAAGATGCCGCCCTAGCATTGTGTTATATTGTCTTGTATAGTAATGATGGTGTCGTTATTAAATCAACTGTTAGAATGCTCTGTTTTGTACTCGCAACATTATCATACCTCACCACTCTCCAACTGTGTGTTCGTTTAGACAGCAATAATTAAACTTACTTTGAAGCAATTGTTTAAACAACTTAAGGATATTATTCGTATTGCTTTTTTCTGTAATTTGAAAATTAGATGTGCCTGATGACCCCCATAAAAGTATGCCATAATTAATATAAGGGAGAATAAGAGCATTGCACATAATAAATAATGTATTATGTGGTAAAAAGTGTTTATGTTTATTTAGTATGCCTATTGTTTTATATATTTTATTTACTATTTTGTTTGTATGACTCTGCCAGTTTAAGTGGTTGTTTATTGTGATGAATAAACAATTGAAATAATTTATACATTCAATGTATGCCCCATCTATTTGTAATACAGGGTATTCTACTTTCTTTTAAAGCATATGAAAAATCATGAATTTAGTCTTTTTGGCATTTAGTGACAGTTTATAGGCTTTCAACCAATTGCTCATCTTTGTTAGTTCTTTGTTAATAGTTTCACTTCGCATTTGGCTTTCTGAATCGTTAAATGTGTTTAGTGTACTAGTAAGGGTGGTGTCGTCAGCATACGTTATGAATTTGAAAAGGTCACTAGAAAGTGCTATGTCATTTATATATGTACAATAAATAATAGTGGCCCTAAAATTAAACCTTGAAGGACACCAATGTTGATGACTATTTCCTTAAACTTAACATTTTCAATTTCTACGTACTGCTTACGATTTTGTAAATAACTCGTACAAAGAGCCTTGTTATTTAATCCATAGTAATTTAACTTCTGTACCAATATATTGTGATCAATTGTGTCAAATGCTTTTGATAAATCAAGGTATATATTTATTGGAGTAACCGATTTATCAAGTTCTTGTATAATTCTGCCTTTGATTTCAAGTGTAGCAAGCTCAGTAGAATGTTTCTTTCTAAATCCATATTGGCTATTGTAGTATAACGCTTTAGAATGGAAGTAATCGTGGACTTGATCAAACATACCCCTTTCATAATTTTTTGAAATCACTGGCAGGATAGAAATAGGAAGATAATTGTCAAAAGTCAGGAACATCACCTTTTTTTGAAAAGGGGTATGACTTTTACAATTTTTTATTTGTCTGGAAATATTCCAGTTATTATTGATTAATTAATAATTAGAGTGACTGCAGTTCTGATATCATTTTTTTAATTAATTTTAGTAATGGTGTTGAAATACCGTCTTTTCCACAACTTGATTTTGGAGGTAAACGATCAGTTATATTAACAGTAGTTTCCATGTTAATTGGGTTAAAGCTGAAGGTGTGAAATATCGGGTTATTCAGGTAATATTTGTAAGATTTACCTCCACTAGTAGTTTTTTTAGAGGCTAGAGTAGGACCAGTATTAGTAAACAAACGTGTCAAATATGTTTGCAATAATGCATTTGTCGCTAATCATTTCCCCATCGACTTTGAACAAATCTGGAAATTGTTCTTTCTTTTGACTTTTCTGAATAATTTCTTTAATTAAACACCACGTCTTTTTAACATCACGCTTATGCTTTTCAAAACTGGATTGGTAATGCATTTGCTTAACTAATCTGATGTTACTTTTAAGAATGTTATTATAAATATGTAAGTCAGTTTTAAGTTTATGGTAATGCTCTGTATTTACGTGAGTCTGTTTCATTCTCGAATACAATTTGTTTCCAAATTTAATCGACATAATAATGCCCTTGGTAATCCGAGGAGTTTATATTTGTTAAATTTAATTAGTTTAATAGGTATAAATTTATCCATAGCTGCAGTAAGAATTTCATCGAGGATATTGTAGTTTTCATTCGGATCCGCTTAAGTACCTGTGTTAAGTTTATCATAAAGATTTGAGTTAATTATTTCAGTTTTAAATTTAATGAGTGAATCAGGATGTTGTTGTTTTATTCGTATAAACCTTTGTATCGCGTTAGAGGTTTTGACATAGTCAGACTTAGAAAGTACGGAAAGTGACCAGAAATATTGCAAATTATGCAAATTGCATAAAAAATTATCAATGAGTGTTCCATGATATTCTGAAAGTCGTGTTAGCATAGTACTTTTAGGGAAGAAACCATGTGAAACGATTGTATCGAAATATTCACATATTATGGGTTTTTCGTTAATTTTAAGCAAGTCAATATTGTAATCTCCTGCAATTATTGTTCGTTGATTTTGCACTTTTGGTTATTAGGTGGTCTGTTCTCGCTAGGTGGCGAGACTTCAAGCGCCCACTCCGGGTAGTCATTGGTTCTCAGGGCGTTGTGGACATGTGCAAGTTCTGCTTTTCTGTCTTCAGCTGTGGTGACGTATTGCTCTGTCCTGTTGGTAAGAATGCGTACGACTGATCTTTGGTGAGTTAGGGGGCGGTGAGATTTGAAATTGAACTACTGGTCAGTGTGTGTAGGCTTCACGTATATTGTTAACTTGGCGGATCCATCATCTTGAATGTGCATGCATAGAATCAGGAAAGGGAGTTTGCTTTCTTTCTCTGTTTCGATGGTTAATGTGATGTGTGGGCCGATGTCGTTGGTATGTCAGTGAACTTTTCCACACCATGTCCATGGAGTACAGTGAATGTGCCATCCACGTAGCATAGCCACAGCGATGGTGATTGATTCACAGGACATCGGTGCCTGAACAAGATCGGCTGTAGACTGGTCGATACATCGTATATAATCCAACAATTGACGGGCGATAATTTTGACGCTAAATAACAAAATGACACATAGGTCCATAAATAGGGAATATATGAAATGCGAAAGAGGGCGCCACTTGTTAGCTTGTTGACGTGACCAACGACAGATAGATCTGGTGCACTGAGGATTTTCAGACGTCAATAACTTAAAAACTATTCAAAATGTTTGCATACTTCCAGCGACATATTTGTAGATGGCATAATTATCTTTACGATGTTATACAAAAAAACATTAAATTCCGCGGGTGGAACTCCATGTAGGTCTTTTGAAATGATGAGCCCCCCCCAAGTTCTCTACCCCCGGACGAATTTCGAAAATGTTTAAAACTACTAATCATCTCAATGGGCCCGCTAATTCAGCCCGATACATGCAAAACTGACGGAGATGTGGGTACACATAAAACAGAAAACGAAATGTTTTATAATAAAGACACATTGTACTTACTTTCGCAGTATTTGCCGCCATAATTCTCTCTGCAGATGCATTTGTAATTACGCCAGTCTATTACTTCGCACGTGGCCCCGTTTTTGCAGATATGCCTTTGGCATCTATTTTGAACTGCGACATAATTATAGACGACCAATGAATGTACAACAGCATCATTAGACAAGTAAGTAACAATGTATGCAATTGTGTTGCCTCGTGTAACTGCGAAACAATTGCTGCTAACTAATATGGGGTATTAAGGCGGTATGTTCGTATAACAAACAGGGTTGACTGTTTGGGGTTTTGCACTTCAACTTTACCATAACTTTCTTTGTTGGAAGTTCGTGGCATATGCTACATGATTCATCAGGTTGTATCCTGTTACTGATGGTGACGTTTTATGATTTCATATTGAGCCAGTCCGGTTCCTCCGAACTTGTCTTTGCCAGAAAACAAACTTTGTATTAATCCTGTTCCCATTCCTATAAGTTTAAGTTCATGTGTTAACAGTGTTTCATCTCGGGTGTTTCCATTATCATCTTTATGATGTTTACTTAACTAACCGTCTTTCGTCGTTCCAACCTTGCAATTTGCAATATAATGGTCTTCATTGAAACGTATAATTCGACATTTAAATAAAACAAACTTAATTCCAGGTTTGTTCCAGTCGCGTCACCATATCCAGTCTTTCTGTGTGGAATGAATTACTCTTCATAATTCGTTTATAGCATCGGGTCATTCTTCAGCACCATAGATATATACTTATTAAATTGCTCATCGCATATGCTTTCGTGGGAAGTGGTGTGTCGTTTGGTCCTCCGGCAAGTGACAGCCACTATCTTAGCAAACAAACATATATTGCACAGATATATGTACCAGTCGCTAGTCTTGCAGATTTTTAACATACTTTAGTACTTACGTTCGCAGTTCTTGCCAACGCGCGACTCTCGACATTTGCATACGTATGTTCCGTCATCTTTTGCTACGCACTTGTTACCACTCTGACACGGACTGGGGTAACAAGGATTTTTAACTAAAACATCGGTAAACAGTGATTATTAGCTAAAAAGAATACAAACCAAAACTAGTAGTTTATAACATGGTATCATTGGTGGAGCATTATCGCTGGTATGTAGATTCGTAGATTCGGTGAATAATCAAGCTTATTAACGGGCAAATTTAGAAAATTGTCAGACAATCACAAATTATACGGCAGCACAAAGCAACTTTTATGCCACATTTTGAATAGTGGGTAAAACATCGATGTCTTAAAATAAAATGGTTGATTTCAGGACGGAGATACCATCAGTTATTAGCAAAGCATGGTGGATTGTGGATTGACAACAGGATACCAAATAGAAATATTAAAATATTAAGTACAGTAATTATGATGATATTGATATATATATATATATCTAATATAAACCAATATCAACATAATTATTGTATTTAACATTTTAACATTTCTATTTGATATCCTGTTGTTTATATATAAAAAAATACATTAATTATGATGATATTGGTATATATATATATATAATATATTATATATATATATATATACCAATATCATCATAATTATTGTATTTAACATTTCAACATTTCTATTTGGTATCCTGTTGTCAAGCCACAATCCCCCAAGCTTTGCTGATATATATATATATATATTTATTCATCGTTGAATTGGTGGAACTAGTCATAAAGAAAAGTGAGTAAAAGTACAACGTAGCGCCAATTACTTCATTATCTACATGCCGTCTGGAACATATCGCTTCGGGTGACTTGTTACTGTTGTTAATATGATAAAACACGCAGCTACTGCTAACATACATACAATGTTACTGCCATTAAATACACTAATAGTCCATGCCACAAACTGAAGTATGTGTAGTCGAAGATGTTACCGTTGCAGTTCCGTCCTGCATTCCTGCGACTTCTACAAATACATTTATAGGCGATGTCATTCATCACGACACACTTGGCTCTGTTGGAACATGGCATCGCTTTACAGGAATTCAAGACTACAACACAACAAACAGTTACGCATTTAATGCGCTGCATGACCGCCTACATTCCGCTGTCGGCAATTACTAACCAATGCAATTACTATCAAACGTAAGCATAATCACGTATCATTATCATGTGGCATGCAACTGGTTATTATTAAATATCGGATCAATTCACGTAATATTATCACAGCTGTGTGAAAAATCATATACATACTAATAGTAATATTAACAATATTTGTAGTGCTAGTGGTGGAGGTAGCGACAGTGACAGTGACAAAGGCGGTAGTACTAACAACGCGTAAAAAGTAATAGTAGTTCTTACATTCGCAGTGTTTGCCAGCATACCTCGACGTGCAGGTGCACACAGGCAAATTGACAACGGTCTTGCAAGTGCCACCATTTTGACATGGATTTACACGGCAGGCATTATATTCTACAATATAAACGAAGTGAGGATATGTTTACACAAATTACACTCGCACTATGAAAGTATGTTCAAGTGTATTGTTACATGTACGAACACAGTAAACTACACATTGAGTGTTTTTGTCATTCAAATATATATCCATATTAGCAAAAATAGATAAGCCAGCGAAAAACGAACAATTCAAAGCACGTCTAAAAATGCGTTTTTGAACGATTGCTGGTGCCATTACGATTAATCCGATCACAACGATCTTGATATCATTTGAAAGCTTATTGTCTGCTATTCAACAATATAAATGGTTTCCTGATAATCATTTCTAAAGAAACTATAAACGGACCTACAACCGTGCCGTTTCCGGTGTCTTAGACACTGCGAACGATGTTGGTTCACGAACACAATTCACCAATCTACTGATTGATGCACCACCGCTTGACGTCACAATAACGTATATCAACCAACCAACGCAACGAATGTTGACCCTTTGTGTCTGTTGTTTGGCGTACGTTATTGTGACGTCACGCCGACGTAGAGATATAACGGTTTCGCTGTTATCAACGTACGTCAGTTTTGCCGCTGTTTAAACGTGGGTGGAGCTTATAACATGGAATCAATAAGTGGTAAAGTGCGCATGTCTGAACCTATACAAATGAGGAAAACAGCGCCACAATCGGGAGATTAGTATACTGAGTTCCCGCCGCCAACATCGTTCGGAACCGTACAGAACACCGAAAAGGCACGATTATAGGTCCGTTTACAGATGGACTATGAACGGTTACCGGGAAATCTAGATGACGCTACAATAACAGAACGTGCATCCTTTCAAAGTATACCAAGATCGTTGGGATCGGATTAATCGTGAGGATGCTATTGACCGTAGAATTTAATGTTTGTACGTGTTTCGAGTTTTTTTTTGCTCACTTATCTATTTTTGATACTACTTTGTTGTGAATTAACGTGTGTGTGTGTGTGTGTGTGTGTGTGTGTGTGTGTGTGTGTGTGTGTGTGTGTGTGTGTGCGTGTGTATTATGGCGAATGTGTAAATGAATTAAAATTATAACATTCTGAACAAATGAGAAAATACAACCTCAAATAACACAACTTATCTTATCTTTTGGAAATGTTTAACTTTAATAGTTTAACATAGATCGAGTTAGTAAGGTTACTCGTATTTTCTGCGATTGTCTTAGATCCCCCGATCAGATGAGTGAAACTTGCTTTAACACAAAACGGTTAAAATTTACCTCTTAGCAAATGCATTATATGAACATTCAGTGAAACCCTCTTCTGCGTGTGTGTGTGTGTGTGCCTGCGTGTGTGTGTGCGTGTTTGTGTGTATGTGTGTGTGCGTGCGCGCGCGCGTGTGTGCGTGCGTGCGTGCGCACGCGTGTGTCTAGTGCCATCGGGAGAATTGTTGCTAAATGATGGCAGTGTAAACAATACCAATGAAACATTTTAATCCAAGTAACCCACGCATTAAAATTCACTGCTCACTGTTGCAAAAACGCCCTTCTAGCTTCGCTCGTGTAGTTGTAATGTACATTCTGTCTCAATGTAAAGAAACTTAACCATAAAGAAGATAAATAAACATAACCTAATTACATAAGTAAGTACGCAATGTATGTCCGCGGTTGTGTGAACAACAACCATTGTAAACTCACCAGTGTTCGGTAAGTCCGTCACTTACCAGAGCATTTAGTGCCGGTATACTCCGATGTACAGTTACAGGTGTATTTGTTATTTCGCAACTTTTCGCATGTGCCTCCATTTACACATGTGAACACGTTACACGTGCTTCGCCAATCCCTCCCTACAAGTGGAATTCGTCAACATAATCACATAGAGATAGCTACAGGAGCATTGTGCACTGTTTACATTGATAACTCTATGTTGGTCTGTTAACCATTGTCTCCTTTGTTTCATTTAAGACGAAACAGTTGGGTGTGTTAACGATGCTATGTTATGTAATAAATATCATATCGCAAGAATCAGTGTCTTCGGTCATTAATACTGTATTAATAGACGGCATTGTTTGCATTGTTCTGCAGACAGGCCTGTCGGTAAGTGATTAGGCGTGCAGATATAGACGTGTTTAACACAATGCGTGTCTTTAACACACGTCTGGATAGGACACAACATTCTACGGTCACTAATTACGAAGAATGTAGCCAAACAGTGTTAACATTTCGTTCGGAGGTGTTCTGTCTAGGATTACTACGATTCAAACTTCAGTTGCTTACAGTTAAGAGAACAGGAGTATCAGAGATAAACGCATGCTCTGGTGTTGAGTGTGCTTCACAAATTCATTTTATGTCTGTGTTAAATCTGTATAGAAGGAGAGGAGACTGAGATTGCTGAGGAGTTGCCCTTCTGTACAGAGTAAGACACACATACCGACGGAGTGCCTGCTCGCTAAGATAACGACACTGGTGTATTGTGTCCTGTATTACGTGTCATACTAATTCTAACTTATGTCAGTTTATGTTGTTGAGGTCACAACAGTAAGCTACACAAAATAATTATGGCAAAGGTGGATCAACCATAATTATATATCAATAAATCATGTGTATGTGTATCAATCAATGAATCAATCAATGAATCAACCAATTAATTAATTAATCAATCAATCAATCAATATGTTTATTTTTCCAACAAATAATAGTACAGTTTATAATAATTAAAGTAATTCACAATGTTAGAAAAAAACGGTGTACTGAAGAAATATCTAAATAAAATCAAAGCTTTCAAGTCTCCCGATTTGGCGGGCAATCTCCCGACTTTTGACATAATCTAGAAAATCTCCCGATCTCCCAAATTAGAATACAAATCTCCCGATTTTACTCGAAAACTTAAAAAAACTGCACTGCAGCACCCTCTTATGGCAATGCTCAAATTGACCCCACAGCATAAAGTTTTATTCGCTCGAAACTTCCGGTCGACGCCATTTTGTATTCTATTTTGCCGCGATCGCGACTTTTACTGTTCACTGGAAATTGAAAATACAGAACGAGAAGCGTCAGGCACACGACGATGGCAACCATGCAAAAAGAAAGGCGTGGCAGTACGCTTCCAAGTAGCAGCATATATGGGCGGACAAGTTTGCGGGAATTCGAAAAAACTCTAAAGGCGACACGTTTGCTTAATGTACAAGGGCATGAGTCCCCGAGGGCCTTGCTGGCGTACAAAATTAATGTTTCCTCTGCATGCTATCAGTTGCAGATGTCGCCAAGTTTGCTAGAGTCGGTTGGAAAGGCGACTCACCTTTTCAACACCGTGTTGCATAAGCAATAAAGTGACGATTGCGTGGCGATCACAGTCTTTTGTTTGTCATGTTTCATATTTTGTACTAAACATCTACATTTTTTAATGTTGTAGGTATTGCTGGTATGTGTGTGTTTCAGTTTAGGTGGCTTTTGATTAACGTTCCCTTTTTTTAAATTACCGGTCAAATCTCCCTTTGTGTTTTGATAATATAGGGAGATTTTCCTATTTTGGGTTCATTCAACTTGGAAGCTCTGCCTTATGTATATGTATACCCCTGTACATTGCTTCTTAGTTGATTTATTGTAATAACCTGTATACAGTTGTTATTATTTATAGGTCGCAGAAGCAGTGAGACGGATAAAATCGGGAGGGTCACCCGGGGTGGACAACATCCCCGCAGAACTGCTGAAAAAGGGAGGCGAAGCAACAACATTCCTTACAGTCCTGTGTCAGAATATTTAGGAGACCAAAGAGTGGCCACAGGAGTGGAAACAGTCACTCGTCATTCCTCTGCCCAAGAAAGGTAACTTCAGACAGTTCAAGAACTATCGCACAATTAGCCTAATCAGCCATCCCAGTAATATCATGCTCAAATATAATAACCGGTTGAAATCCATAGCAGAAGAACGTCTAGCTGAAGAGCAACCAGGTTTCAGAGCGAGGAGGAGCACCACAGTCGAGCAGCTTTCAACAGCAGAGTCATCATAGAGAAACATCTACAACACCAACGAGATCTCATTCACAATTCCATAGACTTCAAGAAAGTATTTGACAGAGTATGGCACGATGGACTGTGGCAGGTTCTTGGAGGTTAAAATATGGAGGAAGGACTGATACAAGTCATAGAGACCCTGTAGAAAGAGTCCCCAGTGCTCTTCAACATTTTCCTGGAGAAGATCATGCAGGGCACCCTACTCAACCACCATTGCACCATCTCCATCAGTGGCAGGTCCATCTCTAACCTTCGCTTCGCTGATGGCATCGATCTCATGGCCGGCAGCAATGACGAAATTCAAAGGCTTACCAACAGATTGGTCCAGAGGCTTACGGCATGAAGGTTAGCACAGACAACAGCAAAATAATCTTGGTTAACAGCACGAGCAACGTCAGAGCAGACATCATCATGAATGATGAAAAGATAGAAGGCAGCAGCTTTAAATTGTTTAGCACGGGTAGTACTAAAATCACCTCGTTTCTCACCATCTCTGTCCCTACTTAGGCAGTTGCATTGACTTCCAGTTACATATCGAATACAATTCAAATTAGCCACTATCACGTATCGTACCCTTTCTACCCAACACGCATCCTATTTGTTTAGTCTCCTTCGTTTTTCCGATATCCCCAGGAATCTCAGATCATCTGTTTCACAACGACTTTTTGTTTCGAAAACCAAGCTTAATATCGGCAAACGTGCTTTTTCTGTAGCTGCACCCAAAATCTGGAATCAACTCCCTATCGCATTAAAATCATCTTGCGTTCCCATCCTAACCTTCGGCAGTCCCTTGCTCTAATAACGACTCTTACTTGTCCCTGTTAACGATTTTGCACAATGATTCTTGTATGTTCCGCCTCTGAGCTCAGATTACTGGGGATTTAGGCGCTATAGAAGTTTGTCATTATTACTATTATTAAATATCTAGGTGCGACCTTGTCTAAGAATGGCAACTGCACCACATAAATACAAATCAAGATCGCCTCAGCAACGATTGGATAGGATCTGGAGAAGTAGTAATATACACTTCACAGCCAAGTATAGCCTGTTCAGATCACTTGTACTATCCATCTTTGTATACGGATGTGAGACGTGGACACTCCTTGCTAAGGATGAGAAAAAGATCAAAGCATTCGAAGCAAGGTGCTTGAGGAAGATGTTCCGCATCTCCTACATGGAGCATGGGCCAATGAGTATGTGCGGAGAAAGGTCACATCCCTGGTGGGCCCACAAGAACCTCTACTGGCAACGGTCAAGAGAAGGAAACTGACATAATTTGGAGTGACGTGTTGCACGTTAGGCTAGCCTCCCGAAGACGATCCTGCAGGGCACCCTGGAGGGCAGACGTCGCCGCCGTGGACGTCAGAGGAAGAGCTGGATGGACAATGATATGGAATGGACGGCCATCTCCGTGCTAGAGCTCCTCATCACTGCCACTGACAGGTAGGAATGGCGGAACATCACAGCTGCAGCGTCACTTATGTCACCAGACGACCAAGTCGGTTAAGGGACTAATAAGTAAGTAATTATTTATAGCAGTCATTCTACAGTTGATATATTCGAGGCTAAATTTGGCGGAGATAGATCGTAGAAATTGGTGGTGCAGAAAAGTTGATAAACAAGTGGAATTACTGATTGATAAGTATTATTATTGCCTTAATATCATTAATAAAGTTGCAATAAACATATATTGAGTAGCAGTTGTGCTTAAAGTTAGTTAGTTAAAGTATTTTAGAACACCTTAGTATAGTGAGTGATAATAGGGTAACTCACTTAGCCTTCGATAAGTTGTAAACAAGATTTAACAAACCTGATTATGTGGTAGAATATATAGGAGATAAAGTAACAACCATCAAACTACTTACGTAAGATAATATCTGTGTAAGCCAGTACTTGCTAGATATTTTGATTAGGTAGCATTGTTGTTAAAATTAAGCAAGGGCGATAGTCGGGCGGCGTAACCTAAATAAATAAAGCAGCTTAACATAACGTAATTGATTGTATTTAAATTAGGTCACTACCAGTAATGTTAGCGTTCGTGACAGGATAAATAGTCGGCTGTGTAATTGAAATTTGTAACCTAAAGTGTGCTGTAGTACACAGGAAACAGTCTTTATAAAGACTAAGTTAGTTAAGTTATTAAATAAATTCTGATCGGGATATGGCGCCTTGCAAACGGCAAGTCAAGGCAAAGCGACACTTGGTGTGCGATCATTGCCACAGCTGGGTAGGTTTTGCATTGTCCGGCTGTGGAAAGTCATGGGCAGGAACCATGGAGGAAGGATTCACCTTTCAGTGCATTGGGTGTTGGAAGGTAGAGTGTCTGCAGAAGGCGATAGTTAGGTTGAAAGATATTGTGAAATGGAATGGAGATAGGAATTAGCAAGGAAGCAGGTCGAATGGAGAGAGACGACAGGGAGAGAGGTGAGAATACTGCAAGACTGAAGGAGAATAACAGTGGCAAGAAAACTGAGGAAAGGAGATTGAGAGGAGAGAATGTGATTGGAGGGGAAGAAATTGGAAAATCGACAACAGAAAACGTGACAAGCGTGAAGGTGACAGGGAAGAAAGTGACCGTAGAGAAGGAGGGAGGGAAGATGGGACGGGAGAGGAGAGAAGAAAATGAGATGGGACGAAAGATGAAGGGACGAAAGGAAGTGAGAGCAAATGTGATAGAAGTGAAGTCGATAAAAGGGACGCTGACAGGAGGAAAGATGACAAGAGAAAAAGCGACAGGAAAGAATGGATCGGAAGAGAATAAGACAGGAGAGAAGACGACAGGGAGAAAGACATCAACCAGACAGATGCAAACCGAAGAAGGAGCTATTCTAAGGCAATGATTGAGGGGGCAATGAGGAAAGAGAGAGTGTTTATGGGCGACTCCATTATGAGAAAGACGGACAAGACACTGAGCGAGGGGAAGGACATCGTTGTTTGTCTACCGGGGGCTAGGATTGAACATGTGACTGACAGGGTAGAGAAGGTATTGGGACATGGCAAGGGGGGGTCTATACTGGTACATGTAGGAACAAATAATGCAGACAGGGAGGGAACAACTGCGATAGCACAGAAGTAAAGACAGTTAGTGAGGAAGCTAAAGAAGACAAGAGTTGAACAGGTTATTTTGTCAGGAATTTTGCCAGTAATGGGAGGAAGGGGGGCAACGTATAGAAACCGCAAGAGGATGGCGATCAACGCACTAGTTGAGCAGATGTGTGAGGAAGAGGGGGTGGGATTCACATATTTATGGGGATACTTTGTTGAGAGGGAAGATATGTACATGAGAGATGGCCTCCATCTTAGTGGAAAGGGGGCAGCAGTTTTCTCAGAGAACCTGCTGCGATCTGTTGACAGTGGGACAGGTTGCATCTATTTAAACTAGATTCGCAGGGGGACCCACACAAAAGCCTGAAAATGGAGGCATAGATAAAGACAGCACAAATAAATCAGCAAATTACAGTCTGGAAAACTCTTCTGAAGCTGGATATAAATGTGTTTGTTTAAATGCAAGGAATATAGTAAACAAAAGAAATGAACTAAACATTACGGTAGAAGATATTGACCCTCATATAATAGGTATAACCAAATCCTGGACCACCACCGATATATCAGATGCTGAATTGGGACTGACAGGATATGTAATGTTTAGAAAAGATAGAATAGGAAGAAAGGGAGGAGTTATTTTATATATTAAAGAATCTATCCAGGCTTATGAAATGAAATTTGAAAGAGAAGCAGATTGCAACGAAGCTGTTTGGTGTAACATAGTTACAGGAAACTCAACGTTAACAGTTTATCGAAGTCCAAACATAAGCATAGGAGAGAATGAAAAAATACAAAACGCTATAATAAGGGAAGTAAGCAAATGGGACTGTATTATTATGGGGATTTTAACCACGGGCATATACAATGGAAATCTCTACAGAGTATGGAGAGTGAGGACCACAAGTTTTTAGTTGTAGTTCAAGATGTTTTCCTTTCTCAACATGTGCTAAAACCAACAAGGGGTGAGAATGTGTTAGACATAGTTTTGTTTTGTCCTCACAGAATGAATTAGTTGACAATGTCAAGATATGTGAGCCACTCGGGAGTAGCGATCACCACCAGATACATTTCACCATCAAAATAAAATCAGAAAGGAATAGTAAAAAGCAGTATAGGAGAAATTTCCACAAAGGAAGGTACAGGGACATGAGAAAATATTTAGCAAGGATAGACTGGAATAACACACTGAAAAATAAGACAGCAACAGAATGCTGGAATATGTTAAAGAGTGAAATTAAGTGCATAGTCGATAAATTTGTACCCTTCAAAAAACAAGGGAAACGGTCCAAAAAGAAACACTTATCGAAAGAAGCCATTAGAAAAATAAAGTATAAACAAATGATGTGGAAGTCATATAGATGTACTGGAAATTACGAAGACTACAACAGTTATAAAGAAGCACTTAACCAAGCTACAGCTGAAATTAGAAATTCAAAGAGAAGCTATGAACAACAATCAGCTAGTAATATAAAACATGACAGCAAGTTCAAGATAAGGTCGGTCCTCTAGAAGATAGTACTGGAAATATAATATCAGAGGGATTCTTAATGGCAGAAGACCTGAATGAGTACTGTAGTTCAGTGTTTACAAGAGAAGATATTAGTTCACTGTCAGTACCAGAGGCTAAGTTCAAGGGGGCAGATTCATACTATTTAGGACAATTAATTGTAACCCCGGAAATGGTAGCTAAGAAAATAAGGGCTATGAAGGATAATAAATCACCTGGAGTGGATGAGATTCCGCCCAAACTACTACTGAAAATTGTAGAACAAATTAGCGTACCACTTGCAACAGTTTTCAATTTGTCATTAGAAGAGGGAGTGGTTCCTTTAGAATGGAAAGAGGCAAACATTATACCGTTATTTATAAAAGTTTCGAGAAAGAAGTCAGAGAACTATAGACCAGTGAGTTTAACATCAGTGATTTGCAAATTATTAGAAAGACTAATACAAGATCACATGGTGGATTTTCTTGTTAAACAAAACTTGATAAACCCATCTCAACATGGTTTTTTTAAAGCGAGGTCATGCTTAACAAATATGTTATGTTTTTTGGAAGACATCACTCAGTGGGTAGATGGGGGATCACCAGTAGATATCGTCTACTTAGATTTTCAAAAAGCTTTCGACAAAGTACCACATCACATCAAGGCTCATTGCATAGGAAGTGGTATAATAAACTGGATAGAACAATGGCTGATTGACAGAAGACAACGTGTAATAGTTGATGGGGAGGCTTCAAACTGGAAATCGGTATTGAGTGGGGTACCAAAGGCACCAGTATTAGGACCTATATTATTCTTAATATATATCAACGATTTGGATGATGAAATAACAAGCAAGGTGTTGAAATTTGCAGATGATACAAAAGTGTTTAGAAGGATTAAAAGTGATGGAGATAGACAGCATTTACAAGATTATATTGACAGGTTGATCAAATGGTCTAAAAAGTGGCAAATGATATTCAATTTTGGGAAATATAAAAGCCTCTACACAGGACATGGGAACGAAGAGGTAGAAGTACTACTGTAAAAGAAAAGGACTTGGGATTAACCATTAGTACTGATATGAAGGTTTCAGAGCAGTGCGGAATTGCAGCTTCAAAGGGAAATCAAATCCTTGGATTAATTGGGCGAAACATAACGTATAAGGAAAAAGAGCTAATAATACCGCTGAACAAAACAATAGTTAGGCCTCATTTAGAATATTGTATTCAAGCGTGGAGGCCATATCGCAGGAAGGACATAGATATGCTAGAAAGAGTGCAGAGGAGAGAAACTAAAATGATACCAAAACTGAGGTATCTTAGTTACGAAATACGCCTAAAAAATGCGGTTTAACAACACTAAAGACCAGGAGATTGAGAGGAGATCAGATAGAAGTGTATAAAATGTTGAATGGTTATGAAAATATTAATAGAAATATTTTTTTCTCAGTTAAGAAAGATAGAAGGACTAGAGGACATGAAGTTACATTAGCAAAGAAGCAGAGTAGATTAGATATTAGAAAGTTTTCATTTTCACAAAGGACTGTAAATGAATGGAACAGATTATCTGCTGATTGTGTGGGTGCTAGTAGCGTGAATATGTTTAAAAATAAAATCGACACATACCTCAGACGGGCGGGATACACATAGATAAAAGGGTCGGACTCTCGATAAGCCAAAGGGCTTGCTTGTCCACCTGCCTCCTAGAGTTTATTCTCTGGGTGGCAATGTTGTTAAATCTTGTTAAATTACTCGGGCTATTCTAGAAAGGTTAGATTTGACATAATTTATATGGTTTTTCCATTCCATCTTTTTGTTCCAAGGAATTTGTTTCTTATTAACCCTGGTAATTTTATTGTACAGTTGTTTTTTATATATTGAGTGACAGCTTATTTATAGTGAACCATGTATACAGTTTGTGAAATTCACGGTTTACAACACTTGTAAGATTACGTTCACTTTCATCAGAAGCAAACAACACGAACTTGAGTAATTGTAATACATTGCATATATCATTAATATACAAGTTAAAGAGTTCAGGCCCCAATACCGAACACCGTGGCACACCACATGAAACACATATGAGATCAGAAGAACATTCACATATTTTTACAAATTATTTTCTATCATATAGGTAACTTTCAACCCATTTCCCGCTACATCACGAACATCACAACATTTATGTTTTCTATTAGTATAGAATGATATACCATGTCAGATTACTTCTCTAAATCAACAAAGACACCTAATGTATGTTTCGTTTTTATCTAATGATGCGCTAATTTCTTCCACCAGATCAAGCAATGCGTGTGAAGTGGACATCGATGGTCAAAAACCATATTGATTGTTTGGCAGGACATTGTTATAATCCATAAATGGTTAAAGTCAGCTATTATATATTTTCATTTTTTTTAGAAAATTTGCATAACAGAGATATTGGCCTAAGAATATTAAATTCTCCTCTTGAACCATTTTTTAATATTGGAAAAATGTGTGCTACGTTCATGCTGGAAGGAAAAATTCCAGTTTCATATGATTTGTTAAATACAGCTATCGATAGCATAATGATGTATTGAATAATTTGTTGGATGACAACCATATTTATTTCATTAATAAACTTTTTTTTAAATGATTCTTTGTGTACATACATATCAACAAGACCTCCCATTGCATTTTTTCTATCAATCTGGAATGATTTATACATTGGTAGAATAACATTTTGGGATGTTGCAGGATCGGTCCACGTTTCCGAGATCGTAATTATGTCAAACAATGAATCACAATTATTTATTTAGGTTTAATTTTTCTTGAAATGTGTATTTAGACTTCTTGCATTGAATATACACGCTGTACATTGCATACGTAATGTATGTATAAATATGTATATATATGTGTGTGTGTGTGTGTTTGTGTATGTGTGTGTATATAGGTTGTTGTGTTGTGTTTGTGAGGTACTTACGTTCGCACCTCTTCCCGGACATACGTCTATCACAAAGACACCTGTACGTTCCGTCATATTTCTTCACGCAGACTGATCTTCTTCCTCGACAAGTTGGCCGCCCGCGCCTCGAACAAAGTTCTTCTACAACAAAATATATATATTTGCAGGATCATGGATGTTAGCCATAACATCAACAATCATGGTCAGTTATAACTAAAACTTGGTTTAATCTGACTCTGGTGTACGTACTATTACACTTCATTCAAAATTAGATGCATCTAAGAACTGTCGTGTTTTTAAAATGGAGACACGAGCGAACAATGGGTGTTCCTGATGTATTTCTGTTATGTGTGCAGTGTTTTAATGGTATAATATTATATTCATTTTATACCCATGTCATCATGCAGTTTATATGGGGCGTGCAAGGTACGCCCATCAGGTGCTACAAAGTCAGGCCTATGATGCACATGTTGCAGAATTCGAAAATGCAGCTGACACACACAAATTTGACACATGATGTCAAGAAAAGACAGGAACAAACGTACGTACGTACGTACGTACGTACATACATACATACATACATACATACATACATACATACATACATACAAACATACATACATACATAAATACATACATACATACGTACGCACATAACTGCACACATACATACATACATGCACACATACATACGCACGCACGCATACACGCACACGTACGCACGCACACACACGTGCGTACGCATGCACACATACATGTATCAACACCCGTACAATTTGCTTCGCCTCGCGTTCTTGACATGCCCAAACAAAAATAATAATTGCAAAAAAGAACTGTTCATCAGCATAATAAAGAAATACATACGCCTTGGCTTGAACTCATAAATTTCCACTTCACACAGTATTAACGCCTTCTTATATCCCATTACTTCTATCCTCGCATATCTGCCAATAGTTCCTTCTCGGCAGATAATTCGTCGAGTTTCGCTTGGTGAAAAGTCAGTTTCCATCGGCGAACATGTTGTCACTTCGTGACTATCGTGGATTCGACTTGATTCTTGAAATGTAACTCGTAGTCCGTCCATTTTATCTGATCAGAAAACTCGAGAAAATAGTGTTTTGTATAGCACGATGGTACTAATCATTACACTAAGTGAATGTGCATAGGTCATGTATGCTGTGGATACAAATTGCATTAATGTTCAAGCACACCGTTTCAGATGTAAGCGCACACATGCAGCCACCCATACACGCTCGCATATTTATGCGCACACTCGCACGACACACGTATTCTTTGTAACGTTAGCATACACTACCTACCACAACACTTCTTCGCTGACGTCGTTATAACAACCTCGTACACCACATATTGCCTCAATAAATTCATCATCCAATACGGGTTTTTTGAGATCACATCTATACCATAACAGCGGCCGTTGGGGGACTGTCTAACCCCGTCATTGGTATACCGTGAATAACTTGTAGTGTACGTATCAACATATCCCCGCCGCGCCAAGTTCTCTGATGCAACTGGAATTATAATATTTAAAATGATTAACAATACTGCAGGTTATGTGGTTCTTAAGAGACGGGTATAATAGACTTTTATTGGCGCCATCTTTAAAAATGGCAAATATATAGGAATGTCAACGAAGGTCAAATGCAACATATTTGAAATCGCTGCCCAAAAAACCTATACACAGACATACAAATTACAGTTCTATGTGACGTATTTGCTACGCTATGGTGAAATTTGTATTGATGACCACCACAGCTAAAAATGGGGGATGTGAATGTGGCAGAAGTTCAAGTGTAAATTATTTGAAATACATATTGAAACCTATATATTGACATTATGAAGATCGGGAGAGAAAAGCAAAAATCTGGGTAAGAGAGAATACATAGGTCATTGACGTGATAGAACAAATCAGAAGACAGAAGTAGACATGGACAGGGCACACCAGTAGGCTACGAGATAACCGGTGGACATCGCGTATCAAAACCTGGAGAATTTACGAAGGGAAACAATCTAGAGGAAGACCGGCGTGACGGTGGAGAGACGAACCATTTGGCAGAGGATAGCGCAAGACAGGGAGATCTGGAAACGACATGCTAAGACCTTCGCCCAACCACGGGACACTACGGCTGCACAATGATAATGATGACGATGATAATGATGATGATGACGAAGATATGGGGAAATCGACTTTGCGGCTATTTTGTTTAACAAGCCAGTAAGAGGCATCCACTTGAATACGGAAACATAGGTCATATTCAACATCATTGGTGATGGGCTGTCTGGAATGCTTTAGTATAGAATTAATGCTCAAATTATCTTTTGGCCCCCATAATATTAGCTCATTGGCAGAGCGCACGCTTAACAAGCCGCACCGACACCATCATCATCACCACCACCAACACCAACTCCACCATCGCCACAACTAGCCTGGTGTGGTAGTGGAACTAGTATTAATACAACACAATAATACACATACTTTCGCAATTTGGGCTGGAATAGCCTATTTTACACAAACACTCTTCTTGACCGTCACGTCTTCTTCGGCAGGTGGACCCTCGAAAACATCTCCTTTTGGTCTGACATGGACTATATGCTGCAAGCATTGTGTAAGAGTTAACATCGTGAATTGTAGCTGCATTCACAGCATGTGTTGATGCTATTGATAACAGCAATAGTAGCGATGATGGACATTTCCCGTTCACAACTGTTTCGTTGTCCTGAAATTGTTTAGTATTCCCCCAGTTACATTTATTAATCAATGCATGTTTGGTGTTCGACGTTTGTGCCGAAAGTACTGCGTTAGTTACTGTAGCGACACTGCACACAACTGCTATGCTTACCGTGTAACTGTACTTTGGCTAAGAGGAGTATGTCAATTTTACTTAACAGATGTACGCAAGATACCCTTCTAATATCATAATACTTTTAACAACTGATATTCAAAATGAATTTTAGATGGACAATAATTCATGTCGTTGACTAAAACCGATGTAGATTAATTGTTTTGAGGTATTGAGATGAGATACGAACATATTATAGAAGACAATGGAAGATTGTACCTGGAGTGTAGTTTGATTTCATCCCGTATACTTCCACTTCACACATGGTGAGTATGTCGAACCCGATGGATCTCATGTATACGTATTTGCCGACGGTGTGTAGATTTTCACATCTAACAATATCCTTCTTACCCCATGGAATCTCAGGTTCACGAGCATTGTGCCTAATGCTCCCGCATATCGGCAAGCCAGTCATACCAGTACGTTTTGACACGTGATCGAGCGACAAATAAATCTCGACGTTCAAACGCCCTAGAATATATCAGATTAAATTTACTTTATGCATATAATATAACAAATTGCACACTAAAACGTTGACGTCAATCGACCGTAGCGATAAGATATTAACAAGTGTCATTACGCGGCTGAAAATATACTAACAAGGCAGTCAAACAAACTCACTACAATATTCGTCACGTCTAGTTATTATAATTAGGCGGCTGGAGATGTACTAACGAGACTTACAGTCACAACAACATTCGTCACGACTAATTATTAACAAGTGCATTTAGGCTGCTGGAGATGTAGCAGCGAGACAGTCAAACAAACTCACCACAACATTCGTCACGACTAGTTATTAACAAGTGCATTTAGGCTGCTGGAGATGTAGCAGCGAGACAGTCAAACAAACTCACCACAACATTCGTCACGACTAATTATTAACAAGTGCATTTAGGCTGCTGGAGATGTAGCAGCGAGGGAATCAAACAAACTAACCACAACATTCGACACGACTGGTTATTAACAAGTGCATTTAGGCTGCTGGAGATGTAGCAGTGAGACAGTCAAACAAACTCACCACAACATTCGTCACGACTAGTTATTAACAAGTGCATTTAGGCTGCTGGAGATGTAGCAGCGAGACAGTCAAACAAACTCACCATAACATTCGTCACGACTAGTTATTAACAAGTGCATTTAGGCTGCTGGAGATGTAGCAGCGAGACAGTCAAACAAACTCACCACAACATTCGTCACGACTAGTTATTTACAAGTGCATTTAGGCTGCTGGAGATGTAGCAGCGAGGCAATCAAACAAACTCACCACAACACTCGACACGACTAGTTATTAACAAGTGCATTTAGGCAGCTGGAGATGTAGCGGCGAGACAGTCAAACAAACTCACCACAACATTCGTCACGACTAGTTATTAACAAGTGCATTTAGGCTGCTGGAGATGTAGCAGCGAGACAGTCAAACAAACTCACCACAACATTCGTCACGACTAATTATTAACAAGTGCATTTAGGCTGCTGGAGATGTAGCAGCGAGACAGTCAAACAAACTCACCATAACATTCGTCACGACTAGTTATTAACAAGTGCATTTAGGCTGCTGGAGATGTAGCAGCGAGACAGTCAAACAAACTCACCACAACACTCGACACGACTGGTTATTAACAAGTGCATTTAGACTGCTGGAGATGTAGCAGCGAGACAGTCAAACAAACGCACCACAACATTCGTCACGACTAGTTATTAACAAGTGCATTTAGGCTGCTGGAGATGTAGCAGCGAGACATTCAAACAAACTCACCACAACATTCGTCACGACTAGTTATTAACAAGTGCATTTAGGCTACTGGAGATGTAGCAGCGAGACAGTCAAACAAACTCACCACAACATTCGTCACGAATAGTTATTAACAAGTGCATTTAGGCTGCTGGAGATGTAGCAGCGAGGCAATCAAACAAACTCACCACAACACTCGACACGACTGGTTATTAACAAGTGCATTTAGGCTGCTGGAGATGTATCAGTGAGACAGTCAAACAAAATCACCACAACATTCGTCACGACTAGTTATTAACATGTGCATTTATACTGCTGGAGATGTAGCAGCGAGACAGTCAAACAAACTCACCACAACATTCGTCACGACTAGTTATTAACAAGTGCATTTAGGCTGCTGGAGATGTAGCAGCGAGACAGTCAAACAAACTCACCACAACATTCGACACGACTAGTTATTAACAAGTGCATTTAGACTGCTGGAGATGTAGCAGCGAGGCAATCAAACAAACTCACCTCAACATTCGTCACGACTAGTTATTAACACGTGCATTTAGGCTGCTGGAGATGTAGCAGCGAGACAGTCAAACAAACTCATCAAAACATTCGTCACGACTAGTTATTAACAAGTGCATTTAGGCTGCTGGAGATGTAGCAGCGAGGCACTCAGACAAACTCACCACAACATTCGTCACGACTAGTTATTAACAAGTGCATTTAGGCTGCTGGAGATGTAGCAGCGAGACAGTCAAACAAACTCACCACAACATTCGTCACGATTAGTTATTAACATGTGCATTTAGGCTGCTGGAGATGTAGCAGCGAGACAGTCAAACAAACTCACCAAAACATTCGTCACGACTAGTTATTAACACGTGCATTTAGGCTGCTGGAGATGTAGCAGCGAGACAGTCAAACAAACTCACCAAAACATTCGTCACGACTAGTTATTAACACGTGCATTTAGGCTGCTGGAGATGTAGCAGCGAGACAGTCAAACAAACTCATCAAAACATTCGTCACGACTAGTTATTAACAAGTGCATTTAGGCTGCTGGAGATGTAGCAGCGAGGCACTCAAACAAACTCACCACAACATTCGTCACGACTAGTTATTAACAAGTGCATTTAGGCTGCTGGAAATGTAGCAGCGAGACAGTCAAACAAACTCACCACAACATTCGTCACGACTAGTTATTAACAAGTGCATTTAGGCTGCTGGAGATGTAGCAGCGAGACAGTCAAACAAACTCACCATAACATTCGTCACGACCAGTTATTAACAAGTGCATTTAGGCTGCTGGAGATGTAGCAGCGAGACAGTCATACAAACTCACCACAACACTCGACACGACTAGTTATTAACAAGTGCATTTAGGCTGCTGGAGATGTAGCAGCGAGACAGTCAAACAAACTCACCACAACATTCGTCACGACTAGTTATTAACAAGTGCATTTAGGCTGCTGGAGATGTAGCAGCGAGACAGTCAAACAAACTCACCACAACATTCGTCACGACTAGTTATTAACAAGTGCATTTAGGCTGCTGGAGATGTAGCAGCGAGACAGTCAAACAAACTCACCACAACATTCGTCACGACTAGTTATTAACAAGTGCATTTAGGCTGCTGGAGATGTAGCAGCGAGACAGTCAAACAAACTAACCACAACATTCGTCACGACTAGTTATTATAACTGTGTGCACAGAGAACTTCTCTCCTAGGTCCACCATCCACCACGCATGTCGGGAGTTTGTGGTTTGGGAACAGCTGTGACTAGAGAAGCAGGTTCCGTTGCTATTACCGTCGACCGCCTTCTCCGCCCCAGTGTCTCTATTGGCCGTCGACGACTGTTTCGCGGGTTTATGAAGCGCCAAGTTTATTTTCGCTAAAATGTCATTGGAATGAGAGGTTAAACCACCGTTTCAACAAACGACCTGATAAAATAGTTCAGTGATGCAAACATGAACAACATATCCCTGTTCGCATCCCACGAATAATTTTCATTTGCCAAAATTTTTTCACCAAAGCATATGCTGACTACACACACGCAGGTGCGCATGGGAACTCCCACAATGTTTTGTGTGTGCGTGCGTGCGTGTGTGTGTGTGCGTGCGTGCGTACGGGTGTGTGTGTGGGCGTGTGTGCGTGTTTGTATGTGTGAATACGTTCCTGTCTAGTTAATTACTCTTCATAATAATAATAGTAATAAAATCGGAATTTATATAGCGCCCGAATCCACTTGAGATAAAATGCTCTCGGACGCGTTACATAAAGCTGCATAAATTAAATTAAACTATAAAATATAGGTTATTTTATAAAACAAATAGTGTAAAAGAGCTGATTTAAACATAACAAATAAATAAACACATAACAGTTACACTTATATATATATAGATGGCGACACTAGACTAAGGACGTGTGGGTAAAGTGGCGCTCCTAATTTTGTTTAATTACTCGGTTATAAACGTCAGCTTTGTGCAAATACTGGGTTCAATCACTCTAGGATACCAGGTTGAAGAGTACTATGCCGACTAAACGTCCAAGAAAAAGCCCAGTGAAGAGAAGTGAATGCCATGATCAGGTGAGCGATGAAAACGTGTCCGCGTGTGCTGATCAACATGGCGGCGGCGTTACAATAGAAGATCTATACAAAATGATCCAAAGTGACGTGGTAACCCAATTGAGCGATATACGCCATCAATGTGGTGCAATTACAGAAAGAGTGGACGCTATTGAAGCGTCCTGTGAATTCAATGCTGCCTCGATTAAAGAGAACAGGGACAACATTGACGAGTTACAGAAGTTGCATAAAGAAACAACGAAACGAGAAATGGAATCGAGGGCGAGGATGACTGTTTATGAGGAGAGAATTAACGCAATGGAGAGAAGAAGTCGTGAGTGGGGTATTAGGGTGTTTGGTGTCGAGGAATCCAAAGATGAGGACGTCAAGAAAATCGTAGCCAAGGATGTACTCCTCAAACACAATCTTGGTGGCATCGTCACACTTGAGCAAGCTATGGAGAGTGTTGAACACTGCCACAGACTCGGCCCTATCTCCAGCAACAGTTCTACAGGCAGACCCATCATCGCGTCAATTGTTACGAGGCCACTTAGAAACGCGATTCTATTGACCGCCAAGACCTACGTAAACAGAACGACAGCGGGTGCTGGAGTGTACGTACTAGAAGACATGACGAAGGCGGACTACGAAACAAAGAAACGCTCACGTGCGCAGATGCAACGAGCCTTCGCGGAGGGGAAGCGTGCGGTGTTCCGCAGAGGCAAGCTTATAATAGACGGCGTCGTTGTGCCTGTGGACTAGTCACATATAGGTGACAGACATCTGTGCTGGCGCACTACATAATAACAATCAATTTACTCTTGAGCGCCTCGACTGCCGACATGCCCTAACTGTGGTGGTCATCTGACTTTTTGTTTGTGTATTCGTTACTCCAACTACTGAGACGTTGTTTTCGATGAAAGGTTACATGATTGTACTACATGAATTGCATTCAGGGTTACTAGTATATATTCTAGCAAAGCTGAGAGAATGTATTTTAACTAATATGACAAAAAACAACAGTAATGGGTGAAAATAAGGAAATAGCGAATTTTTTACCATTTTGCACGTTGACCAATCTCCAGTTAACTACGGAATACCAACACCCAAGAACCAAATTTTCAGAACTCTTAAAAACACATAATTTGCAGCTTTGCCTTGATAAAGGATTATCTGAAGAAGTGACAAAATCACTAAAATGCAAATATTATGATTTGACCGAATTAAACGAGTCAATACACATAACAGAAGGACTAATAACTGTTATCCATATCAACTTACAAAGCTCTTTCAAAAACTACAATCTACTTAAAGCACATATTGACTCTATAAATAAAAAAATTGATGTAATTGCGATCACTGAGGCAGGGATGAATAACCAAGATAGATGTGCGAATATATTCAAAGAATATAATTTCTACTATCATGGACCACTAGATAACAATAAAGGCGGAGTTGCTGTTTATATTAAGAAAGACGTGTACGTCCAAGAACGATTTTACTTAACGTTATGTCATAATCCTAGGTTGGACAATTTGTGGCTTGAAATAATTAAAGATGGAGTCAATTTTGTGATTGGCAATATGTATAGACATCCAAACTATAACACACACGTTATTTCTGATCTTATTGGATCAAACTTGTCTATTATCAAGCAGGAAGGTAAAATTTGTATTATATGTGGTGATGTTAATATTGATCTTTTACAACAGGACTCGTGTCAAACTAAGATATACATGGACACGTTAATAAGGGAAAATATGTTACCATGTATCACACTGCCTACAAGAATAACAGATCACTCTGCAACTCTCATTGATCATATGAATATATATCGACCTTTAAAGTTCATGAAAACTGATATAAACTCGATCACGCCAGTTTAAACACATATTTTAGTGCATCTTGAAAGAGCTGAGAGTATTCAGTTGTTTAATGTTCTCAGGCAAGTCGTTCCACAGTATGGCCGCGTGTCGGCTGAAACAACGTTCACCATAAGTTACAGTCCGTAGCACAGGTACGACGAGAAGTGACTTCTCCGTTGATCTTAAGGTACGAGTTGGTTGATGATTCTGCACAATGTCACTCACGTATGCCGGTGCCAATCCGTTGAAAACTTTATACGTACAGGTGTTGACCTTAAAGCGGAGCCGGTATTTCACTGGCAGCCAATGTAGTTTACGTAACACATGCGTTATGTATTCACTCTTGCGTGTCCTGGTGATTAGGCGAGCAACGCAGTTCTGTATACGCTGCAATCGTTCAATTACTACCCGAGGCAAACTTTGCAGCAGCGCGTTTCTATAGTACAGGCGATATTTTACCAGTGCCTGGACTAGAATCATACAGGCGTCATTTGTGATGTATTGCCTGACTTTACCAATATTTCTGATGTGGTAGAAACATAATTTTGAAATCGCATTCACCTGTTTCTCCATTGTCAAGTCGTTGTCCATAATAACTCAAGATTTCTCAAGGATTGCACATCGTGTAGCAGTCTCACTCCGATCATGAGGGACAAGTCGTTCACCTGACGAATTCGGTGTTTGGACAAAAACACAATGTGTTCGCTTTTTTCTAGGTTCAGTTTCAACATGTCTATATTCATCCTCCCGCTAACATCCGCCATACAGGCTTCAATGGCCCATTTCTCGTCAGGCTTGATGGATAAATATATTTGTGTGTCTTCTGCATAACAGTGGTAGCGAAGATTATGTTTATTCACTATATCTCCAACTGGTTCAGTATAAATGCAGTACAGTTTCGGTCCCAACACAGATCCTTGTGGACCGACGCAACACAGATGTGTGTGAAACGAAGTTGCTGGGCCAACTGAGACACATTGCAGTCTGCCGCTAATGTAGGATCGCATCCAATCCAGGGCCCCTGCAGTAACACCAAATGAGTGTTGAAAACGCTGTAACATTATGGCTTGGTCGATGACATCAAACGCACTCGGCAAATTCAGCAGGACCAAGACAACTACACGTTTCTGACCAAGAGCTTCTGCGATGTCGTTCTGGACTTTCACTAAAGCTGTTTCGGTTGAGTAATTATTGCGGTACGCCGATTGGTGAATATCGTGTAAATTGTTGATGTCCAGGTGATCTTTCAAACTGGGTTCAAACACTTTTTCGAGAAGTTTCGACACGTATGGTACGTTTGACACAGGCCAATGATTATTCAGAACTTCCATATCGAAGCCCGGCCTTTTAAGCAATGGTCTCACAGCTGCACGTTTGAAATACACGGGTACCACTGATGTTGCCAACGATTTGTTGATAATGGCCGTAATCAACGGCACGAAGTGATCCAGACACTGCTTCAGAAGCCACGTATGAATCGCGTCTAAATCGCATGACTTGTTGGGCGAATGTAGCTAATAACAGCGAGTTGATACAGCGGGTTGTAGCCATAACGGGTCCAGCACGGCTGAGTAAGACGACCTCGACAGGGATAAACAGTTTTGTTACGCAGACCCAAGATTATCGGGTCGCCTATAGTCACGTGATCACAACCTGTAGCTGACCCAGGATCATATCCGTTCACATGAACATCCGGATTTCGCAGTCTACTCCCGGTGTGTCACAACTGGCCCCAGAGATTCCGTGCCGGGCTGTCCCAACTATCGCCTTCACGATATTAATTATAGTACAGACGGTGCTTTTATGTAACAGGATTGTAGTGGTGTACTTCGGTCATAAACACTTTATTTTCCTCGGTGTTGCGCATACTGTGCAGATATTAATTCGGTGGCAGTCATGTTGTTACTTGTCACAGTCCGGGTATAGAGCGAAGGGATACTGTGGCAACATTGGATTGAGCACGTTCATGTTTTGTGTAGCTATAGGTGTGACAACCTGCCCCCCCCCCAAAAAAAAAATTTCCCCTGTCAGACCAGTCTACAGTAATTTAATATGTTTTGGGGCAGACGAGTTGAGGGTACGACGTGTGCGAATCTTCCCAATTGCGGCAAAAGAGTTCCACCCGCAGGAAAAGTTCCGCTCGAGGTCACAGTGGAGTACAGTTTGATGTTTTTTAAGCTCACGAAATTGTTTTATAGCTTGCAATGGCCGGTTGAAACACGCACCCCAACAAACCAACCGCAGCCTGTGTATAAGTATTATCTGCCTACAGACTCACTGTCGCAATTGTGCAGGGTCTCCTCGGTCATGCAGTAGCATTCGTAGTTATGACCTTTATTCCAGCAAGTGGCGTCTTCTAGACACGGATTACTCAAGCAAGGAGCATTCGCTGCAACAAACGTAGCGCTATGGTGAGCTTCGACAAGGTGAATTGTGTTATTTAGATATGGGATGACACGATCATCAGATCTGTATGAAGCTCAAACAAACGGAATTGGGTCGAAATTTTTATAATACTGACACATACACACCTCACTCACGCACGCACGCACTCGCACACGCACACGCGCGCGCGCACACACACACACACACACACATTGAAAACACATCTACCATATACTAGCGATTTTTAAAGATAACATACGTTATACAAATATCAAAATAATGTTCTCGCGTTCATAAAAAACAGATTGCTGACGTCCGATTTGTTTTGGTTGCAGTAGGACACTAAAATTGTACATTTTGCGTTGACTTCCGTACTGAACATTTGTAGCACCGCTTAAATGAATTTTCATTTTCTTTAACATCTGAATAGTTCATGATAAGGTCCGGGCGTTCGGACGTGATAAACGCCAAGAGGTTTCCCTGGACAATCACCAATAACATGAACAACAGGCATGCGATCGCTGAGGCAATTTATTTCCGAGATGGTTTGTAATACACTTATGTATCCTTGGATAGCGGCCCTGTTATATCATATGGTCATACAACCAGTTTACAATCACATGAAGGAGAGTTTGGGTGTTGCCATATAAGTTGTATTTTGCTGAAATTTTCCCCTGGAGTTTTAAGTGCTGAACATAGGTAGTGTGTATGGATAAATTGATTACAACGGTTGCGCGAGGCAGCTTCAAATGGCAACACCCACAACGGCAAATACAAATATCAAGATCTAGATTGTAAAAACATGTTGAAACCAATACAGCTGCGGAATGTTGGAATCTGTTATGATACGCGATGGTGTGCGTCATTGACATAGGTGTGCCCTTCACACAAAACAAACAATTATCAAAAGAAGCTGTTGTCTAAAGGCAAATAATATGGGATGTGTTTCACATACTGCGAAACAAGAAAACCTATAACAACTGTAGAAATAATTATAAATTACAATTAAACTTATTAATTAATAATCTGTCTGTTGGTTTTACCAAAAGAGACAAAACGATACTATATAGTTTGCCTTTTTGTTAAATGTATAAGTATAGCAATTACTTACCTTGTCCCATAAATAGGATTTGTTTTGCTGTCGCACACTTTAATGTGAGGTAGACAGTGCATTCCAGTAACAAAATATAGGCTAGCAGTTCGCTGGCAAGTCTTTTGTTGACGCTGCCAGCTAGTAAAACAACAGACCATATACAATATGATAACGTATTCGGTTACACTTTTCGCTGCTTGGGTAGACTCAATATGTTGGATTTTGAAAATGCATATTCTCAATCAAACAGTGTTATTAATCAGAGTATACATATAGTTTTCTGTACCTCTGTAATGATGTAAATCGCTTAGCTATTAGTAGTGCATTTACGAGACATACACCACATATCAATGTAGCCCAAATGACTTTGCATAACGATTTAATTACTAAAGAGTCAAAGAGTCACCACAAGTACGAATTGTAAACATTCTCTAAATGTATGAACAGTTGCATAACTGTAGTTTATGATATGTATAACCATAGGCGTCAGACCCAGATGAATTGGAGGAGGGGGCACAGCCTCCAATCCAGTGGCTTAAATCCACATTTTAGTGATATCGTAACACGCTGGACCAAAGCTAGTGTTGCTAGAGGTTCGCAGCAATTAGTCTTCGTTTTTGAGGTTCAGCCGTATAAAATGTCCACGTATAGACATAGGTAGTTTTATCATCAATCAGTCACAGGTGTGAGTAGACGTGTCGTGTGATCCGTCCAAGTTCCCAGTTTCACCGCACTTCCGGAAACAATACTAAAACCTAAACAATCTAAAATGAACACGCGCACGAACACGCACACATATCCATCAGATAACAATAACAGCAAACCACATCATTGCAATGGTAAAACGCAACAAATGAAGACGGTAACGGTAATGAAGGTGATGATGAGGAATGCGAAGACAAAGAATAATTTGAAGATGACGACGAAGGCGAGGTTTAAAAAGAGACGATGATGACGAAGATGAAAACGATGATGTGACGAAGATGAAGATGATGAAGATGACGATGAAATCAATTATTGTGATGATGAACGGATGGTGACGATGATGAAGAAGAAGATAAGTCCGACAAGGACGACGGTGATGGTGACGACGAGGAAAATAAAGAAAATAAAAAACGAATATAATGATGGTGATGATGAAGATGGTAACAATGATGATTCAAAAGAAAGAAAACGAATATGACGATGAAAACGATGATGGTGATGAAGAAGATGGTGATGAAAAAGAAGATGACGATGACAGTGAAGGGAAAGATGAAAACAACAAATACGAAGAAGACGAAGAAAACAGTGGTGATGAAGAATAAAATAAGAGTGATGGTGATGTGATCGTGATGATTGTGATGAAGGATGGTGATGACGACGATGAAGATAAGTGATGATGACGGGTTAATGCCTACATATGATATACTGTGTGATTATGACGAACACTGATACGAACACGATATTGATACTGGTGGTTTGTTGTATAATGATTTGCCCACGCAATGTAAATACTACACTCCAGCACAATGTTCAACAAATTTAGCAGTGCTAGCAAAAACTTGCCAAACAAACTGGGTATGATACATTTTAATGCCCGGAGTTTAAAAACTAACCTGTCCAAGGTAAAAGACACTAACCAAAGCATGGAGTATAAATGTCCTATAATTCTATATCAGAAATATGCTTTAAAGAAAACAGTTAGAATGGAAGTGAAATAAACTGTAACGACGTCGTATTTTCAGGTTACAAACTGAAGTGTAATTCTAGAAGAAAAAACATACAAGGAGGTGGCGTTGCCATATATGTGTGTGTGTAAATCTGTATTTAATAATTGCCAGTCTTCTGATATTTGTTTAAGGAACATATCGTATACTGTTGATGACTGATTTGAAAGCATCTTTATTGAGATACAGATTAGGAACCACGAAAAAATTCAATGTCGGTTGTACGTATAAAGCACCGAATACCAGCAATAGCCAATTTAATGGCAATCTGTCATTCATACTGGGAAATCTCACCAGGAATTTTTTTTATATATGTGGTGATTACAATATAGACCTATTGCACTGCGAAGACCAAGCTGAATCAAAATACTTCATTGATCAAATGTTCACCATTGGATTATATCCCTTGATCACCAGATCCACACGAATAACAGGCACGACTGCTAGTATAATATATAAATATCCTATGTGAAGTAGCAGTGTAAGAGGGAAGGTGATGTCCCCTAGCGGAGTAGGCCAACGGTAACCTGGTGGACAATATAGAGAGCGGACTTACTCGTGCGCGTAAGATTACATAGCAGTAATTAGTCCTCGTAGTATGAACGGGCGCGTCCCAATGCGCCGTTCACGGAGATATAGATTGAGCGTTTCTGCATGTAGTTTTCGCTTGACGAATCATTTACTTCATTTTGTGTTTTATTGTTGAATTTGTTATTGCTATTGGTTTATGGTCATTCAAGTTGTGATTTTGTATGTTAATACGGTCTTGTTAGTGGCTTTTATTTGCGGTAGTTGGAGCAAGAAAGTTGAGCGGATACCTCGTGTCGATCAGTACGACGCGATTTTGAGCAAGGCATACGACGGATAACGGATTTGCGTCGTGCAGGAAGGAGCGGAAAACAAAACAAAAAAGAAGCTATGTATCATTCCTTAGAGTGGTTAGGTGTAAATGATGGCAGGTTGTGGGGATGGTAAAGCCTCAGGGCTATTTTTGGGTGACAGTTATGTTTTTGGCTGGAGAGATTTGTAGCATCGTCGGAGTTGGTTTCGTAACGGGTTCGGATTTTGAGGGCATTTATTGCAGGATTCAGTTTGATGGGTTTCGACTTTCGGGGCGACGGGTGCCGTCTTTTTGGCCGTGAAGGGTATTGGGGGGCGACGATAATGGGGACACAGAGGGAATGTGGCGAACGCCCGTGTAATACTAATAGTTTGGTCAGTGACTTTCTGGTAGGCAGCAGTGTAACAAGCTAGCTTGTTCTTGTATTAATATACTGGTAGCGGCAGTTGTCGTACTCCAGCTGTTGTAATGCTGAGAATAAATGTTAAAAAAGAATAAAATAAAACTAACAAAAACATGGGGTTGGCCAGTGAAATGGGTCTTGACGGGTGCAAGAAGTCGCATTTAACTAAGGAAAGTTAGTATCCGCAGTCAAGTCAGTCAGGTGGACACATAGCATCTTGTCGTAAGTACTGGTGAGAGTTAGACGAATATGTAGTGTTCACATTCAACGAGATGGCAAGTGTCAATTGTATATAATATATATTTTGTTATAATATGACTTGAGGGATGCATACGGGGAGCTATTTCATAATGGTGCGTTATATGTATCTTTGATGTTCATATCGGTTCGGTGTATATGGATCTTTGGTATTCATATCGGTTCACTTGTTAAGTCCTTGGTTTTATTTTTTTGGTGTATATGAATCTTTGGTATTCATATCGGTTCAGCGTATATGAATATTTGGTATTCATATTGGTTCAGTGCATATTAATCTTTGATGTTCATATCGGTTCACTTGTTAAGTCCTTGGTTTTTCATTTTTTCGGTGTATATGAATCTTGGGTATTCATATTGGTCAGTATATATGAATCTTTGGTATTCATATCGGTTCAGTGTATATGAATCTTTCGTGTTCATATCGGTTCACTTGTTAAGTCCACAAACAAAATGTGCGGCATTGTTTTAAGCGATGCAACATATCATATGCCAATTTTTGCCCGATGTGATAACAGCACTTATATGGTTATTAACGATGATCCAACAGAAAAATATAACAGAACGTTAGATGAGGAATCATTAAATAAATTTGAGCACGATATAAATGATGCAAACTGGGACCCTGCAATGAACAAGTCAAAACCTGATTTAGCGTTCTCGCGCTTTATGCAAATACTAAGTAAGACTTATAACGATGCTTGTCCTGTCAAAATTACAACGTATTCAGGAAAGACAAAACGAATGATAAACCTTGGTTATCAAGAGGGCTAAGACGCCTGTACTTAGCGTTTATAAAAAATAGAACAGGATTAACAAAAAATCGCTACAAAAATACATATATAATATAATAAAAACCACATATTTGAAAAAAGTTTCATGTTGGTGAAAATCTAGTAGTATTAGAAACTAAAGAAATAGCTAACCATTTTAACTTTAACAAGTTGTTCGTTGACATAGGTATCAAATTATCCAACCTCATAGAACCCTGCCCGGGAACAAAGCCAACCGACTTTGTAAAACGTACCGTATCACAATCAATGTATATGTCCCCCGTTACTGAGCAAGAAGAAGTCGAAATTGTGTCTGGGTGCAAAAGTAAAACTTCACACGGACACGATGAAACCAGCATGAAAACAGTTAAGCATGTAACGAAGCAAATTGTACAACCGCTATCTCACATGTTTAACATATCTTTGATCAGCGGATAATTTCCAAATTATATGAAATTAGCTAGTCATTCCTGTATTTAAGGCGAGAGATCGTTTTCAATTGTCTAATTATAGACCTATGTCTCTTTTGTCCCAATTTTCAAAAATACTTGAAAACAAATATTCAACAAAAGGCTAACGTCTTTCATTGAAACGCAATGCATATTGACAAATGGGCAGTATGGCTTCAGAAGTAATTATTCAACTCCACTAGCTTTAACCATTTTTTTTTAAACGGTTACTTCCGCAATGGTTAAATGCCAAAGTACGATAGGTGTCTTTATCGACCTAAAAACGCGTTTAACTCTGTTGATTTTATAATGTTTAACACTAAAAAACAACAGAACAGATGTGAATATAGGTTTAAATGGAACAACCAGAGAGTAGGTATCATATACAAAATATACATATGTATATATATATATATTTGTATATATATATACATACTTACCTAATGTTTAACATGTAATTCTATTTTCAGAATGAATTAACTGTGTGATATAAATGTGTAAGGACCTTTGGAAGTATGTGCACAGATCATCCCTGATAATACAAGGAAGTAATAATGTGTAGGCAAACAATGGATCCGATTCAGGCGGGATGTCAGTAAGAACGGAGTAGGGGGTCCATAAAACATCAATGGGACAGTTCACCTCAAAAACAATTTATAAATGGGATATATAAAAAGTAAAGGATCATTTATATAAGTGATTTATCTAATCAGGCATTTCAAGTATAAAGAAATATGGGGTTTGTGTAAAAAGGAAAGGAGACTTCTAAAAATACAACAAATTAAGGTTATTTTTTAATTTACATGATAACATTCTGAGATCGTCCATCTATTAAATACCTATTTCCAGTGAATCAACACACACGTCAGTCAGAAGCGATAACGAATTTACACCTGATCCAAGTAACCTCCAAAAAACATGCACTGTTCCGCTAAGCCATCAACGGTCATTTATCATGGCCTACCCGATATTTCTGGCCAAAATACACACATGGGAATTATATAAAATATGGGTGTTGGTCAGTACGAAATATAAGATCAGACTCACCCATGTATTCAAACTAATTCGCTACGCAAACAGTAATGCTCACAGACGTTCTCATGCGATTTTGTCAAGAAGTACTTCGATGTGCACCCGTCTTTGCATCGATTATAAGTAGCGCTAGCAAGGTACATTCCTGGTTGATTAGCCGATGTCGACGTTTTGAATCTAACGTAAAACATTCTCGCGCACATTATTGCGTATTCGCATCGCACGGGGTGCACTGCGTACTGTTAATGTAAAATCAAGCTAGACGACGCGCCGTGTATAATGTCAATTATAACTTCATTGTCCCTTTACTAGCCCGATGATTTTACCAGTGAAGGGCCAATGAGATGCCAATGATAATGACAAAGAATTGCCAATGAGATGCCAGTAAATACCAATGAGATGCCATTGAAATTCAAAAACAAAATCCTTACGCATTGTTTATATAGTTATACTGCAATCATACAACATGCTAACAATCAAGTATAGAATTGGTGGTAATTAATTCGTACATATATATTGACTGTCAGCACAATCACATGAAAATGCCCTTAGCAAAAAACCTATAGATTTTCTATAGAAAACTACAGGATTTTTGCGCAGTTTTCTATAGAAAACTATAGGACATTTTCTACAGAAAACTACAGGATTTTTGCGCAGTTTTTTATAGAAAACTATAGGACATTTTCTACAGAAAACTACAGGATTTTTGTGAAGTTTTCTATAGAAAACAATAGGACATTGTCTATAGAAAACTACAGGATTTTTGCGCAGTTTTCTATAGAAAACTATAGGACACTGTCTATAGAAAACGACAGGATTTTTGCGGTTTTCTATAGAAAACTATAGGAAATTGTCTATAGAAAACTACAGGATTTTTGCAGTTTTCTACAGAAAACTACAGGACATTTTCTATAGTTTTTTTTATAGAATATTCTATAGGAAATTTTATATAGAAAACTATAGGAAATATCCTATAGTATTCTCTATGGAATATTTCGTATAAGAAATATCCTATAGGCTATATCCTACAGAATATATCCTGTAGAAAATATTCTGTATGACATATTCATTAACAGAGGTGCACGTTAATCTTCAAATATTTGTATTATATTATATATTCAAATACATTAATCATACAGGCAATCTACAGTAATATCCAAGCATACTGAATGACCAAATAAAACAAATACAAAATAAAGTCTATTGAGCATACATGTACATAAATGCAAGCAATGCTAATAATGACACAAATCATTTCTCAAATCCTTATGTATACATTATAATACAATGTGAACAATTAAGTATATGATAAATACAACAAATAGACTATTGAGTATACATGTCAAGAAATTAATCCTTAAATTCTCGTGAACAGTAATGAGCCATTATCTGAAATAGCACAGACTACATGTCACAATGACATTCACAACAGGGATGGCAAGAAAAATATTGTTGGAAACATTAAATATATTACTGCTAAAATACGCATCAATTAACATCCATGTAGGAATCAAATTAAACATGGTAATACTTGTTTTACTTACGTAGGCATTGGAACCTAATATTTGTTGATTATTTGTTGATTAGGAGCTTAGCTCCCCAACATTTAGGAAGGGGTGTGCAGTTTGTGGTGTATGGGGGCTGGAGATAGGATTACCCCTAAATATTGCGGAATGGGGTGCTTATTTAGGTTTTCAGAGTGCCTTATGGTGGGTTTTTTTCAGCAAGCCTCAAGGGGGTGCAGATCGAGATGTCTGGAGAACCTCAAGGTGGTTTTTTTTTGGAACGCCCCCTTCCCTGTTCCAATGCCAGTGACTTGATATACACTATACTTGGGTATACTACCATGGTATTCTGAAACAGGTACAACATGGTATTTTCATACATGGTACAAACACCAAAGATTGCCAGTCAGTGACATCTTATTTTTGTACATAACATCGTCAAATTATGTTGATAAATAACATATCTCAATATAAGATTAGCCATTATTTTTGCTATTGGCGGTTTTGTAAAAAGAATTCTGAAAAGTACCTTTAATACATATTTGTATTGAAATATATACTTTTTCATTTTATCATATTTTAATCCTTCAAGATTATTTGTATTTAAATACATGTCAATGAATTTGACCCATATCTGGTATACTACCACGGTATTTTGAAACAGGTACAACATAGTATTCCATTTGATATTGACAAAGAGAGCAAGGAAAACGTGTGGTAGAAGGAGAAAACCGAAATCACTTGGCATGATACTGTCAAGAGGGTAGGGGTGAACAGTTGATAGTGACTAAGCAAGATGGGTTGTATCTCAACACTTCTAGAATGTTAGATTGGAAACTGTTGTTGGGTCAGTCATTCTGACTGAACATAATTGGCATGGTTGAATGATTTTCTTCCATTACTTGGAACGTGGCATACCACACTGTATTTATACGCTCATGCATTATTACCAGTGCATAACAATAGTAAATATAGGAAGGGTTTAAGGGTAAAATACAATAAACGTCATGCGGCTCTGGTGACATATTTGCCTAGGCAAAATTGCAGAATTGAAATGTACAGTAGAACCTGTCTTGGGTAACCGCCACTTCAGCCAAACAAAAGTGGTCTTTCAAGACGGGTGGTCGCCCATGACAGGTCAATAAACATTGAAAATATGGTCAATTTCAAGAGGAACCGAGAAAGCAGGTGGTTATCCAAGACAGGTTCTACTGTAAAAAAAATAGTTTGGGTCTAGATATCGGTCAAGTACCTGGTGTACGTTGTAAGAACTCAGCTGGCTGCCACTGACTATCAGCAACACAAAGACAATGAAACCCTACCACTGTAACAATGCTGGATAATTGATGTATTTTGTCATAGACACTGCTAAAAGTTAAATTGAATACAAATACTGTGTATTATTGACTTTTGATAAATGTGTCATCACATATAAAATATAATACATGTCAGAGCCATGCTAATTGTCACTTTGTCTCCGGTATAGGTAGATGCGGATGTACAGCAAAATGTCAGGAGGCTGGTACGCACTCCCAGTACAAAATAAAATAAATGTTTACACTGATGCAGTAGAGTTTAATATTTTGTTGACAATAATGTTATGCTCTTTATAGATCTACATCTTTAAAACTAAAACTAGTAAAAAGTAAACCTTTTGTAAATAGGAAAGAACATAACCACTAAACAATATTTTAATACTGTAGATTACATCAGTGATGTGTAATGTATTTATGCTGCTTATGGAAATAGCAGCTGGATTTATGTTGCAAATAAAATGGCTTCATTATTGAATGTTTCTCGGCTTCAGTAAGTTTCTGTTATCTAAACGTACGTATTTTTTATTAAACCGACTGTGCACACTAGTTAAACTATTCACACATTACACATCTGGACCTAAAAGAACCCGATTGGCGATGGGCAAACGAATTGGTTGAGGACCTTTAACTGACACAGTAGTGAAGAAGATGTCTGACTTTGTTATGCCACATTAATTCCGAGTGGCTTCTGCTGGGAATATATACATCACTACGTTTCAAATGGATTTGTGCAATCGATCGATTTGTGCATCCAAATGCACATCATCCCGTCATTATGTTGAAAAGTAGGAGTATATAATAACGTTTATACTTTCTTATGCTCATCATGTTTGGATTGTGTTCTACAGCATATTCTTCAAAATTTGTTGAAACAAGTTTGTGTTAAGTGAATTATACTTTAAATTTATAAAAATGTGCTGACAAAGTTGCTTTTATAATAATTTTGAAAATTTATAAAATATAAATGTTCCACAACATTCAAAATGTCTTAGGGATCTTCTTGAGCTAAATACACCAATGATGACAGAAAACAGTGTTTTAGAATATGCGTAACTTTTAAAGTTTCTAATTTTATAACTTTATTTCCATCATACAATGGCCATTTTATTTGTTATCGAAACGGGAGTTCGACAGAAACAAATTCAATATATTTTACTCTAAATGATGGACAGAACAAATAATTATTGCACTCCCTGTACAAAATAAAATAAATTGGACAATGGGTCACCTGACATAAGATGTCTGACTTTGTTCTGCCCCATTCTGTTCTGGGAAGTTGTACCTCACTTCGAGTTTCAAATGTGTGCATCTGATAACTTTGTGTATCAAAATGCATAGCAGTGCTATTAATAGGACAATATGTTAACTGACACAGTAGTGAAGAAGATGTCTGACTTTGTTATGCCACATTAATTCCGTGTGGCTTCTGCTGGGAATATGTACATCACTACGTTTCAAATGGATTTGTGCAATCGATCGATTTGTGCATCCAAATGCATATCATCCCGTCATTATGTTGAAAAGTAGGAGTACATAATAACATTTATGCTTTCTTATGTTCATCATGTTTGGATTGTGTTCTACAGCATATTCTTCAAAATTTGTTGAAACAAGTTTGTGTTAAGTGAATTATACTGGGAGTAGTGTATAAAAATTGTGCTGACAAAGTTGCTTTTATAATAATTTTCAAAATTTATAAAATATAAATGTTTCACAACATTCAAAATGTCTTAGGGATCTTCTTGAGCTAAATACACCAATGATGACTGAAAACAGTGTTTTAGAATATGCGTAACTTTTAAAGTTTCTAATTTTATAACTTTATTTCCATCATACAATGGCGATTTTATTTGTTATTGAAACGGGAGTTCGACAGAAACAAATTCAATATCTTTTACTCTAAATGATGGACAGAACAAATAATTATTGCACTCCCAGTACAAAATAAAATAAATGTTTACACTGATGCAGTAGATTTTAATATTTTGTTGACAATAATGTTATGCTCTTTATAGATCTACATCTTTAAAACAAAAACTAGTAAAAAGTAAACCTTTTGTAAATAGGAAAGAACATAACCACCTATCCTATTTTAATACTGTAGATTACATCAGTGATTTGTATTGTATTTATGCTGCTTATGGAAATAGCAGCTGGATTTATGTTGCAAATAAAATGGCTTCATTATTGAATGTTTCTCGGCTTCAGTAAGTTTCTGTTATCTAAACGTTTCATTAAAACTTCACTTCAAAATGTATAGCCAGATGTACCTAGTGAAAAATGAACATGATAGTACCATAGTTTTACATTCCAACAAAAACAATGCCAATCATTCAATATGACATCGGCGTCGCCATCGGCGGCTTCGTGCATGGAGAGGTGGTGTTTTTTCTTTTAAACTGTTGCTATGTTCATTCTCCGTTTATTCCATTTATTTTCCTTCTTTACTTTACTGAATCTGTGACATAAACAGCAGCTGATCCACGTTTCATTTTGATAATTTTATCGGTCAAGACTCATTCGCATGGCGGTGGCTAATCCAAATATACACATGTTGATGACGTATTTCTTGCATCTATTGACTCGGCGTAGCTAATCGAAGCCTGACGGACATTCCCGAATATACATGAGCATGCCTTATACGGATTATGAAGGTGGGCCCAAAGCAGAAACTCCGCGTATGCAGAGTTATTTTTTCGATATATTGTCAGGGTCATTAGTGATTAATAAAACATAATTCTAATGAAATAAAGGCACAGAATTACATGAAATAATCATATTAACAGGATTACCTAATACTTGCGTACATTACGCAGTTATTCAAATTCTCAAAGAATCCCTTTAAAGAGGGAATCGTTCCATTAGAATGGAGAGAAGCAAACATTAAGTCATTATTTAAAAATGGATCGAGGAATAAAACAGACAATTGCAGACAAGTTAGTATAACATTAGTTATTATTAAATTACCACAAACGCCTATAAGAGACCACACGGTGAAATTCCTTGTAAAACGCAAATTAATAAATGAATCTCAACATGGGTTCTTAAAGGCTAGGTCTTGTCTAACAAATCTTTTATGTTTTTTTTTAAAGAAATTAGTGGGTAGACGATGGGTCACCAGTGGATGTTGCCTACTTAGATTTTCAGAAAGCATTTCATAAAGTGTCAAATCAAAGATTGTTGCTTAAACTTAAAGCACATTGTATAGGGGATGGTGTGATCAGTTGGATAGAAACATCGTTGTCATACAGAAGACAGGGAATAATAGTAGATGGGGAGATTTCAAACTGGAAACCAGTTTTGAGTGGAGTGCCACATGGGTCAGTGTTGGGACCTATGCTATTCGTGATTCGTGAGTTGGATGATGGTATATCAAGCAAAGTTCTATAATTCATAGAGAATACAAAAGTGTTCCGAAGATTTAAAATAGATGCAGATAAACACACTTTACAAGATGATCTAGCCAAATTAGACAAATGGTTAGAAAAATGGCATAGGACGTGGAAATGTGGACAAAGAATACATAATGGGGGGTACCATATTAGGTAAAACAGTAAAGGAAAACAACTTAGGAATGATAGTTTGTGCTGACATGAACGTTTCAGAGCAATGTGGAATTGCTGCTTCACAGGGTAATCAAATACTAGGGCTAATTGGAAGAAATATCACATATAAGAACAAACACTTTCTCACATAGTTCAAGCAGATTAATTTAATTGAAAAAATGCGTCGTTTTGCAAGTCTAATTTCATTGTTAGGTAGCTAGCTATATTAGCATTTTGTCCAAAACTACGTTGCCTATTGATCATTAATACACACTCCTACAAAACCAAAAGAATGGTAGAGCAATTGTGAACATTAGGTATTACAATGTCAATACATGCGTTCTATATCTGCGCTCTGATATGTTTATTTTAATTTTGTTCAAGACAGGAGAAATTCCGGTTCTTCCCTTGGAGTTAAACTTGGAGACACTGTCGTGTCAGACTTGGATTATGCAGATAACATTGCTATCTTCTGCACATCGCGTGCTGACCTCGTCATCGTCTTCTAGGAACTCTGCGCTATAGCCAGTGATGTAGGTATCTCCATCAGCTGAGCCAAAACGAAAGATGTGATAATATACGCGGACATCAATTTGCTCAACTGTCTACACATCCAGGGGAACTTCCGATGTTGAATTGGTTTGAATTTGGTGCAGCAAACTTGCGAAAGTATAAGGATATTTGATCAAGATAAGTGATATTATTGAGTGTATAGCATACATAACGTAATTATAGATATCTATTAAGCAATATTTTTTGTTAAAAGTTAGCTAGAGGGAGTAATCTAGGGTAGATTAAAAGTAGGCGATTTGCGAGCTATAATTGGGGACGTTAATGTAATCGGAACGTTGTTTACAAAGTAGGTCACTGGCGAAGTTAACGTAACGTGAACGACAATAGAATAGCGTTATTTGAGATAATCGATGTAGTTAGATGAGTAATTAAAACCTGAAATAACAACATTTTAAAGTGTATATTAGTACACAGGAAACAGTCTTTGTAAAGACTACCTTGTTGCTTGTATCAAAGCCTAACTTGAATACATTATCATCGACATCGTAACTAGGTAAGGCACGGTGTGTCACTGTGTGTTAACAAATATAATTAACTATAACCTAAACAATCTGGTATAAATTGTACACAGAAAAGTCTTTTCAAAGACTATACAAAAACTATTTTGAACATAAATAAATTATGATATGGCACCTTGCACGCGGCAACTCAGGGCTGTCCAAAATCATGGGTAGAGCCCAACGATGAGGGTGGAATGTCTGATAAAGGAGGTGTGTAAGTTGACGGATATAGTGAAGGAGATGGAGGTGAGACTCAACATAGAAATATATGGAGCAGAGAGGAATGACGCGGAGAGAGTTGAGAATTCTACAACACAGAAGGAGCAGAGTTGTGACACGCAGACTGAAGAAAGGAGACTGAGAGGAGGGAAGGTGACCGGTGTGAAGGAACAAGAAATTGAGAAGACAGAGGGACGGAGGAAAAGTGTTCGGCAGAGGAAAAGAAAACGGGTCAGTGGGGATAGATCAACAGGTAGTCAGACTGTAGAGAACGAGGAGAGACGCGACAGCGATACAGGTGGTGAAGAGATAGATACCACAGAGGCAGTTGGTAAGACTGTGAGACAGAAGACAGATGGAAGAAGACAGTGTTCAGAAAAAAACAGAAAACATGACAGGCGTGAAGGTGACAGGGGAGAAAGTGACCGTAGTGAAGGAGGTAGCCGGGGAAAAGGGACGGGAGAGGAGAGAAACAAATGTGATGGGAGGAAAGCTGAAGGGACGAAAGGACGTGAGAGTAAATGTGCTAGAAGAGAAGATGACAGGAGGAAAGGGGACAAGAGAAAACGCGACAGGAAAGAAGGGAATGGAAGAGAATGAGACAGGAGAGAAGGCGACAAGAGGAAAAGACAACAACCAGAAATATGCAAACCGGAGGAGCTACTCCGAGGCTGTGATTGGGGGGGGGGGGCAAGGAGAAAAGAGAGAGTGTTTATGGGCGATTCAATTCTGAGAAAAACAGACAAGACTACATGCGAGGGGAAGGACGTTGTTGTATGTCTACCGGGGGCTAGGATAGAACATGTGACCGAAAGGGTAGAGAAGGTATTGGTGCATGGCAAGGGAGGGTCTATACTAGTACACGTTGGGACAAACAATGCAGTCAAGGAGGGAACAACTGGGATAGTTCAGAAGTACAGACATCTAGTGAGGAAGCTAAAGAAGACAAGAGTGGAACAGGTTGTTCTGTCAGGAATTTTGACAGTAATGGGAGGAAGGGGGGCAACATACAGAAACTGTAAGAGGATGGCGATCAAAGCACTAGTTGAGCAGATGGGTGAAGAAGAGGGCGTGGGATTCATAGATTTATGGGGGTACTTTGTTGGGAGAGAAGATATGTACATGAGAGATGGCCTCCATCTAAGTGGAAAGGGGGCTGCAGTATTCTCAGAGAATCTGCTGCGATCTGTTGACAGTGGGACAGGTTGCATCTATTTAAACTAAATTCGCAAGGGGGACTCGCAGAGAAGGCTGAAACTGGAGGCATAGATAAAGACAGCAAAAATAATTCATCAAAGAACAGTCTAGAAAACTGTTCTGAAGGTGGATATAAATGTGTTTGTTTAAATGCAAGGAGTATAGTAAACAAAATAAATGAACTAAACATTATGGTAGAAGATATTGACCCTCACATAATAGGTATAACCGAATATATATATATCAGATGCCGAATTGGGACTGACAGGGTATGTAATGTTTAGGAAAGATAGAATAGGAAGAAGGGGAGGTGGAGTTATTTTATATATTAAAGAATCTATCCAGGCTTATGAAATAAAATTAGACAGAGAAGCAGATTGCGAAGAAGCTGTTTGGTGTAACATAGTTACAGGAAACACAACGTTAACGGTTGGATTAGTTTATCGAAGTCCAAACATAAGCATAGAAGAGATTGAAAAACTTACAAAACGCTATAATGGAAGTGAGCAAACTTGACTGTGTTATTATGGGGTATTTTAACCATGGGCATATAAAATGAAAATCTCTACAGAGTATGGGTAGTGAGGACCACAAGTTTTTAGTTTTAGTACAAGATAGGTTCCTTTCTCAACATGTGCTAGAACCAAGCAGGGGAGAGAATGTGTTAGACATAGTTTTGTCCTCACAGAATGAATTAGTTGACAATGTCAGGATATGTGAGCCACTGGGGAATAGTGATCACAACCAGATACATTTTACCATCAAAGTAAAATCAGAAAGGAATAGTAAAAAGCAGTACAGGAGAATTTTCCACAATAAAAAATATAAGGACATCAGGAAATATTTAGCAAAGATAGACTGGAATAACACACTGAAGAATAAGACAGCAACAGAATGCTGGAATATCTTAAACAGTGAAATTGAATGCATCATCGTCAAAATTGTTCCCTTAAAAACACGGGAAACGGTCCCAAAAAAACACTTATCGAAAGAAGCCATTAGAAAAATTAAGTAAAAACAAATGATGTGGAAGTCATATAAACGTACTGGAAATGACGAAGACTACAACATTTATAAAGAAGCACTAAACCAAGCTACAGCTGAAATTAGAAATTCAAAGAGAAGCTATGAACATAAATTAGCTTGTAATATAAAACATGACAGCAAGAATTTTTATGCGTAAGTTCGAAGCAAAAAGAAAGTTCAAGATAAGGTCGGTCCTCCAGAAGATAGTGCTGGAAATATAATATCAGAAGGATTCTTAATGGCAGAAGACCTGAATGAGTATTTTAGTTCAGTGTTTACCAGAGAAGACACTTGTTCACTGCCAGTACCAGGTTGCATCTAGGGGGCAGAATCAAACTATTTAAGACAGTTAATTGTAACCCCAGAAATGGTAGGTAAGAAAATTAGGGCTATGAATGATAATAAATCACCTGGAGTGGATGGTATTCCACCCAAACTACTATTGGAAATTGTAGAACAAATTAGCATATCGCTTGCAACAGTTTTCAACTTGACATTAGAAGAGGGAGTGGTTCCCTTGGAATGGAAAGAAGCAAACATTATACCGTTATTTAAAAAAGGTTCGAGAAACAAGTCAAATAATAATAGACCAGTTAGTTTAACATCGGTGATTTGTAAATTATTAGAAAAACTAATTAAAGATCACATGGTGGATTTTCTTGTTAAACATAACCTAATAAACCCAACTCAACATGGGTTTCTAAAAGCGAGGTCATGCTTAACAAATATGTTATGTTTTTTGGAAGATATCACTAAGTGGGTAGATGATGGATCACCAGTAGATATCATCTACTTAGATTTTCAAAAAGCTTTCGACAAAGTGCCACATCAAAGATTACTGCTTAAACTAAAGGCCCTTGGCATAGGAAATGGTATAATTAACTGGATAGAAAAATGGCTGATTGACAGAAGACAACGGGTAGTTGTTGATGGGGAGGCTTCAAAATGGAAATCAGTTTTGAGTGGGGTTCCACAGGGATCAGTACTGGGACCTATATTATTCTTAATATATATAAACGATTTGGACGATGATGTAGCTAGCAAGGTGTTGAAATGTGCAGATGATACAAAAGGTTTAGAAGGATTAAATGTGATGGAGATAGACAGCTTTTACAAGATGATCTTGGCAGGTTGATCAAATGTTGTGAAAAGTAGCAAATGTTGTTCAATTTTGGGAAATGTAAATGCCTTCACACAGGACATGGGAACGAATATGTAGAATATACAATGGGGGAACTGTACTAAGTACTACTGTAAAAGAAAAAGACAGGGCTGACAATTAGTGCTGACATGAAGGTTTCAGAGCAGTGTGGAATTGCAGCTTCAAAAGGAAATCAAATCCTTGGATTGATTAGGCGAAATATAGCATATAAAAAAGAGCTAATAATACCGCTGTACAAAACAATAGTTAGGCCTCATTTAGAATATTGTATACAAGCGTGGAGGCCATACCGCAAGAAGGACATAGATATGCTAGAAAGAGTACAGAGCAGAGCGACTAAAATGATACCAAAACTGAGGGATCTTAGTTATGAAAAACGCCTAAAAGAATGTGGTTTAACAACACTAGAGACCAGGAGATTGAGAGGAGATCAAATAGAAGTGTTTAAAATATTGAATGGTTATGACAATTTTGATAGAAATATGGTGTTTTTTTCAGTTAAGAGAGATAGAAAGATTAGAGGACATGAAGTTACATTAGTAAAGGAGCAGTGTAGATTAGACGTAAGAAAGTTTTCATTTTCACAAAGGACTGTGAATGAATGGAACAGGTTATTTGATGATTGTGTGGGTGCTAGTAGTTAAAAATAAAATCGACACATACCTCAGAAGGGCTGGATATATGTAGATAAAAGGGTTGGACTCTCGATAAGCCAAAGGGCTTCCTTGTCCACCTGCCATCTAGAGTTAATTCTCTGGATGGCAATCTTGTTCAATGTTTTTAAAAAAAACCATCACCTTCAACGGCGAAATCATCGACTGTGTGGATGATTTTACTTACCTGGGTTCCATCATAGCTGCCGATGGCTCTGTCGATCATGAGATCTCCGTTAGAATCGGCAAAACAGCGGGTGAAATGAAACGATTATCTAATGCTCTGTGGCTCAGACGTTCCATCTCGCGGGGAACTAAGTTAAAGATGTCAATGCTCTCGTCATTTGGATCCTCCCCTATGCCTCCGAGACCTGGCAACTGACCGTTCAACAGGCCACCGCCGCCTTGGGAACATAAAGTGGTTCCATTGCATCCAAAATAATACGATCATTGATCGCACTGGTCAGCAACCTGCATCCGTACTCATTGTCCAGCGACGCCGCCGATGGTTCTGTCATCTGCAATGCATGGCACCAGATTACCTATCACAGGTGTACCAATCCCACCCACATAACGCCGGCTGGATACGGCGCCGTGGTCGCCCTCGCCGACGATGGATCGATTGCCTCAAGCATAATCTGGACGGGCTGGGCCTCACGCTTGAGGAGGTCGAGCGGATTGCAGTTGACCGCCCGACCTGGAGGGCGGTGATAAAGAAAGGGACATCTACGCTGGACAAATAAGTCAGGACAACACCTTTATAAATATATAATAACCCCATCTAGTTTGCAGACAACAATGAAAACTACAAACACTAAAACAACAATACATTACTTGAGAAGACTGATTCTGATAACAGATTGGTATAACATTGATCGATCAACAGAACAACAACGCACCTTGTCTCATAGAAAGAGTAAACTGACGTATTGACAACCAGAGTGGTATAACTGCCCTTGTAGTTGGGCTACGTATTTAACACAACTTCACGCCTAAGAATTGAGCTGCACACAAATTCAAATTGTAAGCCTATAAAACAATCAATTTTCCGATCTGAAACTAAACAATAACTGTCAGACAACAAATATTGCGAACATGTGTCGATGTTGAAATAATAATTTTAGCAATTGTTCTATCATACCTCTGGTTTTGTGGGAATGTTTGGTAGTGAACAATAAACACCGGTGGTAGTTTTGGACAGAATACTGCTATGACTATCGCCACTGCAACGTCACACCTGACCCAGGAAGAACTTGAACTGTGACACTCGCGAGCATGACTACACTGAACGTGCTGGAGCCTTTGACATCCATACCTGTTCACAGTCCAGCAGTGTCATATAAGTAAGTAATCGACGTGACTTCCAGTAAAATACCTTCTAGAGAGTACCCTTCACACATATTTCGCAACGCTATGCGTGTTTTCAAAACTAAGAACAATTGTAGAAACCTGTATAGCGTAGCAAGCACTTTCGCGTAGGCCTAATAACAACGCAGGGTAACGTTGATTTCCAATTATCGTGCGAAACACACTATACGCTCGTACTATCCTTTGTCTAGACTATGACGCCTTTATTGTGCGTTAAAGTGTTTTTTTTAAATAAAAACTGGCGGAACGGCGGCCACGGGATCGTCGGAAGTGGAGCCTTTGTAACCAACTTTTACCATATAAATAACAAAACGTCGCTTACGCCGAAACGTATGGCCTTCGCAATAAGTAAATAGCGTGTCGTGCAATAATAAGCTTTTGTATCCAGGGATCAAGGTTGAACAAATGTATAACATGAAGGATGATGGAAACGCCGAAAAGACTGTTTAACAAATTTGTTGAATTGCTTTATTAGAGAGTGTCTGCAAGTGCCCCGATATGGAATCCATATCCCGATCGCGCCACGCGCTCAGTTCGATTGTCCGGCAATTGAACTGAGCACGTGGAGCGTTCGGGACAGGGAAGGGAGTCGAGATCGGGGCGCGTACAGACACTCTTCATTGATTAATTCGCCCCCCGAGGATTATCTGGTCACCCAGTAGTAAGCGAAAAAATCAACAAAAACATCAAGAACACGTCATAGAAACAACAGCTGAAATTACGACTCTTCAAAAGTCGAAATATGCCAGAAATTGCTAAGAATTCAAGGAAACAACAAAGATGTTGGCCACATAACTGATATTGCCACAGCAACGATGTGGTCATTATATGGACACTTCTGTGTTGATAAATGTTGTTGGAATTTAACAAACTCGTCCGGTGTTACTTTAAAGCACCATGAGCCAACGACGGTTTATTTAATGTGTGCTTGTATATCACCTTCGGCTAGATGAATTCTTTACAGTATTGTTATGACTATCTTGCACACTAGTGACATATACATATTGTGCACACCTGAGTCCATTGCACACATTCCCTGACTGTCATGCCGATCGAGAACAACAGTAGCCTACTGTAAGTATTGTATACAGAATAGCCCGCAATGATCACTCGCTGAGAGATACTTTTATTGTGTAACCAGTACTGTAAATATCGTGTACAGTAGTATCGTATTGCGCACACTAGTGCCCATTACGAGTAGAATAGGAGTCCCATATCTATTGTGCACCCGGGTGCAATGTCTATTGTGCTCATACGCATATGCGCTCGCGCGCGCACACACGCACACTGCCACATGCAAACACACACCAAACATAGACGCACGCACTAACGTGCATACGCGCATACATTCCCTACACACACAAACACATACGTATCATACATGCACGCATGCACACACACCCATGCACGCACGCACGCACTCACACACACATTCACACACGCACACAACCACAGAATGCGTATGAGTTCCGATAATTTGTCCTGTGCTGTAAATTGCCTCGGTTTATTGCTGATTATTGTGTTCATCATGTAGTCTGGTGGCTGTCAGCTGGGTGTCTTCTCTTATACGAGTGTCACATCTAAACAACAATACAAGTGGTTACACTTTGTAGTATCATCCGTATATCAATAATGTAGACGGTATACAAATGAATAGTTTTAGTATTGCACAAGTCCACATTTCTATACTGAATAAATCAATCCAAAACTTATGTAAAGAATACTATATCTCAATAGGATAGCCCACTCGGCTCATATTGACCGTGCTTCCAGCGAAAGTGGCGCCATCTACATAAATGCGTGCGAGGAGAGAAATGGCTCAGGCGCGTCCCTACGCGGGTAGTGGGGAATATTGTGTTTGTTTGGCGCACGATATGATTAAGCCAGGTTGAGAATTATGAACCATGTCCAAATTGTTTTGGCGCATGATATGGTCAAACCTGGTCAATCAAGATATATGAATATATTTAATAGAATGGCTAAATATATGACCCTTTTTTGTGTAGTTAACGAAATTGTGCCATTATAATTTTTCTCAAATGAATGGTGTACGCAGGGTTTTTAGGGCTGAAATAAGTTGATGTACTTATGTAGTAGTTAATGTGGTGGGCGAAATTACCCCACCCATATGGTGAATTGAACATAGCCAGTAGTAATTTAGTTAGTAGTCATACTAGTGTTTTCACGGGTTGTCGCACTCAATACATTTGCGAATTATACCTATTTTGCTAAATTAGCAGTCAGAGGCCGGCATGTTTGCTGTGATTATTTGACACTTGACTATGGATGTTTATACAATTACGCGCAATGATTAATAAAATTGCATTAAGTCATTAAGTTGGCCTAATTCAATCTATACTTGACTTGAGTTGTTTTTTCAGCATAAACATGCATGCTGCATATTATATATTAATATTTATCCTATAAGCACATCCAGGACTTGTTAAATGTTTTTATAAAAATGGTGCGATTAAATTTTGAATATATAGATTTTCATGTCATCGCATTCATGTCTGCTATAAAGTAGTATTTTGAAATACAAGAAATTGTGTTTCAAGTGTAGTTAAGCATGCCTACATAAATCATAATTATATCGCACGCAGTAAAATCAAGAATACTATATTTAATAGGATAGTGCATTAAATATAGTATTACTAATCGGTCCCTTTCATTGGCTGATCCCGCTTGTTGACATTTCTATCACTGCCACTGGCTAGTGCGTAGGCGTGGGGGCTGCTTCCAGAGACGGTATTTAGGCAAGTACTGTGTTCAATACAATTACAAGCACACGTCAGTGTCATTAAATCACACACACTTTATAAAAAAAAACATTTTGGCGACGTTGTTAACACTAAATAACAGAGAAATCTCCAGCCGAATGCACTACTTCAGACGTTACGTGACCTCTTGCGTTGGCGCAGCTTTAGCCTTTACATTTTGCGAATATTCGTATCGGAACTGTTTCGAGAATACCACTTGCGAAACATTCCACTTGAAGAATATGTTTTTAATGTACATTAATCCAGACAGACCACTATTATATGCAAACTGAGCAAAACAAAAGATGCAGGCCAATGCTGATCAAGCTGTCAAAACTAGCTAAACGGTTTTGCTAGCACGCATTTACGTAGATTGAGCCACTTTCGCTGGATCACGTGAATGCCGGTCAACATGAGCCGAGTGGACTATCCTATTGAACTATAGTATTCGTTCTTATATTGCTATGGTGCGTACGTACTTCTGTGCGAATATGCGTGTGTGTTCGAATGATGTGCGTGTGTGTGTGTGTGTGTGTGTGTGTGTGTGTGTGTGTGTGTGTGTGTGTGTGTGTGTGTGTGTGTGTGTGTGTGTGTGTGTGTGTGTGTGTGCGCGCGAGTGTATGATAAGATTATAGCGTGGATGTATGTATGTATGTATGGATGGATGGATGGATGTATGGATGGATGGATGGATGTACGTACGTACGTATGTTTGTGTGTGTGGGTGTGCGTACGTACGTGCGTACGTACGTACTTACGTGTATATATGTGAGTGTGTGTGTATGTACGCATGTACGTATCTACGTACGTATGTACTTATATATTTTTGTACGTATGCACGTATATACATATGTGCGTATGTATGTATGTATGTATATATATACAGATGTATATATGATTGTAATGTAATGTTACACTAGTGTTACAATGTAAACATTAAAATCGACATGTGTAATTTAATGTATATCACTTACTTTTGCTTCCCTTTTTGTTTAGGCACGGATCAGACACTACAAGAATAAACGGTAATGATAGGTCCAAGCTCAATATTGCGTTAGATTTATATATTTTTTATTAGCAATGTGGTTGTGTTTCTGAAAATCTAAGCTATTCATTTACATCTATACTAAATAAACGGAGTTCTTGATTATTGCTATTTGCTTGTTTGTGAATTTAAGACGTACGTCATAAAACCGGGTTGCTCTATGTATACTTACTTTGGCAGTTCAGGCCGACGTAGCCCTTTGTGCACGTGCACCAATATTCACCATCTTCTTTTGTGCGGCAAGTGCCCCCGTGTAGGCAAAGGTTACTCAGACAAGAGTCTGCGTCTGAAACAAATATATATGAAGTGTCTAAATGTAGCCGGCAATGACGTACGTGAATTAGCATCCTGCGTCACCATAAAGAGGTAAACACGTGTCATCTTTCTGAGCTACTGTTTTTTATTGGTTCATACAATTGTTTTATGCAATCAGATACTACGTTTTCAAGGAACAGAGAATAGTTGTGTCGATGCCTTTCTGTACTATTTCTAATACTGTTTATGGTGAAATTCAAACTTCTGAACTAGACGTTTACTTGAGCAAACGGCACTACTAGGCAAATCCGTCGCAGATGAATGTTACTGTATACGGTGAGCCGTTCTGGCATTTACCACAAAGAGGAAATCACCAACGTATGATTACTATACGGAGGAGTAACATACACCAACCTGACAACAAACTCAACCTAGCTACTTCCATTAACACAAGTGGGGCATTCCATATCAAATCAATCAAAAATGTATATGTCTGTGTTTGATTTTTAAGAAACTTGGTGTGTCTGTGTGGGGTGATGAGTTTATGTTACAAACCAAATTATAGGTCAATCTAACCTTCCTTTCTAGAGATAGAGGTCATCAAAGTTTGACTCGACCTTGATACCTGACGACCTTCCAGGTGTCATAACTCCTCTCCTAGAGGACCTACAGATGTGATGTTGGTGTAATTTTAAGGTCTTAGAATTGTCTACCTGTGTAGACAATGAACCACACATAAAACTTTAAAAACATTTTTACAAAAAAATTGTTTGATCTTTCACCTGAGCTAGCAAAAACCATATAACCTCCGGTTTCGCTGATTTTTTTTATGTTGAAGCAAACATACATAGCAATAATCAGTGAACGTTTGATCGTGCGCATTTGAATAATCTAGGAGTTATGCAATTTTAAACGCATTTCTTACGTCACTTTGATGCTGTAATATGGGAACTTAGGACAGTTATAATGCTCTGTCAGTATGCAAATAGAGGCTGCCGTCCTAGAATTTGCTGTGTTTTATTATCTTCATTATTCTCTACCGAGTTAGATCATTATCTACATGTGTTGGTTTGTAGATATATACACAAGTGCTGCTAAGCCAAGTGTTTCATATATAAATATCTATAGCAAAATGATGGAATATAAATCACTAATTTGAAGCTAGATTAAGATTTTAATAGTGCACACACAATTCCATACATTAGGCACATGCTAATGAAGGTATGTACATCAGTAGTTCCCAAACTGGGGAACGGGTACCCCAGGGGGTACGCGAGAGGTTTTCCAGGGATGTACGCATAGGGTTAGCTGAAAGTAAGGATTTCGCCATCTTGTGTGCAACTCATGCTCGCGCTTTGCTGCAAAGACTGATACTTTAAGAAAGAGTTCTTGTTCTATTATTCCCTTGGAATTCACTAAGAAAGTGAGGGCGTCTTCTGAGAGGTCTCCAAATGGCTTGAGGCCGAGGGGCTTGTTGTGGGGCAACGTGCGCGCGTATGCTTAGACAGTAACAGTGCGCCGGTCTTTGGAAGGTTAAATTTCGGATAACTTAAAGATAAATTCGTCGGGAAACTATAGGAAGAAGGCTAAATCTTGAAGCTGACTAAGTTAAAATACGAGGTGTCATCGTGAAGCTGGGGCTGTCGGAGGACAACGTCACTATGGAAACTTCAACATGACTGATTATCTCAACGCAACGTGTGTTGATGAATAAACGGAACAACTTGTGCAGGTGCACGTACCTGTCATCCATGTCAAAAGTAATTATAAACTAACTTCCCATGCAAAAGATGCAAATTTGCTCTGAGATCCATCCAGCTTGGAGGTGTAGTATCTTTAGCAGACCCCATGCAAGTTAGAAAAACTTATTTTGAAATTCGTGAATGACCACCATTTACCATGGCGCGCTTGAACATCTTCTCCTGGCCTGCTGATGTACATGATACCTTGATTACTATGTACCTAATATATGGCATAGTGTGTGCACTGTTAAACACTTAATCTAACTTCTAATTACAGTGATTTATATTTAGTGGGGCGGCATAATCAACACATGCAGAAGAATTTTGTAATAAAAGTACAACATTTGGCACATATGTAGACTCTTATATTACGAAGAGATCTGGATATTGAGCCATCCCAGATTTTGCCTTTGGTGGTTGTAGCTGGAAAATGGACGCCAGCGGTCACTGTTATTTTACATACCAACTCTCCTGGCGAAGACAGCCGGTTGACGGTAGCGATTATTTCACTTATAAAAGTCCAAGAGAGGTTATGGAAGAGCCAGTTATTTGATTTTTACCAAAACAAATAAGTCAACTTACATTAATTTGTCTAATTACGCACATGCTGCGGTTGGGTTCCGAGTGGAAATCAATAATGAATGAAAAATAACTATGCTTGGCACCTACTACGTTTATTACTACAACGACTACTATTACCACGACTATTACTACTACTGGTAGTGGTGGCAATAGTAGTACTAATGAAGTAGTCGCTGCTGAAGTAGTAGATGGAAGCATTGTCATCTTTGGAGGATCTGTGGATACAAGCTCCAAGACCATCGGCCACTTGCCACACTACTGCGCTGATGTGCATCCTGTCAACAACAACAATCAAATAGTCACCTGTCCCAGCTGCTAGCATGACTTCATTCATCTGACTGATGAAGACTATTTGTGGATAGATCAGGCGAAGCAGTCCTAAAAAACAAAACTGGGATCGAAGATAACACATTTTGGGACACATTTCATGCCAGTTGCCAACCACCAGAGGCCTGAATCATCGCCCCCACCGCCCTACTTTCGCTGTTCCTGGACAGTGCTCACAGAGTGACCATGATCCGGCACTCAATGGATGTCTTGAAGAATGGCATGGCATAGCTGAAACCTAGCTGGTAGCAGTGGAACTGGAACTAGAGGTGTTGGTACTGGTCTACGTGCATTCTCTGTCGCAGGCATCATTTCCTTGGACGCCCTGACAGAATTGGCCCCTGCTTCCATGCTTCACATCACACTAACTATGCCAGGTGGGTCTCTGGTCACCCGAGGGTGTGGTAACTCTCTGATGGAGGAAGCCTCCATGTAGGCACGAAGAGTGAACATGCTTGAAATACGTCTCCGATATCCAGTCTGAGGCTCCTGCCACCGCCAGTGTAATCCTTGATGGAGATGTCATCATCCAGATGCTCAAGCCAGCTGCATTCAAGAACTTTGATGAGTATGCCAGAAAGATCTTGATGTCATACCTGTTCACACAAAACGTCAAACTGCGCCACGCCTGGACTTGGTGTGGGACAGCTACAATGTAGATTCACTGAATGACAGTGCAAGATAAAAGCAGGGAAATGAGTGCGAAGATGTGTGTTGGCTTCAGCAGCCATACCGGGAAACGAACATAATTTCTTCGGAATGGAGGAAGCAACAATCCAGAGCTGTTCACATTCCTGTCAGCTCTCCACAAGTGGGTTGACATGGAGGAGAAACAGCTAGTCATAACTGATGGAGGTTTAAAGCCACCACTGCCATATTTGGCCTCGCCCGTTCCATGCAGCCACAAAGAAGCTGACAGTCGCACGATATTGCATACAACCCATGCAACTTAGCATGACCACCAAGAGATAATGATCCGAGGTGTTGACACCGTGGTATTACCAGTGTCAGTGACTCAGAGGTTTCAACCAGATGATGACCCATGGTTAACATTTCGGAACTGGCAAGTGTTTCAGGTTCCTAACAGCCCACAAACTAGCAGCTGGCCTGGGACCGGAGAAGGCATGGGCGTTGTCAATGTTCCACGATTTGACTGGGTGTGATTCTGTGTACAGTTGCAGCATCAAGAAGACTGTTTGGGCAATCTGGACCGTGCTACCAGAACTCATAAACATACTGATGAAACTATCATCAACACCAAGTGACACACCAGAAGATGCATGCATAACAAGAGGTTCGTTATCTTATTATGTTGTTGTATGACAGAACCAGCACATGCACGGACATTGAAAAGGCATGAAAGGAACTTTTTCGCAAAGAAGAACGATGTGTAACTGATCCCGCCAACCAAGGCAGCTCTAGAGGAGCATGCCAAGAGGGCAGCCTACGATGTAGGCACCAGAGCTACCTCCATCAATCAGCTGCGGTTGGACCAAGAACGAGAACGGCATGTACGAGCCGCATTGGACAAGACTACCCAAGGCAGCCCACACCTGGAGAGATAATCTCATGCAAATTCAAGAAGGGTTGTGTGAAACGTTGCTAGTGCAAAAAGGCTGTATTTGAATACACAGCTCTGTGTGTATGTGTGTGCGTGCGTGCGTACATACATGCAGATGCATGCGTGCAGGTGTGTGAAGGGGTGCACACAGAATTTAATTAATGACCACTGAAGGGAACTGTGAAAACAACCCTGGTGTCACAGAAGCAGAAGAGAACAGTATGTGACATTTTATATGAACTGTTGTATTCGCCATATACATTTTCAACATTGTATTGGTGTTACATATGTCTATGTTTGTTAAATGGCCCTTTCAATTTCAACTTTGTTCTCGGATAATTTGTAGTTTTTGTTACTTTAGTTTTCAAACATATTCGTTTTACATGGTCATAATGGTATTAGGCCTAAATTAGGTAGGTGTTCAGCTAGATACAACAGTCTGGCTTGCAATTTCAGAAAGCATAAAATGTATATGATATAAATAAAGATGAGACTTATTCTGTAAATACGTGCTGCTTTTTACGTCATTAACCATTAAAAGGGCACCATAGTACTTGTTAATCATTTTGCACAGTGTTGTAGAAACTCATAATGTCAAATGTCCCCATTAGAAGTCATCTAATTCCTCTGGAGATGGCATTTCTGAACACCAATTACTCCGATTCATTTGTCTGAACGCCGTTTTGTGAAATGTCCGCCATTGTGCATATTTCATTTCTACTACAACGATTACTGCTGCTACTACTTCTACTACAGGTGTTGCTACTATTAGTACTACTACCGACACCACCACTAGTTATGTTACTACTAATACTACCAGTAGTAGTAGTATGTGCCAAGCCAGTCACTGATCATTCATCGTTGACTTCCATTCGGGATCCAACTGCGTCATGTGCCTACTTAGACACATTAGTCCAAGTTGACTTATTTGTTTTGGTAAAAATCCAATTGGATCTTCCATGACCTCTCTTGGACTTTTATAAGTGAATAAACTCCCACTGTCAACCTGCTGTCCTCTCCAGTAGAGAAGATATGTAAAATAATAGTGGCCGCTCTACATGTGTGCCAAATTTGGTACTTTTATCACAAAATGCACAACTGGTTTGCTATGCCGCCCCGCTAATTTCATCATTTTGCTATAGATATTTCTATATGAAACACTTGTCTTAGTAGAATTTGTGTATATATCCACACACCAACACATGTAGATAATGATCTAAATCGGTAGAGAATAATGGAGATAACAAAACACAGCAAATTGTAGGAAGTCAGCCTCTATATACATACTGACAAAGCAGTATAACTGTACTAAGTTCCCAGTAAGTATTTGGGATCACTAATAACATCCGATGGTCGATGCAACGATGAGATCAAGAGACGAATTGCACAAGCTAAAACAGCTTTTCACAACATGAAAAACATTTTAACAAAGAAAAATATATCAATTGAAGTGAGAAAACGTGTACTGTAATGCTACATAGAGCCCATACTGATATATGGATGTGAATCCTGGACAATAACCAAAAGTTCACAAAAAAACATAGAAGCCACTGAAATGTGGTTTTTAAGAAGAATGTTGCGAGTGCAATGGATTGCAAAACAAAGCAATGAAGTCATCATTAGGACAGCCAAATCAAAAAGAAAGATCATCAACAAAGTTAGAACACAACAAGCACGATTTATAGGCCATGTCATGAGAAAGAAAAAGTTAAAACATGTAGTAACAACAGGAAAGATAGAAGGAAAAAGATCCTGAGGACGCCAGAGAATAACTATAATAGATAGTCTATCAACTTGGTGTGGAAGGAGTACAACAGAACTGCTACAAACTGCAAACGACCGTGCGGTTTGGAGGGTCATGGTCGCCAACGCCTGTGACAGACATGGCACATAGAAGAAGTTCCCATATTACAGCATTAAAGTGACGTAAGAAATGCGTTTAAAATTGCATAACTCCTATTGATTATTGCTAAATATGTCTGCTTCAACATATAAAAAATAAGCGAATTCAGAGGTTACATGTTTTTGCAAGGTCAGGTCAAAGGTCAAAACATTTTATTTATTTAAAAATGTTTTTAAAATATTAATGTGTGTTTCATTGTCTACAAAGATAGACAATTCTAGGACCTTAAAATGACACCAACATCACATATGTAGGTCCCCTAGGAGAGGAGTTATGACACCTAGAAAGTCGTCTGGTATCACGGTCGGGTCAAAATGTGATGACCTCTATCTCTGGAAAGGAAGGTCAGATTGACCTAAAATTTGGTTTGTAACATAAACTCATGAACACCAACCAACACATCATGTTTCATCAATATCGAAGAAGGACATGTAAATTTCGTCCTGTTTTTGATTGATTTCGCATGGAATGCCCCAATTACTCTTTGAAGTTACACGTCACATCACAGCATCACCGAAACGATCAGAAAAAGTGTGTGTGTGTGTGTGTGTGCGTGTGTGTATACATGTGTGTGTGTGTGTGTGTATATATATAGGTGTGTATGTTAGCGTTTTGCTTCTAGACAGTTTGCCTTTCAGGCACCAAACTTTCATGGATTGATTTACGACACCTAGACAGAAAGGTAACGTATTTATTAAGTAACATATTTATTATTTATATATTTCCTGTGGTTCTGCGTGTTATCTACGATTATTCGAAATTACACACGTCTACTGATCAGGGCCCATATGCATGAAGACAGGAAAAGGTTAAACGCGGATAGCCGCTATCCGCAGATTGCTATTCGCGTTTAACTTCTATTCCAATTTCCTATGCACAAGTCATACATACGGCCGTGGATAGCTATCCGGTCGAGTTTAGCCATACAAGTAAGTTTTGGCAATGTCAAGGACGTGAGTAAAATGCCCAAACGCCAAGATACGATAACAGAGCGAGTGATTTATTGTTGAAAAAAACCCAGCATATTTTACGCAAATATGGCCTTATCTGGCCGACGATGGTGTTTTTAAAACTAACATTAAAACACGATAGTTGGAATGGCGGCTAAAAATGTTAACTTATAATTTTATTTGACAACATTTTATGATCTGCACCCTGGACACAGAGTGGACAAGTATTCGTGATACCAAGGTTTATTTGGTGTTATTTTCGTATGGCAGCTTTCACCTGTTTATTGATAACATAGTAGTTGTAAACTGCTCCGGAGACTACACTGACACTTAGACCAGTCGACATCATATTTCTTCATCATGTCGTTGACAAATTCAAGCCAATTCTCTGACGAAGTTTGACAGTTTTATTCGAATTTGTGCCATCGATATGTTGGGCGCAGATCAGCAGACGCACTAGATTATTCTGTGCAAACATCAAACCTAACATAATTGTGTTTAAATTTACAGTTGGCACAAATTCATAGGTTGCGTCTTTTAAAACTATGGTAGAGGGGTAGCTGGTCGATGCCCCGGATGGATAATGGATATATCCGTTCATCTTCATGCACACGGGCCCAGCTGGGTACGTTTTATATAACTTGCATTAACAATTAAAAACACATGCATAGTTGCAAAAAGCATTTCAAATTACATAATCTTTGATAGAAATCCGGTATAAATACTTTGGACAAACCGCCCACTGTATCTGCTTGAATGGGACGGTCATTTTGGTAGTGTATAGAGTATCCATAAAATTCCACCAACGGCTAACTTGTTTATAATATGTCACACATTGTGTACTTACTTTCACAGTCTTTGCCAACAAAACCTGCTGCACATTTGCAATGATAAATATCGCAGTTTTGTTCACAAGTGGCTCCGTGCTGGCAAGGGTTGTTGTGACACGGATCATAATCTGTAATATGATCCGACGTACAAATGAGCTCACGTGTGTCGTCCGATGTTCATATACAAATCAGCAGCACGTAGTTCACTATATAACATTTGTTACGGTCGTCAATTTCCAGATCAGACTTCTTAATCCAACATAATACTGCTCACTACATAGTTACGAAGATTTTGTTGAGGACCGCTAGTTTATTCGATGTTTTGAATGAATCTCCTTTAGTGTAGTGACATTGAATTCACAACAGATGTACAAAAACATTAACAATGTTACCTTAACAAAAGGCAAATACACTGTCCGTATTACCATTCTCTGCATAAATTAGTATTTGTTATTGTTAAGTATCAAGTGAATTCAGAGGATTGGTAGCGGTTTGATTAAACACGGCTCATTGTTTGACGGAACTGTAATGGTATTTGGATTAAGGTATTCGTACTTTCATTAAGGAATAGTAGATGTCGTAATAGGTGAACCTCGAAGCGTAGGGAGCGAAGGAAGTGAGGGATTGATGGACGGAGGGTGGACATGAAGGATGGAGGGAGGGAGTGATCGAGTAACTGAAGGATGAATGGAGGTAGCGAAGGATGGATGGATGGCGGGAGGAAGTGAGGGAAGGATGGATTGAGTGAGGAAGTGAAGGAAGGATGGGTGGAGTGAGCAACGAAGTGAAGGAAGGATGGATGGAGTGAGCAACGAAGTGAAGGAAGGATGGGTGGAGGGAGCGAGGAAGTGAAGGAAGGATGGATGGAGGGAGCGAGGATGTGAAGGATGGGTGGATGGAGGGAGCGAGGAAGTGAAGGAAGGATGGATAGAGGGATCGAGGAAGTGAAGGGTGGATGGAGGGAGCGTGGAAATGAACGGTGGATGAGAGAGAGCGAGGAAGTGAAGGATGGATGAGAGAGCGAGGAAGTGAAGGATGTATGGAGTGAGCTAGGGAGTGAACGATGGATGGAGGGAACGAGGAATTGGAAGATGGATGGAGGGAGCGAGGAAGTGGGGGTGGATTGAAGGAGTGAGCGAGGAAGTGACGAATGGATGGAGGATGCGAAGAAGTGACGGAAGGATGGTTGTAGGGATGAAGGGAGCGAGGAAGTGAGGGATGGATGGAGTGAGCGAAGAAGTGAAGGATGGTTGGATGAAGGGTGTGAGGAAGTAAAGGATGAGTGGAGTCAGCGAAGAAGTGAAGGAGAGTTGGATGGAGGGAGGGAGGAAATGAAGGATGGATGGAGTGAGCGAGGAAGTGAAGGAAGGAGGGAGTTAGGAAATGAAGGATGGATGGATGGAGGGAGCAAGGAAGTGAATTATGAATGGAGGGTCTGTGGAAGTGAAGGATGGATGGAGGGAGGGAATGAGTGAGGAAGTGAAGAATGGGTTATGGAGGGAGTGAGGAAGTGAAGGATGAATAGAGGGAGCAAAGAAGTGAGGGATGGAGGGAGGGAGTGAAGGGAGAATGGATGGAGGGAGCGAGAAAGTGAAGGATGAAGGGAGGGAGTGTGGGAGTGAAGGATGGAGGGAAGGAGGGAGTGAAGGATGGAGGGAGTGTGGAACTGAAGGATGGGGGAGGGAGTGTGGAAGTGAAAGATGGAGGGAGGGAGTGAGAAAATGAATGATGATTAAAGGGAGCAAAGAAGTGGTGGAGGGAGCGAGGAAGTGAAGGATGGGTGGTCGGAGTGAGGAAGTGAAGGATGGATGGAGGGAGCGAATACGTGAGGGATTGACGGAGGGAGTGAGTAAGTGAAGGAATGATGGAGGGAGGGAGTGATTAAGTGAAGGAATGATGGACGGAGGGAGTGAGTAAGTGAAGGAATGATGGACGGAGGGTGTGAGTAAGTGAAGGAATGATGGACGGAGGGAGCGAGTAAGTGAAGGAATGATGGACGGAGGGAGTGAGTAAGTGAAGGAATGATGGTCGAAGGGAGTGAGTAAGTGAAGGAATGATGGACGGAGGGAGCGAGTAAGTGAAGGAATGATGGACGGAGGGAGTGAGTAAGTGAAGGAATGATGGACGGAGGGAGTGAGTAAGTGAAGGAATGATGGACGGAGGGAGCGAGTAAGTGAAGGAATGATGGACGGAGGGAGTGAGTAAGTGAAGGAATGATGGACGGAGGGAGTGAGTAAGTGAAGGAATGATGGACGGAGGGAGCGATTAAGTGAAGGAATGATGGACGGAGGGAGTGAGTAAGTGAAGGAATGATTGACGGAGGGAGCGAGTAAGTGAAGGAATGATGGACGGAGGGAGCGAGTAAGTGAAGGAATGATGGACGGAGGGAGTGAGTAAGTGAAGGAATGATGGACGGAGGGAGTGAGTAAGTGAAGGAATGATGGACGGAGGGAGCGAGTAAGTGAAGGAATGATGGAGGGAGGGAGCGAGTAAGTGAGAGAAGGATAGATGTATACGTACAGTCGCAGGTTTGGCCTCCGTACGCCTTGCTGCAACTACACCAGTACGTTCCGTCTTGTTTCGCTCGACACGTGGCTCCGTGTTGACATGCGTTAGTCAGACAAGGGTCTTTGGCTGAAACACAAATTGTCTCAAATATTGCTGCGTGCGTAGAGAATGGATACAGCCAAGCCGGTACCATCAGACGTGATTCTGCTAATCGTTATACAGGTTGTATGCCAGGTTCACGATTAATTTGATGCGTGCATGTTCGATTATACATGCCATATAATTGGGGTTCAGTAATTTCATACATACTAAACTATAATTTTTGTTATTATGTTGACTGCTTTTTATCCTGGTTTCTTCCCTTTTTTCTCTGTGCGATTGTTTGCATGTCGTAGATTATTAAATTAACGTAATACAGCGTTCACAATAACTAGGACAGACTGGACCTCTGCAAAACAATTGTCCACTGCAGGCTTTTTTCATAATGCTTTCATCCTTCATCGAGATTCGAGGCTATATTTGGCGGAGATAGATCGTTGAAATTGGTGGTGTATCAAAGTTCATAAGCAAGTGGAATTACTGATTGATAAGTATTATTCTTGCCTTAATATCATTCATAAAGTAGCAGTAAACATATATTGAGTAGCAGTTGTGCTTAAAGTTAGTTAGATAAAGTATTTTAGGACACTTTAGTCTAGTGAGTGATAATAGGATACGTTAGCTTACGGCTACGATAAGTTTGTAAACAAGATTTAACAAACCTCGTTATGTGGTAGAATATATAGGTAACAACCATAAACTACCTACATAAGATAATATCTGTGTAAGTCAGTACCTGCTAGACATTTTGATAAGGTAGCTTTGTTGTTAAAATTAAGCATTTGCGATAATCGGGCGAACTAAGTTTATGTAGCTAGTGTCTCTCTTATTCGCTAGGGCGCTGTATAACCTAAATAAATAAGGTAGTCTAGCGTACGCAATCTTACGTAAAGTGTAACATTTGTGCACAGAAAACAGTCTTCTTAAAGACTACATAGACAGTGAATAGTGTAAACGCAGTTGACAAAACTATTTTAAATAGCTAATTAGATTATTATTATAAAATAAATTCTGATATGGCGCCTTGCAAGCGGCAAGTCAAGGCAAAGAGACACTTGGTGTGCCACGACTGCCACAGTTGGGTAGATTTTGCCTTATCCGGCTGTACGAAGTCATGGACAGAAACCAAGGAAGAGGGATTCACCTTTCAGTGCGTGGGGTGTTGGAAGGTGAAATGTCTGGAGAAAGAGGTAGCTAGGTTGGTAGATATTGTGAAGGGGATGGAGATGAGAATCAGCAAGGAGACAGATGGAATGGAGAGAGACGACAGGGATAAAGTTGGGAATACTGTGAAACTGAAGGAGCAGAGTAGTGGCAACAAGACCGAGGAAAGGAGACTGAGAGGAGGGAAGGTGATCGGAGGGGAAGAAAGTGGAGGATCGACGGCAGGAAATGTGACAGGGACGATGACAGGAAGAAAGGTGACAAGAGAAACAGCGTCAGGAAAGAATGGAACGGACGAGATTGTGACGGGAGAGCAGAAGACAGGGGAACAAGATTACAACCAGACAGATGCAAACCGTAGAAAGAGCTACACTGAGGCAGTGATTGAGGGGGCAATGAGGAAAGAGAAGGTGTTTATGGGCGATTCGATTATGAGAAAGACAGATAAGACTCTAAGCGAGGGGGAGGACGTCGTTGTTTGTCTACCGGGGGCTAGGATAGAACATGTAACTGAAAGGGTAGAGAAGGTACTGGGGCATGGCAAGGGAGGGTATATACTAGTACATGTAGGGACAAATAACGCAGAGAGGGAGGGAACAACTGGGATAGTTCAGAAGTACAGACAGTTAGTGAAGAAGTTAAAGAAGACAAGAGTAGAACAGATTATCCTCTCAGGAATTTTGCCAGTAATGGGAGGAAGGGGCCGACATATAGAAACTGCAAGAGGATGGCGATCAACGCACTAGTTGAGCAGATGTGTAAAGAAGAGGGGGTGGGATTCGTAGATTTATGGGGATACTTTGTTGGGAGGGAAGATATGTACATGAGAGATGGCCTACATCTAAGTGGAAAGGGGGCAGCAGTTTTCTCAGAGAACTTGCTGCAATCTATTGACAGTGGGACAGGCTGCATCTATTTAAACTAGATTCGCAGGGGGGATTCACAGAGAAGCCTGAAACTGGAGGCATAGATAAAGACAGCAGAAATAAATCGGCAAAGAACAGCCTGGAAAACTGTTCTGAATCAGGATATAAATGCATTTGTTTAAATGCAAGGAGCATAGTAAACAAAAGAAGTGAGCTAAACATTATGGTAGAAGATATTGACCCTCACATAATAGGTATAACCGAATCGTGGGCCACCACTGATATATCAGATGCCGAATTGGGACTAACAGGATATGTAATGTTTAGGAAAGATAGAATAGGAAGAAAGGGAGGTGGAGTTATTTTATATATTAAAGAATCTATCAAGGCTTATGAAATAAAATTAGAAAGAGAAGCAGATTGCGAAGAAGCTGTTTGGTGTAACATAGTTACAGGAAACTCAACGTTAACGGTTGGATTAGTTTATCGAAGTCCAAACATAAGCATAGAAGGGAATGAAAAAATACAAAACGCTATAAGGGAAGTGAGCAAACGGGACTGTGTTATTATGGGGGATTTTAACCATGGGCATATAAAATGGAAATCTCTACAGAGTATGGGTAGTGAGGACCACAAGTTTTTAGTTTTAGTACAAGATGGTTTCCTTTCTCAACATGTGCTAGAACCAACCAGGGGAGAGAATGTGTTAGACTTAGTTTTGTCCTCACAGAAAGAATTAGTTGACAATGTCAAGATATGTGAGCCACTGGGGAGTAGTGATCACAACCAGATACATTTTACCATCAAAGTAAAATCAGAAAGGAATAGTAAAAAGCAGTATAGGAGAAATTTCCACAAAGGAAGGTATAAGGACATGAGGAAATATTTAGCAAAGATAGACTGGAATAACACACTGAAGAATAAGACAGCAACCGAATGCTGGAATATCTTAAATAGTGAAATTAAGTGCATAGTCGATAAATTTGTACCTTTCAAAAAACAAGGGAAACGGTCTAAAAGAAACACTTATCGAAAGAAGCCATTAGAAAAATTAAGTATAAACAAATGATGTGGAAGTCATATAGATGTACTGGAAATGATGAAGACTACAACATTTATAAAGAAGCACTTAATCAAGCTACAGCTGAAATTAGAAATTCAAAGAGAAGCTATGAGAAAAAAATTAGCTAGTAATATAAAACATGACAGTAAGAGTTTTTATGCGTATATTCGAAGCAAACAGAAAGTTCAGGATAAGGTCGGTCCTCTAGAAGATAGTGCTGGAAATACAATATCAGAGGGATTCTTAATGGCAGAAGACCTGAATGAGTATTTTAGTTCAGTGTTTACCAGGGAAGATATTAGTTCACTGCCAGTACCAGAGGCTAAGTTCAAGGGGGCAGATTCAGACTATTTAGGACAGTTAGTTGTAACCTCGGAAATGGTAGCTAAGAAAATAAGGGCTATGAAGGATAATAAATCACCTGGAGTGGACGGGATTCCGCCCAAACTACTATTGGAAATTGTAGAACAAATTAGCGTACCGCTTGCAACAGTTTTCAATTTGTCATTAGAAGAGGGAGTGGTTCCTTTAGAATGGAAAGAGGCAAACATTATACCGTTATTTAAAAAAGGTTCGAGAAACAAGTCAGAGAACTGTAGACCAGTGAGTTTAACATCAGTGATTTGCAAATTATTAGAAAGACTAATTAAAGATCACATGGTGGATTTTCTTGTTAAACATAACTTGATAAACCCATCTCAACATGGGTTTTTAAAAGCGAGGTCATGCTTAACAAATATGTTATGTTTTTTGGAAGACATCACTAGGTGGGTAGATGAGGGATCACCAGTAGATATCATCTATTTAGATTTTCAAAAAGCTTTCGACAAAGTACCACATCAAAGATTACTCCTTAAGCTAAAGGCCCATGGCATAGGAAATGGTATAATAAACTGGATAGAAAAATGGCTGAATGACAGAAGACAACGTGTAGTAGTTGATGGGGAGGCTTCAAACTGGAAATCGGTATTGAGTGGGGTACCACAGGGATCAGTACTAGGACCTATATTATTCTTAATATATATCAACGATTTGGACGATGATATAACAAGCAAGGTGTTAAAATTTGCGGATGATACAAAAGTGTTTAGAAGGATTAAAAGTGATGGAGACAGACAGCATTTACAAGATGATCTTGATAGGTTGATCAAATGGTCTGAAAAGTGGCAAATGCTGTTCAATTTTGGGAAATGTAAATGCCTCCACACAGGTCATGGGAATGAAGAGGTAAAATATAAAATGGGGGGTACTGTTCTAAGTACTACTGTAAAAGAAAAGGACTTGGGGTTAACCATTAGTGCTGATATGAAGGTTTCAGAGCAGTGCGGAATTGCAGCGTCAAAGGGAAATCAAATCCTTGGATTAATTAGGCGAAATATAGCGTATAAGAAAAAAGAATTAATAGTACCGCTGTACAAAACAATAGTGAGGCCTCATTTAGAATATTGTATACAAGCATGGAGGCCATATCGCAAGAAGGACATAGATATGCTAGAAAGAGTACAGAGGAGAGCGACTAAAATGATACCAAATCTGAGGGATCTTAGTTACGAAATACGCCTAAAAGAATGTGGTTTAACAACATTAGAGACCAGGAGATTGAGAGGAGATCACATAGAAGTGTTTAAAATATTGAATGGTTATGAAAATATTGATAGAAACATTTTTTTCTCAGTTAAGAAAAATAGAAGGACCAGAGGACATAAAGCTACATTAGTAAAGGAGCAGTGTAGATTAGATATAAGAAAGTTCTCATTCTCACAAAGGACTGTAAATGAATGGAACAGATTATCTCCTGATTGTGTTGGTGCTAGTAGCGTGAATATGTTTAAAAATAAAATCGACACACACCTTAAAAAGGCGGGATACATGTAGATAAAAAGTATTGGACTCTCGATAAGCCAAAAGGCTTCCTTGTCCACCTGCCATCCAGAGTAATTTTCTGGATGGCAATCTTGTTAAATATGTATGTATATTATATATATAAAGGAATAAGAGAATAAGAATACATTTATTATCATTTGCAACTTTTTTGTTGGATTGTACACACATTCACCATAAAATCCCCAAATCCACACAAATATCATACTGCTACAAGACGACACAACATTTTGTTACAATACTCACAAAACATGCTGTACTCAATTAAATTAATACATATTATATATGTATATATATACATATTATATATGTATATATATTATATATCATATACATATATTCAGATTCATATCAACGTAAATCAGCGTTTTGTAGTATGCCATCCAACATATTAGCTGTGTAACTCGACATCCAAGACGATCTGAACTGCGGTAAATTAATTGGATAACCGACGATCTTTCACCGAGCTCCACGCATCGAAGAACACAAGCGTACATCTGTTTGTCTGTCCGCCTTATGTTCTGTGAATTCAAACCTCCAGAGGCACGGTCTTCGTATTCATGTATGGCGAGCCTCTGTCTGTAAATTCATGCTTCACGAGCCATGGCCTGTGAATCGGTGCCTCATAAGACGCAGTCTTTGTATTCAGGAACGGTATTTAGTATTGGGCAGCCCAGATACGTTAATTTAAATCAATTTTAATAATGCATCGGTGAAAACAATTTTACCAAAACGTACTATACCTACAGTGTATAATGTTTCATAGATTGTGAAGTTATGCTTACTTTCGCAGTCTTTACCAACAAATCCTGCTGCACATTTGCAACGATATCGATCGCATTTTCTTTCACACGTGGCCCCATGTTGACAACTGTTGTTGATGCAATGATGATATCGTGTAACTGGTAAGATATATAGAAATGAATTGTAATTGACGTCAGATGTCCACATACAATTCAGCAACACATATTCTAAAGAATAATACAATACGATCAGATCAACATCTCGAATCATCGACACAGGCAGTGCGATATGTTGCCGTGATCAACCAGAATAGAAATGTCAGCTACAATAAATCAGAAGGAATCTATTATAGACACAAGATTGATCGCATTACGGTTGACCTCCACCTAAATTAATTAAAATGTGGGATGATGCACGTTTGTGCCCGATTATCTGGTCGAACAATTCCAGTAAGCTACATACCATAATATTATATTCGCCTAGTGCTGATAATGAATGTAACCAGAATGCACGGGGTGACATGTTATACTCGATACATTCGTTTAGTACAATTAATTGATATTATTATGTAGACAAGAAAATGGAAAATACTGAAACGAAGTGTGTAAGGGGAAATAGTATATAATGCATTTCAACCAATGTCTTCTAGAGGTGCAGAACGTGAATGCTTTTCTGAATGTGAATAACACGGTATTATTTACTTGCTTAAAAGAGTAGGACCACGAAGCGGAAGGGATCAGATTTAGTTTCTCATACACAATGGCTTGACATTGCAAACATAACACGAACATCTTCAACACTGTGTTCATGAACAAACCCGTCTTAACATTGAACAACAGACAGAAGTATTGCATAATAAATATCGTCAAATCAAAGGTAAATATAAAAAACCACGAGAAAGGTCAACAATACAAATATTTGAGAACATGTTTAGCAAAGATGGATCATCAGTTCTGTAACAGTTGTGATCTCTCGAAATAAAGGTTCGAGAGTGCCGATATAATACTCGTTCTCGTGAAAATAACAAAAAGCTCCGGTTCAGAAAGAAACATCATCGTTAGAAGCTGTTAGAAGTATTGCACGCATACAAGTTCATATGTTCATACTAAACTAACCAAAACTCCACAAAGAGGCATATAACACAACAAAATAAAAAGACACACGGCACACTTTGGAAGTAGTATAAATGCAATGACAGTAACAGTGTATGTGCTAACGAAAATAGATCCCATTTGGGAAAAGTGTATTACTAAAACTAAAACCACACGATATAGCGAACGGTGCAGTCAATGGAATAGACAGATAACAAGTAGCAAAGAAACAAAAAGATATGCGCAGATATACGAATTAATATTATTATGTATGTTCGAAGCAATATTGGCTGTATTGTGTCAATAACGTAGTGACGACAGTACTATCTGGAGCATCACAATAATATTATATACATGCTGTTCTGATGTAACCTCGTAAATGAAAAAGACACATTTGTCGCAAACAAATGTTTAACTTTATAGGTATCATATGTCTGTACAGGGCATTTTGTGTCATTTATACGTGGAATATCACATGCGTTGCTACATGAGAACAACCTCAATATTACCCTCTACAGTTTTGTAGCTAAAACTAACTTGCGCCAAAAAGTCTCTTACGAGGTTTCGTCAGAAAACCACCGATATGACACGCACGCGCGCACGCACGCAAACACACACAGACACATGCACGCGAACACGCATATTACTATTATTGTTGTTATTATTATTAATGATATATTAAATTTTATCACAGTATAAACTAAAATGTATTAACTGTTACTGCTCCTTCTTTCCCAAGTTGTCGCAATTGTTGTGGTCGTAGCAGGAGTGGTCGTAGCAGGCGTGGTCGTGGCTGGTGTGGTAGTCGTGATAGTGGTAGGTGTGGTCGTGGTCGGTGTGGTGGTCGTGGCAGTTGTAGTTGTATAAGGGGTGGTAGTCGTTGTAGTCGTCGTAGTTGTGGTACTTCCGACTACAATATTCCATGGGAATAATTATATTATTGGTTTGTGGACATGCACGAACTCCCTCACGCACGAAGACACCCGTTAAATCTAATAAAAGAAAATACCACACACATACTTTGACATCAGCCTAACTGTGCGTTACGTGGAACAGGTCCACTCGTGGAGCGCAGTGGTGTAATGATTCGTTATTAAGCTGACATACGTTTACGGAAACACATTACGCTAACTAATTACATAAGATTAAAAAACGCTTCTTGAAAACGGACCGAGAGACAAATTTCTTGAAGCCTTTTTAAAAATTCAATAATTACTTAACAAACTTCTGTGATTTCTTATCAGTCTAACACCGCGTAATTTAACTCAATCATCTCAGTCTTTGACGTTCAGAAACCGACCCCGGGCACTTCCGTGTAACCAACCTGCGGGCATGTTTACATTAATTACTTACTCATGTTAGAAAGTCAATACCACTTCGAAAATCTAGTTCTGGTTTATGTTTGACTTTGACCCAATACAAATACACACACACACACACACACACACACACACACACACACACACACACACACACACACACACACACACACACACACACACAAACACACACACACACACACATAAACACACACATGTATATTCCTAAGGACAGCATACGCAGACCTCTTCCTTGTGAGAGATAGGATATACAACCTCCGGAAGCAATGCTCTAAAATCAACAAAACATTGTTTACTACAAGTATTGTTTCCTATATATATATTTGTTAATATTAGGTTTTACTACGTATACAAGCAGTTAAAACATTAAAATAAAACGTATTATCCACACAAACAGTGGTCAAAGCGTTAAGCAGACCGGTTTTGTTCTGCTTGAAAATAGCGGTCTGCCTAACGCGGCGCCATGTTAGAATGAAATATATATATATATGTTATATTATTAATTATATATATATTAATTATATATATATACATATATATGTATGTATATATATATATGTACTTACTCTCACAGTGTTGACCATTGTATCCGTTCCGACAGCTGCATTGATACCCATTACAGTTGCAATCACGTGGGCTATATCTGTTCTGTGTGCATCTGCCACCGTGCTGGCATGTATTTCTCTCCCGACAGGGCCGATATACTACAATATACACATAATGGCATTATAGTTGTAACACTAGGTTACAGCAGCCTACCGCACAAGAAAGCAATGTCAGCAGTTATCACCATTGCATCAAGTTGTCACGTGCCAATACGTACTTACTTACTACCCGTTACGCCCTCTTGCGTTTAGAGCTGCAGCGAAGTTCCTCCACCTCTGTTTGTCTCCGGCCATTCGCTGTATGGTTCCCCTGCAGTGGTTCGTTTCCCTCAGCTTCGCCTCCACTCTTCTCCTCAATATTGTCTTTGGGCGCCCACGTTTCCGCTTCCCTTCTGGCGTCCACCAGACAGCTGTTTTTTCTTGTAACGGCGTCTGCATCCCTGCAAAGGACATGTCCAATCCACCTCCAGCGTCTTCTTTGAATGATGGTGGGCATGTCGTCTTGCTGGCATTGGGTAAGCAACTCCTGGTTGGATATGGTTCTTGGCATGTGCCAATACAGCGAACGTAAAACCACAGTAGCGCCCTCTGTAGAGTGGTTCATAACTAATTATCCGTCCATTAGAAGAAATGCATATTGATTTGAGTAAGCAGATCACTTTATATAAATTTAACTGTGTTTTAAATAAATGTGATTAGTGATTTGAAGAACTGTGTAGTATATCACACTGCTCAATGAATGTACCGCTGTATGGTTTTAATAACTTACTTTAGACGACTGGTACACGCCATAGGTGCTGTTGGCACGCGCAATTTCTTCACCAACATTTATATAGCTGGAAAAAGTCGAGTTTCTGATTTGACCTACTGCGTATTATTTTTGGACTCCGACCAAAGTGGAGCCAAGGAGACAATATTTTCCAGTTGATCATCATTCTTATGTTATTTTCAGAGTTGATAAGAACCACGAACGGATGTCTATCTTTGGTATTTTACAGTTGTATTACACAGAAATGGGTTACAGATTATGCGTCACTGTCAATCTGACACTCGATTAATATTCTTCTTATCTTATATGTTACACGATATTCAGTATGTTCGACTAATACAATAAACGCTCTATTTCTTTAATCTCAACGTTAATAAGCCAGCAGTTTGGTTGGTGTTGCTTTCAGCGCAACTGAAATTGCTTCGTACCAACATAAAATGTCGACGAGACAAGGGTCTGGACACTACGGTCAGACGGGGTAATACTCTACCCTCACGGAATAACCAGTGCGAATCACACTTTCCTGAAGACTGTTGCGTTGCAACGCTATATGGTATGAAAGGAAGCTGTGATCGGGCTGCCGATATATACTGGCAGAGAGTCATGGGCGATGGTTTTGCCACAGGACCAGACCTCCCTACCCCAAAAACTTCCTGCCAGTAATTCATTTTCCCATTTACACGGATTTTCAGGAATATAGGCTTGCTGTCAGTAGTAGTTCAGAACCGTGCCAGATATTGTCAAGAAAAGAACACCACTGTCAGTAATACTGTGGCTATGACGATAGTTGCACCCAAAACATAATTATGTCTAATAAACTATGAGGTGTTTTGAAGCGTTCAGTTAACAAGGTAAGGTAGATGTTCATAACCAGCATTGATGGAAATCAAACGTGAAGAAGCGTAACTCAAACGTAAATGAGTCTATACATATTGTAATTCTGATTTTATGTAAATTTAAAAAAACAGCATGCTGACTACACAAACATGACAAATTATAACAATGCGTCACGTCATTGTCTATTTGTGGTGTCATTAGGATTAATATTAGTAGCCGGTATACCTAGGGCCAGGCTATAGACTACACAGTATAGTAGCTTGACTACATCAAAGACAAGCACAAAGTCATGCCGCGGGACGGCAAAACCATTACGTCGTTACGCTAATCATCGACATCGTCTAGTCTATTCAACTCTAGTATATAAATCTACACTGTATTATACTTTTATAGATTGTAAATTATAGACTAAACAACTCAATAAATACACTAACTTAATACAGTCAGTTGGCCTAACACTACAAGTTCAACACCCACTACTCTGTCACTAGTACTAGTCTAACGACGTAGTCAGTACCTGCAATTATCCCGGCCACCAGTGGCAGTGACCATGTGAAATAGGAAAAATAAATATCGCGTATCCGGCAGTATGTAAAGCCGACACCCTTCTTTAAACTTGACAATACGGGCCATGTCTGCGTGCATGCTGTTATAAACGTTTGTAGCACACGTTTCTTCTTGGCTGTAGTGGTGCCGTTTCGATCCCCGCCATCATTTCGTGCCGCGTGAGTCGTGACTTATTTTTGTTTGAACGCCATGAGCGCGGAAATGTGAATTTGTCGTAACGCTGTTTCCTAATGGTAAGATTACGACCAGAAGCAGCGAATGAAACACCATGTCACAACAAGCAGCGTATATATGCTGCCACCTGTTGAACAAAGTGAAGCTAAATTTGAGAAGTACGGAAGTGATTGACAATCATTGAGATCATTGTGACAACGAAAACATCCGTCATATTCTCATCCCTCGCCGTACTACGGTCATATTCTCATCCCCCGCCGTAATACCGTAATTTGATGTGTATTTCCGGAATGATTCCGGTCAATCCGTAATGGTAGGCAGGTCTACAGGACTCGTGTTGACCAGCACTTTGAACGTGGCTCGTCAAGAATATTGTAAATACATATCTGGCTGGGTTTTAACAGTTTATCTTATCAGAAGTGGTATTCTGCTGCCTTTCATGTTGGCATTGAGACTGTTCGACTCGTCAGCTTTGATGCTTGGGTGACAAGTACACATCGCGTGAGTGGGTGAACTTCCAGTTGGTTGTTGCCGGAAGACAGGCATGGAGAAGTTTAGGATCCTACGGTAGTGAATGGTGTAGGGATTGTATGCATGGGTGCAACAAGGCGTGACTATATTTCACAGCTGGTTTTGATGGCAAAACATTGAGGAGCACGTCAGACTGTGGCATTCGCTGATGAACGGTCAATAAAAAGCAACTCGTGTTTTTTTATTGCTGGAATAACAACACCTATATGTATTGGATTATCACAATAACCTACTCAGGTTAGATTTTTACAGGTACTTGATAAGAGTAAGTCAACACCATTGAACAGAGTCCTACTCTGGATATGAGTGCATAAGTAAAGTATATTATTATTAGTAGTAAGTATTTTGCTGGTTTAGCTTTTATTCTGTAGCGTGACGTCTTTAACAACAGTGGATAACCATAACTGTAAATGTAAGTTCTTGCATAGCGCAGTATCCAGTCCTCAGGACTGCTCAAAGTGCTTTACACTTTACTCTCTGGCAGACTTGTTCAATCGAACACCAGTCACGCTGTCATTAATGCGCGAAAACTCTTCGTACACAAATACCCACTACTCTCTATAGCCAGGTTTTCATTCATACAGCTGAGTGAACTGAAGCAATGTAGAGTAAACGAACTTGCCCGAGGTTCGACACCGCCGCACAGGACTCGAACCTAAGTTCTCTCAGTCGATAATCCGAAGCTCTTACCGCTGCGCTACTGTAACACTCGTAGGCCTATGTGCCGTACTCAGGAGCGATACAGATATGCAGGTGGTAGTATAGTTTCCCTTCGAGAATGTATATAGACCAGCAGTGACGTAAAATTATATACATAAGAAAGTAAGTAATTTTGATCAAGTCTATTTGTGCGCGAGTGTGAGTGCGTGTGCATGTATGTGTTGTTGTTATGCGTATAATTGGTAATTGAAAGAGCGAGCGAGTGAGTGAGTGAGTGAGTGAGTGAGTGAGTGAGTGAAATTTAACCTAAAACGCTGTACTTACGCTGGCATAAGCTACCGGAATAATTATCTCGGCAGATACATTTATATCGGCGACTTCGTCCACCAAGGTTTTTGCACGTTGCTCCGTTGCGGCAAACATGGTAATGGCATGCATCGGAACCTGCACAATATAAGCCACGATACGAGTACATTTAGGGATGAACATATGTTTCAGTAGCACAGTAATTCTTGATGCGTGCAATTGCCATATAACTTCGTGGATGTAATATTTATTGTTTCTATTAGTTTGGTTGTTGACCAAATCTGTTTACTTTCGTTGGGCACCATTTTAAGCAAAGTTTTTTCTGCCATATAGTTGTATATGACCTAAGGTTCCCTGTGGAGATGGGTGTCACTTATACAAAATGTGGATCTTGGATTTTCAGCCATATTAATAAAATGCAACTAAATTACATTTCCTCATATTTTAATAACTGCGTCACCTACACCAATACTTCTGGTGTCACTGTATAGGTTTTAGTGGTCATGCATTTGAAATGTTTGACATTTGAACTTTTGTGACGTCCACATCTGCCATTGATAAAGATGGCGATTGCCAATACAAACTTCGCCATATCTTAGTGGAAACGACACGTAGAACAGTACTTTGTATGTATTTGCATATATTTGTGGGTATCCATTCCATAAATGTTAAATTTGACTTTCGCTCACATTGATATACGTATTTGCCATTTGTTAAAGATGGCGCCCGTGAAATCATATTTTTCCCGTATTTTATGAAAGTCGTAGCCTAGCGCCATTTAGTCAACGTCAACATTGAGTTTTTCCTGTATTGAACTTTCAAATATATTACTTTTAACCTTCCCCTACATTCATATGTATGTGCCATTTTAAAGCGTCAGTCAAGGCCTATGCTTTTCATATATATAGTTGGCCTAACCTAAACCCACAAAGTTTGTGTCAACATTTTGCGACAATTTCAAATATATACTTGTAATAATTGCTAGCATTCACATATATGTCCGGTATTTAATGATAGCGCCAGTGAAAGCGAACTCTCTAATATTTCAAGAACTACCTGATATATAATTTGTAAATATATATTTAAAATAATTTACACAGAGGAACATTCTACAGTTTTAACATGTTTTATAGCCTATCGTTATTATTATTTTATTATTTATCGGGACTAATTATAATTCTACGCTATTCAGTATTTTAATGGGTGTACACACCGGTGAACGGGGCAGCCGTCCCGGATTTGACGGTGTCAAAATAAAGTTTTATTAATATTATTATAGCCATAACATTAATTGTTACACAAGTTGAACAGAGGATGTGTGCCTTTGTTTTCGTGTTGGATGGACTTTGTTCATGTAAATTCAGAAAACTTCGCTGCACTGTGGACTTCGGTTGTGGGTGGGCTCGTGCATACACCATAAATAAGTAAGACGATAGTTTGAATGCTATTATCGTTTTGAAACAGGAATAATGTTGGTGCGTCATACTCTGTTTTCTCACATTTAGGGGGTCAAGGACCACTCCCACAGATTGCCTACATGGGTTTTTTGATTCAGCACACTCAAATTAACCTAAAGCGTTTGTTGGCATATTCTACTGAGAAGTGCCTTCAGGGTTTACTTGTTTTCTGAATGTCGCTCCTGCCTAAACGCCTAGCTGATCTGTTCCGAACTATGGAAATAAATTCTTCCAAAAATGTGTCGACTGAGGCATGATTATTATTATGACTAAGGGTATATATATATGTGTGTTACAGGTAGCATTACATGAATCGACGATAACACGTACTGACAATATTTTCCACGTTGAATATGACAATACTTAATTGTCCTTTGGAAAAAATTCATGTGGAGTGTCAGACCATTAAAAAATATCAAATACTACGTTAGCGCATGCAAATATAAGATTACGTAAGTTGTATTTAATTAAGGAAATACTGTTCGATATATATATATATATATACATGTGACTGGCCACCCTTTTATTGAGCAGTTATTGGTTGGTATATATGCTTGGATCATTA
>CM034533.1:69975051-70421056 GCA_020002185.1 Paraescarpia echinospica | reverse complement strand
GAAGATCTGAATGAGTACTTTAGTTCAGTGTTTACCAGGGAAGATATTAGTTCACTGCCAGTACCAGAGGCTAAGTTCAAGGGGGCAGATTCAGACTATTTAGGACAATTAATTGTAACCCCGGAAATGGTAGCTAAGAAAATAAGGGCTATGAAGGATAATAAATCACCTGGAGTGGATGGTATTTCACCCAAACTACTATTGGAAATTTTAGAACAAATTAGCATACCGCTTGCAACAGTTTTCAACTTGTCATTAGAAGAGGGAGTGGTTCCTTTAGAATGGAAAGAAGCAAACATTATACCGTTATTCAAAAAAGGTTCGAGAAACAAGTCAGAGAACTATAGACCAGTGAGTTTAACATCAGTGATTTGTAAATTATTAGAAAGACTAATTAAAGATCACATGGTGGATTTTCTTATTAAACAAAACTTGATAAACCCATCTCAACATGGTTTTTTTAAAGCGAGGTCATGCTTAACAAATATGTTGTGTTTTTTTGGAAGACATCACTAAGTGGGTAGATGAGGGATCACCAGTAGATATCGTCTACTTAGATTTTCAAAAAGCTTTCGACAAAGTACCATATCAAAGATTACTGCTTAAACTAAAGGCCCATGGCATAGGAAATGGTATAATAAACTGGATAGAACAATGGCTGATTGACAGAAGACAACGTGTAGTAGTTGATGGGGAGGCTTCAAACTGGAAATCGGTATTGAGTGGGGTACCACAGGGATCAGTATTAGGTCCTATATTATTCTTAATATATATCAACGATTTGGATGATGAAATAACAAGCAAGGTGTTGAAATTTGCGGATGATACAAAAGTGTTTAGAAGTATTAAAAGTGATGGAGATAGACAACATTTACAAGATGATCTTGACAAGTTGATCAAATGGACTGAAAAATGGCAAATGCTGTTCAATTTTGGGAAATGTAAATGCCTCCACGCAGGACATGGGAATGAAGAGGTAGAATATGCAATGGGGGGTACTGTACTAAGTACTACTATAAAAGAAAATGACTTAGGGTTAACCATTAGTGCTGATATGAAGGTTTCAGAGCAGTGCGGAATTGCAGCTTCAAAGGGAAATCAAATCCTTGGATTAATTAGGCAAAACATAACGTATAAGGAAAAAGAGCTAATAATACCGCTGTACAAAACAATAGTTAGGCCTCATTTAGAATATTGTATTCAAGCGTGGAGGCCATTTTGCAGGAAAGACATAGATATGCTAGAAAGAGTGCAGAGGAGAGCAACTAAAATTATACCAAATCTGAGGGATCTTAGTTACGAAATACGCCTAAAAAAATGCGGTTTAACAACACTAGAGACCAGGAGATTGAGAGGAGATCAGATAGAAGTGTTTAAAATATTGAAGGATTATGAAAATATTGATAGAAATATGTTTTTCTCAGTTAAGAAAGATAGAAGGACTAGAGGACATGAACTTGCATTAGCAAAGGAGCAGAGTAGATGGGATATAAGAAAGTTTTAATTTTCACAAAGGACTGTAAATGAATGGAACAGATTACCTGCTGATTGTGTGGGTGCTAGTAGCGTGAATGTTTAAAAATAAAATCGACACATACCTCAGACGGGCGGGATACACATGGATAAAAGGGTCGGACTCTCGATAAGCCAAAGGGCTTCCTTGTCCACCTGCCACCTAGAGTTAATTCTCTGGGTGGCAATCTTGTTAAATCTTATTAAATGTTTATCTGCAAGGCAACCGGATAACATTTACATGTTTCCGCAGTATAGCTCGTCTTTGTTCTGCAATGTTGAATATATTAGCTGTGGGATATAGATTTCAATATGCATTTACAGTACAATACATTAAATTTTTTGAGTGCATTGTTCTACTCTGCCAGCAATGCAGTTGTTTGTGTTGGACATCCCATGGTATTTTACGTATAGGGAAGGACATGATTACAAACTCAACACACCATTTTGTTTAGTAGTGTTGCACCACCAACACAATGTACAACAAATAACCAATGTTGAACTTAAATGTGTATTAATATCAAACACTATAGAATGCAGCGTATACCTTTACATGTCTTTGAAGTACTGTCATAGACTAAGGGTGAGTTGCAAGAGTCGCAGTCACAATCGTTCGACTCCTGATCGCTCGGATCAAAGTCGATCAGATCGTTTCAGATCCGTCGAAGATTTCTTTAGAGGAGGGAGAGAGAGAGAGTGAGAGAGAGTGGGACAGGGGTGGAGAGGGAGAGACATACATAACATATTGCAGATATTTCATTATCATGTTTCTGGTAGATGTATAATGATCATTCCACCTCGACCCGAGAAGTCTCGCAGAAATAACCCTATCCTGTCGCCCCCTAACCCTAACATATCATAACAACTTATGACACATTATTGTCAACTTTTGTGTAGTGGACTGCACGGAACAGTATACCTGGCTTTAGAGAGACGATGATCTCGCTGACTGCAGATCCATAGTCCTTCAGTCAGTTCACATGCAGTGCATTGAGTGATTTGTTGCATCGTTCTGCAACTGTCAACGATGCAAGGCATCATCTCTTCTCCAATGGCAGTCGTCGCCGGAACAGGCTGCCTCTTTGAACATATCAAGTGTTTAATCTGGAAGCAGTCAACCGCTTGGTACGACTTAACCATGGGAGTAGAATCTCATATTTAGATACATCTGCCTGATTCACTGTGTGAACGATGTTGTCTGTTTATTGCTCTCACTTAGACTGCAATATGTACACTTGTCTTTGATGTGAATAATACATACGATTATTGCACACAACAACGTAATCCACTTACTTGAACACATAGTGACAACAAGCATATAACCAGACGAGCGTATCGTACATTGTTCAGCAACAGTGCAGGAATCGCAGTTGTCACAACAGGCTGAAAGCAGAAGAACTTGGCATTACACCCAGAATTGTACGTGGCACACAGAAACACAGCGACGTCTCAGCAGCACTCGGTTCAATTGCGACATACAGCAAGAAGGGGGGGGTCTATACTGGTACATGTAGGAACAAATAATGCAGACAGGGAGGGAACAACTGCGATAGTACAGAAGTACAGACAGTTAGTGAGGAAGCTAAAGAAGACGAGAGTTGAACAGGTTATTTTGTCAGTAATGGGAGGAAGGGGGGCAACGTATAGAAACTGCAAGAGGATGGCGATCAATGCACTAGCTGAGCAGATGTGTGAAGAAGAGGGGGTGGGATTCACAGATTTATGGGGATACTTTGTTGGGAGGGAAGATATGTACATGAGAGATGGCCTCCATCTTAGTGGAAAGGGGGCAGCAGTTTTCTCAGAGAACCTGCTGCAATCTGTTGACAGTGGGACAGGTTGCATCTATTTAAACTAGATTCGCAGGGGGGACTCACAGAAAAGCCTGAAAATGGAGGCATAGATAAAGACAGCACAAATAAATCAGCAAATAACAGTCTAGAAAATTCTTCTGAAGCTGGATATAAATGTGTTTGTTTAAATGCAAGGAGTATAGTAAACAAAAGAAATGAACTAAACATTATGGTAGAAGATATTGTCCCTCACATAATAGGTATAACCGAATCATGGGCAACCACCGATATATCAGATGCCGAATTGGGACTGACAGGATATGTAATGTTTAGGAAAGATAGAATAGGAAGAAGGGGAGGTGGAGTTATTTTATATATTAAAGAATCTATTCAGGCTTATGAAATAAAATTAGAAAGAGAAGCAGATTGCGAAGAAGCTGTTTGGTGTAACATAGTTACAGGAAACTCAACGTTAACAGTTGGGTTAGTTTATCGAAGTCCAAACATAAGCATAGAAGAGAATGAAAAAATACAAAACGCTATAAGGGAAGTAAGCAAACGGGACTGTGTTATTATGGGGGATTTTAACCACGGGCATATACAATGGAAATCTCTACAGAGTATGGGGAGTGAGGACCACAAGTTTTTAGTTTTAGTTCAAGATACATTCCTTTCTCAACATGTGCTAGAACCAACCAGGGGTGAGAATGTGTTAGACATAGTTTTATCCTCACAGAATGAATTAGTTGACAATGTCAAGATATGTGAGCCACTGGGGAGTAGCGATCACAACCAGATACATTTTACCATCAAAGTAAAATCAGAAAGGAATAGTAAAAAGCAGTATAGGAGAAATTTCCACAAAGGAAGGTATAAGGACATTAGGAAATATTTAGCAAAGATAGACTGGAATAAGACACTAAAAAATAAGACGGCAACAGGGGTCTCGAGGCTATATTTGGCGGAGATAGATCGTTGAAATTGGTGGTGTATCAAAGTTCATAAGCAAGTGGAATTACTGATTGATAAGTATTATTCTTGCCTTAATATCATTCATAAAGTAGCAGTAAACATATATTGAGTAGCAGTTGTGCTTAAAGTTAGTTAGATAAAGTATTTTAGGACACTTTAGTCTAGTGAGTGATAATAGGGTACGTTAGCTTACGGCTACGATAAGTTTGTAAACAAGATTTAACAAACCTCGTTATGTGGTAGAATATATAGGTGATAAAGTAACAACCATAAACTACCTACATAAGATAATATCTGTGTAAGTCAGTACCTGCTAGACATTTTGATAAGGTAGCTTTGTTGTTAAAATTAAGCATTTGCGATAATCGGGCGAACTAAGTTTATGTAGCTAGTGTCTCTCTTATTCGCTAGGGCGCTGTATAACCTAAATAAATAAGGTAGTCTAGCGTACGCAATCTTACGTAAAGTGTAACATTTGTGCACAGAAAACAGTCTTCTTAAAGACTACATAGACAGTGAATAGTGTAAACACAGTTAACAAAACTATTTTAAATAGCTAATTAGATTATTATTATTAAATAAATTCTGATATGGCGCCTTGCAAGCGGCAAGTCAAGGCAAAGAGACACTTGGTGTGCGACGACTGCCACAGTTGGGTAGATTTTGCCTTATCCGGCTGTACGAAGTCATGGACAGAAACCAAGGAAGAGGGATTCACCTTTCAGTGCGTGGGGTGTTGGAAGGTGAAATGTCTGGAGAAAGAGGTAGCTAGGTTGGTAGATATTGTGAAGGGGATGGAGATGAGAATCAGCAAGGAGACAGATGGAATGGAGAGAGACGACAGGGATAAAGTTGGGAATACTGTGAAACTGAAGGAGCAGAGTAGTGGCAACAAGACCGAGGAAAGGAGACTGAGAGGAGGGAAGGTGATCGGAGGGGAAGAAAGTGGAGGATCGACGGCAGGAAATGTGACAGGTGTGAAGGTGGCAGGAGAGAAAGTGACCGTAGAGAAAGAGGTAGGAGGAAAAAGAGACGGGAGAGGAGAGAAGGAAATGCAATGGGAGGAAAGATGACGGGAAGAAAGGAAGTGAGAGTACATGTGACAGAAGAGAAGTCGGGAGGGACGATGACAGGAAGAAAGGTGACAAGAGAAACAGCGTCAGGAAAGAATGGAACGGACGAGATTGTGACAGGAGAGCAGAAGACAGGGGAACAAGATTACAACCAGACAGATGCAAACCGTAGAAAGAGCTACACTGAGGCAGTGATTGAGGGGGCAATGAGGAAAGAGAGGGTGTTTATGGGCGATTCGATTATGAGAAAGACAGATAAGACTCTAAGCGAGGGGGAGGACGTCGTTGTTTGTCTACCGGGGGCTAGGATAGAACATGTAACTGAAAGGGTAGAGAAGGTACTGGGGCATGGCAAAGGAGGGTCTATACTAGTACATGTAGGGACAAATAACGCAGAAAGGGAGGGAACAACTGGGATAGTTCAGAAGTACAGACAGTTAGTGAAGAAGTTAAAGAAGACAAGAGTAGAACAGATTATCCTCTCAGGAATTTTGCCAGTAATGGGAGGAAGGGGGCCGACATATAGAAACTGCAAGAGGATGGCGATCAACGCACTAGTTGAGCAGATGTGTAAAGAAGAGGAGGTGGGATTCGTAGATTTATGGGGATACTTTGTTGGGAGGGAAGATATGTACATGAGAGATGGCCTACATCTAAGTGGAAAGGGGGCAGCAGTTTTCTCAGAGAACTTGCTGCAATCTGTTGACAGTGGGACAGGCTGCATCTATTTAAGCTAGATTCGCAGGGGGGATTCACAGAGAAGCCTGAAACTGGAGGCATAGATAAAGACAGCAGAAATAAATCGGCAAAGAACAGCCTGGAAAACTGTTCTGAATCAGGATATAAATGCATTTGTTTAAATGCAAGGAGCATAGTAAACAAAAGAAGTGAACTAAACATTATGGTAGAAGATATTGACCCTCACATAATAGGTATAACCGAATCGTGGGCCACCACTGATATATCAGATGCCGAATTGGGACTAACAGGATATGTAATGTTTAGGAAAGATAGAATAGGAAGAAAGGGAGGTGGAGTTATTTTATATATTAAAGAATCTATCCAGGCTTATGAAATAAAATTAGAAAGAGAAGAAGATTGCGAAGAAGCTGTTTGGTGTAACATAGTTACAGGAAACTCAACGTTAACAGTTGGGTTAGTTTATCGAAGTCCAAACATAAGCATAGAAGAGAATGAAAAAATACAAAACGCTATAAGGGAAGTAAGCAAACGGAACTGTATTATTATGGGGGACTTTAACCATGGGCATATACAATGGAAATCTCTACAGAGTATGGGGAGTGAGGTATGGGGAGTGAGGACCACAAGTTTTTAGTTTTAGTACAAGATAGTTTCCTTTCTCAACATGTGCTAGAACCAACCAGGGGAGAGAATGTGTTAGACTTAGTTTTGTCCTCACAGAAAGAATTAGTTGACAATGTCAAGATATGTGAGCCACTGGGGAGTAGTGATCACAACCAGATACATTTTACCATCAAAGTAAAATCAGAAAGGAATAGTAAAAAGCAGTATAGGAGAAATTTCCACAAAGGAAGGTATAAGGACATGAGGAAATATTTAGCAAAGATAGACTGGAATAACACATTGAGGAATAAGACAGCAACCGATTGCTGGAATATCTTAAATAGTGAAATTAAGTGCATAGTCGATAAATTTGTACCTTTCAAAAAACAAGGGAAACGGTCTAAAAAGAAACACTTATCGAAAGAAGCCATTAGAAAAATTAAGTATAAACAAATGATGTGGAAGTCATATAGATGTACTGGAAATGATGAAGACTACAACATTTATAAAGAAGCACTTAATCAAGCTACAGCTGAAATTAGAAATTCAAAGAGAAGCTATGAAAAAAAATTAGCTAGTAATATAAAACATGACAGTAAGAGTTTTTATGCGTATATTCGAAGCAAACAGAAAGTTCAGGATAAGGTCGGTCCTCTAGAAGATAGTGCTGGAAATACAATATCAGAGGGATTCTTAATGGCAGAAGACCTGAATGAGTATTTTAGTTCAGTGTTTACCAGGGAAGATATTAGTTCACTGCCAGTACCAGAGCCTAAGTTCAAGGGGGCAGATTCAGACTATTTAGGACAGTTAGTTGTAACCTCGGAAATGGTAGCTAAGAAAATAAGGGCTATGAAGGATAATAAATCACCTGGAGTGGACAGGATTCCGCCCAAACTACTATTGGAAATTGTAGAACAAATTAGCGTACCGCTTGCAACAGTTTTCAATTTGTCATTAGAAGAGGGAGTGGTTCCTTTAGAATGGAAAGAGGCAAACATTATACCGTTATTTAAAAAAGGTTCGAGAAACAAGTCAGAGAACTATAGACCAGTGAGTTTAACATCAGTGATTTGCAAATTATTAGAAAGACTAATTAAAGATCACATGGTGGATTTTCTTGTTAAACATAACTTGATAAACCCATCTCAACATGGGTTTTTAAAAGCGAGGTCATGCTTAACAAATATGTTATGTTTTTTGGAAGACATCACTAGGTGGGTAGATGAGGGATCACCAGTAGATATCATCTATTTAGATTTTAAAAAACTTTCGACAAAGTACCACATCAAAGATTACTCCTTAAGCTAAAGGCCCATGGCATAGGAAATGGTATAATAAACTGGATAGAAAAATGGCTGAATGACAGAAGACAACGTGTAGTAGTTGATGGGGAGGCTTCAAACTGGAAATCGTTATTGAGTGGGGTACCACAGGGATCAGTACTAGGACCTATATTATTCTTAATATATATCAACGATTTGGACGATGATATAACAAGCAAGGTGTTAAAATTTGCGGATGATACAAAAGTATTTAGAAGGATTAAAAGTGATGGAGACAGACAGCATTTACAAGATGATCTTGATAGGTTGATCAAATGGTCTGAAAAGTGGCAAATGCTGTTCAATTTTGGGAAATGTAAATGCCTCCACACAGGTCATGGGAATGAAGAGGTAAAATATAAAATGGGGGGTACTGTTCTAAGTACTACTGTAAAAGAAAAGGACTTGGGGTTAACCATTAGTGCTGATATGGTTTCAGAGCAGTGCGGAATTGCAGCGTCAAAGGGAAAACAAATCCTTGGATTAATTAGGCGAAATATAGCGTATAAGAAAAAAGAATTAATAGTACCGCTGTACAAAACAATAGTGAGGCCTCATTTAGAATATTGTATACAAGCATGGAGGCCATATCGCAAGAAGGACATAGATATGCTAGAAAGAGTACAGAGGAGAGCGACTAAAACGATACCAAATCTGAGGGATCTTAGTTACGAAATACGCCTAAAAGAATGTGGTTTAACAACACTGGAGACCAGGAGATTGAGAGGAGATCACATAGAAGTGTTTAAAATATTGAATGGTTATGAAAATATTGATAGAAACATTTTTTTCTCAGTTAAGAAAGATAGAAGGACCAGAGGACATAAAGCTACATTAGTAAAGGAGCAGTGTAGATTAGATATAAGAAAGTTCTCATTCTCACAAAGGACTGTAAATGAATGGAACAGATTATCTCCTGATTGTGTTGGTGCTAGTAGCGTGAATATGTTTAAAAATAAAATCGACACACACCTTAAAAGGCGGGATACATGTAGATAAAAAGTATTGGACTCTCGATAAGCCAAAAGGCTTCCTTGTCCACCTGCCATCCAGAGTAATTTTCTGGATGGCAATCTTGTTAAATATGTATGTATATTATATATATAAAGGAATAAGAGAATAAGAATACATTTATTATCATTTGCAACTTTTTTGTTGGATTGTACACACATTCACCATAAAATCCCCAAATCCACACAAATATCATACTGCTACAAGACGACACAACATTTTGTTACAATACTCACAAAACATGCTGTACTCAATTAAATTAATACATATTATATATGTATATATATACATATTATATATGTATATATATTATATATCATATACATATATTCAGATTCATATCAACGTAAATCAGCGTTTTGTAGTATGCCATCCAACATATTAGCTGTGTAACTCGACATCCAAGACGATCTGAACTGCGGTAAATTAATTGGATAACCGACGATCTTTCACCGAGCTCCACGCATCGAAGAACACAAGCGTACATCTGTTTGTCTGTCCGCCTTATGTTCTGTGAATTCAAACCTCCAGAGGCACGGTCTTCGTATTCATGTATGGCGAGCCTCTGTCTGTAAATTCATGCTTCACGAGCCATGGCCTGTGAATCGGTGCCTCATAAGACGCAGTCTTTGTATTCAGGAACGGTATTTAGTATTGGGCAGCCCAGATACGTTAATTTAAATCAATTTTAATAATGCATCGGTGAAAACAATTTTACCAAAACGTACTATACCTACAGTGTATAATGTTTCATAGATTGTGAAGTTATGCTTACTTTCGCAGTCTTTACCAACAAATCCTGCTGCACATTTGCAACGATATCGATCGCATTTTCTTTCACACGTGGCCCCATGTTGACAACTGTTGTTGATGCAATGATGATATCGTGTAACTGGTAAGATATATAGAAATGAATTGTAATTGACGTCAGATGTCCACATACAATTCAGCAACACATATTCTAAAGAATAATACAATACGATCAGATCAACATCTCGAATCATCGACACAGGCAGTGCGATATGTTGCCGTGATCAACCAGAATAGAAATGTCAGCTACAATAAATCAGAAGGAATCTATTATAGACACAAGATTGATCGCATTACGGTTGACCTCCACCTAAATTAATTAAAATGTGGGATGATGCACGTTTGTGCCCGATTATCTGGTCGAACAATTCCAGTAAGCTACATACCATAATATTATATTCGCCTAGTGCTGATAATGAATGTAACCAGAATGCACGGGGTGACATGTTATACTCGATACATTCGTTTAGTACAATTAATTGATATTATTATGTAGACAAGAAAATGGAAAATACTGAAACGAAGTGTGTAAGGGGAAATAGTATATAATGCATTTCAACCAATGTCTTCTAGAGGTGCAGAACGTGAATGCTTTTCTGAATGTGAATAACACGGTATTATTTACTTGCTTAAAAGAGTAGGACCACGAAGCGGAAGGGATCAGATTTAGTTTCTCATACACAATGGCTTGACATTGCAAACATAACACGAACATCTTCAACACTGTGTTCATGAACAAACCCGTCTTAACATTGAACAACAGACAGAAGTATTGCATAATAAATATCGTCAAATCAAAGGTAAATATAAAAAACCACGAGAAAGGTCAACAATACAAATATTTGAGAACATGTTTAGCAAAGATGGATCATCAGTTCTGTAACAGTTGTGATCTCTCGAAATAAAGGTTCGAGAGTGCCGATATAATACTCGTTCTCGTGAAAATAACAAAAAGCTCCGGTTCAGAAAGAAACATCATCGTTAGAAGCTGTTAGAAGTATTGCACGCATACAAGTTCATATGTTCATACTAAACTAACCAAAACTCCACAAAGAGGCATATAACACAACAAAATAAAAAGACACACGGCACACTTTGGAAGTAGTATAAATGCAATGACAGTAACAGTGTATGTGCTAACGAAAATAGATCCCATTTGGGAAAAGTGTATTACTAAAACTAAAACCACACGATATAGCGAACGGTGCAGTCAATGGAATAGACAGATAACAAGTAGCAAAGAAACAAAAAGATATGCGCAGATATACGAATTAATATTATTATGTATGTTCGAAGCAATATTGGCTGTATTGTGTCAATAACGTAGTGACGACAGTACTATCTGGAGCATCACAATAATATTATATACATGCTGTTCTGATGTAACCTCGTAAATGAAAAAGACACATTTGTCGCAAACAAATGTTTAACTTTATAGGTATCATATGTCTGTACAGGGCATTTTGTGTCATTTATACGTGGAATATCACATGCGTTGCTACATGAGAACAACCTCAATATTACCCTCTACAGTTTTGTAGCTAAAACTAACTTGCGCCAAAAAGTCTCTTACGAGGTTTCGTCAGAAAACCACCGATATGACACGCACGCGCGCACGCACGCAAACACACACAGACACATGCACGCGAACACGCATATTACTATTATTGTTGTTATTATTATTAATGATATATTAAATTTTATCACAGTATAAACTAAAATGTATTAACTGTTACTGCTCCTTCTTTCCCAAGTTGTCGCAATTGTTGTGGTCGTAGCAGGAGTGGTCGTAGCAGGCGTGGTCGTGGCTGGTGTGGTAGTCGTGATAGTGGTAGGTGTGGTCGTGGTCGGTGTGGTGGTCGTGGCAGTTGTAGTTGTATAAGGGGTGGTAGTCGTTGTAGTCGTCGTAGTTGTGGTACTTCCGACTACAATATTCCATGGGAATAATTATATTATTGGTTTGTGGACATGCACGAACTCCCTCACGCACGAAGACACCCGTTAAATCTAATAAAAGAAAATACCACACACATACTTTGACATCAGCCTAACTGTGCGTTACGTGGAACAGGTCCACTCGTGGAGCGCAGTGGTGTAATGATTCTTTATTAAGCTGACATACGTTTACGGAAACACATTACGCTAACTAATTACATAAGATTAAAAAACGCTTCTTGAAAACGGACCGAGAGACAAATTTCTTGAAGCCTTTTTAAAAATTCAATAATTACTTAACAAACTTCTGTGATTTCTTATCAGTCTAACACTGCGTAATTTAACTCAATCATCTCAGTCTTTGACGTTCAGAAACCGACCCCGGGCACTTCCGTGTAACCAACCTGCGGGCATGTTTACATTAATTACTTACTCATGTTAGAAAGTCAATACCACTTCGAAAATCTAGTTCTGGTTTATGTTTGACTTTGACCCAATACAAATACACACACACACACACACACACACACACACACACACACACACACACACACACACACACACACACACACACACACACACAAACACACACACACACACACATAAACACACACATGTATATTCCTAAGGACAGCATACGCAGACCTCTTCCTTGTGAGAGATAGGATATACAACCTCCGGAAGCAATGCTCTAAAATCAACAAAACATTGTTTACTACAAGTATTGTTTCCTATATATATATTTGTTAATATTAGGTTTTACTACGTATACAAGCAGTTAAAACATTAAAATAAAACGTATTATCCACACAAACAGTGGTCAAAGCGTTAAGCAGACCGGTTTTGTTCTGCTTGAAAATAGCGGTCTGCCTAACGCGGCGCCATGTTAGAATGAAATATATATATATATGTTATATTATTAATTATATATATATTAATTATATATATATACATATATATGTATGTATATATATATATGTACTTACTCTCACAGTGTTGACCATTGTATCCGTTCCGACAGCTGCATTGATACCCATTACAGTTGCAATCACGTGGGCTATATCTGTTCTGTGTGCATCTGCCACCGTGCTGGCATGTATTTCTCTCCCGACAGGGCCGATATACTACAATATACACATAATGGCATTATAGTTGTAACACTAGGTTACAGCAGCCTACCGCACAAGAAAGCAATGTCAGCAGTTATCACCATTGCATCAAGTTGTCACGTGCCAATACGTACTTACTTACTACCCGTTACGCCCTCTTGCGTTTAGAGCTGCAGCGAAGTTCCTCCACCTCTGTTTGTCTCCGGCCATTCGCTGTATGGTTCCCCTGCAGTGGTTCGTTTCCCTCAGCTTCGCCTCCACTCTTCTCCTCAATATTGTCTTTGGGCGCCCACGTTTCCGCTTCCCTTCTGGCGTCCACCAGACAGCTGTTTTTTCTTGTAACGGCGTCTGCATCCCTGCAAAGGACATGTCCAATCCACCTCCAGCGTCTTCTTTGAATGATGGTGGGCATGTCGTCTTGCTGGCATTGGGTAAGCAACTCCTGGTTGGATATGGTTCTTGGCATGTGCCAATACAGCGAACGTAAAACCACAGTAGCGCCCTCTGTAGAGTGGTTCATAACTAATTATCCGTCCATTAGAAGAAATGCATATTGATTTGAGTAAGCAGATCACTTTATATAAATTTAACTGTGTTTTAAATAAATGTGATTAGTGATTTGAAGAACTGTGTAGTATATCACACTGCTCAATGAATGTACCGCTGTATGGTTTTAATAACTTACTTTAGACGACTGGTACACGCCATAGGTGCTGTTGGCACGCGCAATTTCTTCACCAACATTTATATAGCTGGAAAAAGTCGAGTTTCTGATTTGACCTACTGCGTATTATTTTTGGACTCCGACCAAAGTGGAGCCAAGGAGACAATATTTTCCAGTTGATCATCATTCTTATGTTATTTTCAGAGTTGATAAGAACCACGAACGGATGTCTATCTTTGGTATTTTACAGTTGTATTACACAGAAATGGGTTACAGATTATGCGTCACTGTCAATCTGACACTCGATTAATATTCTTCTTATCTTATATGTTACACGATATTCAGTATGTTCGACTAATACAATAAACGCTCTATTTCTTTAATCTCAACGTTAATAAGCCAGCAGTTTGGTTGGTGTTGCTTTCAGCGCAACTGAAATTGCTTCGTACCAACATAAAATGTCGACGAGACAAGGGTCTGGACACTACGGTCAGACGGGGTAATACTCTACCCTCACGGAATAACCAGTGCGAATCACACTTTCCTGAAGACTGTTGCGTTGCAACGCTATATGGTATGAAAGGAAGCTGTGATCGGGCTGCCGATATATACTGGCAGAGAGTCATGGGCGATGGTTTTGCCACAGGACCAGACCTCCCTACCCCAAAAACTTCCTGCCAGTAATTCATTTTCCCATTTACACGGATTTTCAGGAATATAGGCTTGCTGTCAGTAGTAGTTCAGAACCGTGCCAGATATTGTCAAGAAAAGAACACCACTGTCAGTAATACTGTGGCTATGACGATAGTTGCACCCAAAACATAATTATGTCTAATAAACTATGAGGTGTTTTGAAGCGTTCAGTTAACAAGGTAAGGTAGATGTTCATAACCAGCATTGATGGAAATCAAACGTGAAGAAGCGTAACTCAAACGTAAATGAGTCTATACATATTGTAATTCTGATTTTATGTAAATTTCAAAAAACAGCATGCTGACTACACAAACATGACAAATTATAACAATGCGTCACGTCATTGTCTATTTGTGGTGTCATTAGGATTAATATTAGTAGCCGGTATACCTAGGGCCAGGCTATAGACTACACAGTATAGTAGCTTGACTACATCAAAGACAAGCACAAAGTCATGCCGCGGGACGGCAAAACCATTACGTCGTTACGCTAATCATCGACATCGTCTAGTCTATTCAACTCTAGTATATAAGTCTACACTGTATTATACTTTTATAGATTGTAAATTATAGACTAAACAACTCAATAAATACACTAACTTAATACAGTCAGTTGGCCTAACACTACAAGTTCAACACCCACTACTCTGTCACTAGTACTAGTCTAACGACGTAGTCAGTACCTGCAATTATCCCGGCCACCAGTGGCAGTGACCATGTGAAATAGGAAAAATAAATATCGCGTATCCGGCAGTATGTAAAGCCGACACCCTTCTTTAAACTTGACAATACGGGCCATGTCTGCGTGCATGCTGTTATAAACGTTTGTAGCACACGTTTCTTCTTGGCTGTAGTGGTGCCGTTTCGATCCCCGCCATCATTTCGTGCCGCGTGAGTCGTGACTTATTTTTGTTTGAACGCCATGAGCGCGGAAATGTGAATTTGTCGTAACGCTGTTTCCTAATGGTAAGATTACGACCAGAAGCAGCGAATGAAACACCATGTCACAACAAGCAGCGTATATATGCTGCCACCTGTTGAACAAAGTGAAGCTAAATTTGAGAAGTACGGAAGTGATTGACAATCATTGAGATCATTGTGACAACGAAAACATCCGTCATATTCTCATCCCTCGCCGTACTACGGTCATATTCTCATCCCCCGCCGTAATACCGTAATTTGATGTGTATTTCCGGAATGATTCCGGTCAATCCGTAATGGTAGGCAGGTCTACAGGACTCGTGTTGACCAGCACTTTGAACGTGGCTCGTCAAGAATATTGTAAATACATATCTGGCTGGGTTTTAACAGTTTATCTTATCAGAAGTGGTATTCTGCTGCCTTTCATGTTGGCATTGAGACTGTTCGACTCGTCAGCTTTGATGCTTGGGTGACAAGTACACATCGCGTGAGTGGGTGAACTTCCAGTTGGTTGTTGCCGGAAGACAGGCATGGAGAAGTTTAGGATCCTACGGTAGTGAATGGTGTAGGGATTGTATGCATGGGTGCAACAAGGCGTGACTATATTTCACAGCTGGTTTTGATGGCAAAACATTGAGGAGCACGTCAGACTGTGGCATTCGCTGATGAACGGTCAATAAAAAGCAACTCGTGTTTTTTTATTGCTGGAATAACAACACATATATGTATTGGATTATCACAATAACCTACTCAGGTTAGATTTTTACAGGTACTTGATAAGAGTAAGTCAACACCATTGAACAGAGTCCTACTCTGGATATGAGTGCATAAGTAAAGTATATTATTATTAGTAGTAAGTATTTTGCTGGTTTAGCTTTTATTCTGTAGCGTGACGTCTTTAACAACAGTGGATAACCATAACTGTAAATGTAAGTTCTTGCATAGCGCAGTATCCAGTCCTCAGGACTGCTCAAAGTGCTTTACACTTTACTCTCTGGCAGACTTGTTCAATCGAACACCAGTCACGCTGTCATTAATGCGCGAAAACTCTTCGTACACAAATACCCACTACTCTCTATAGCCAGGTTTTCATTCATACAGCTGAGTGAACTGAAGCAATGTAGAGTAAACGAACTTGCCCGAGGTTCGACACCGCCGCACAGGACTCGAACCTAAGTTCTCTCAGTCGATAATCCGAAGCTCTTACCGCTGCGCTACTGTAACACTCGTAGGCCTATGTGCCGTACTCAGGAGCGATACAGATATGCAGGTGGTAGTATAGTTTCCCTTCGAGAATGTATATAGACCAGCAGTGACGTAAAATTATATACATAAGAAAGTAAGTAATTTTGATCAAGTCTATTTGTGCGCGAGTGTGAGTGCGTGTGCATGTATGTGTTGTTGTTATGCGTATAATTGGTAATTGAAAGAGCGAGCGAGTGAGTGAGTGAGTGAGTGAGTGAGTGAGTGAGTGAAATTTAACCTAAAACGCTGTACTTACGCTGGCATAAGCTACCGGAATAATTATCTCGGCAGATACATTTATATCGGCGACTTCGTCCACCAAGGTTTTTGCACGTTGCTCCGTTGCGGCAAACATGGTAATGGCATGCATCGGAACCTGCACAATATAAGCCACGATACGAGTACATTTAGGGATGAACATATGTTTCAGTAGCACAGTAATTCTTGATGCGTGCAATTGCCATATAACTTCGTGGATGTAATATTTATTGTTTCTATTAGTTTGGTTGTTGACCAAATCTGTTTACTTTCGTTGGGCACCATTTTAAGCAAAGTTTTTTCTGCCATATAGTTGTATATGACCTAAGGTTCCCTGTGGAGATGGGTGTCACTTATACAAAATGTGGATCTTGGATTTTCAGCCATATTAATAAAATGCAACTAAATTACATTTCCTCATATTTTAATAACTGCGTCACCTACACCAATACTTCTGGTGTCACTGTATAGGTTTTAGTGGTCATGCATTTGAAATGTTTGACATTTGAACTTTTGTGACGTCCACATCTGCCATTGATAAAGATGGCGATTGCCAATACAAACTTCGCCATATCTTAGTGGAAACGACACGTAGAACAGTACTTTGTATGTATTTGCATATATTTGTGGGTATCCATTCCATAAATGTTAAATTTGACTTTCGCTCACATTGATATACGTATTTGCCATTTGTTAAAGATGGCGCCCGTGAAATCATATTTTTCCCGTATTTTATGAAAGTCGTAGCCTAGCGCCATTTAGTCAACGTCAACATTGAGTTTTTCCTGTATTGAACTTTCAAATATATTACTTTTAACCTTCCCCTACATTCATATGTATGTGCCATTTTAAAGCGTCAGTCAAGGCCTATGCTTTTCATATATATAGTTGGCCTAACCTAAACCCACAAAGTTTGTGTCAACATTTTGCGACAATTTCAAATATATACTTGTAATAATTGCTAGCATTCACATATATGTCCGGTATTTAATGATAGCGCCAGTGAAAGCGAACTCTCTAATATTTCAAGAACTACCTGATATATAATTTGTAAATATATATTTAAAATAATTTACACAGAGGAACATTCTACAGTTTTAACATGTTTTATAGCCTATCGTTATTATTATTTTATTATTTATCGGGACTAATTATAATTCTACGCTATTCAGTATTTTAATGGGTGTACACACCGGTGAACGGGGCAGCCGTCCCGGATTTGACGGTGTCAAAATAAAGTTTTATTAATATTATTATAGCCATAACATTAATTGTTACACAAGTTGAACAGAGGATGTGTGCCTTTGTTTTCGTGTTGGATGGACTTTGTTCATGTAAATTCAGAAAACTTCGCTGCACTGTGGACTTCGGTTGTGGGTGGGCTCGTGCATACACCATAAATAAGTAAGACGATAGTTTGAATGCTATTATCGTTTTGAAACAGGAATAATGTTGGTGCGTCATACTCTGTTTTCTCACATTTAGGGGGTCAAGGACCACTCCCACAGATTGCCTACATGGGTTTTTTGATTCAGCACACTCAAATTAACCTAAAGCGTTTGTTGGCATATTCTACTGAGAAGTGCCTTCAGGGTTTACTTGTTTTCTGAATGTCGCTCCTGCCTAAACGCCTAGCTGATCTGTTCCGAACTATGGAAATAAATTCTTCCAAAAATGTGTCGACTGAGGCATGATTATTATTATGACTAAGGGTATATATATATGTGTGTTACAGGTAGCATTACATGAATCGACGATAACACGTACTGACAATATTTTCCACGTTGAATATGACAATACTTAATTGTCCTTTGGAAAAAATTCATGTGGAGTGTCAGACCATTAAAAAATATCAAATACTACGTTAGCGCATGCAAATATAAGATTACGTAAGTTGTATTTAATTAAGGAAATACTGTTCGATATATATATATATATATACATGTGACTGGCCACCCTTTTATTGAGCAGTTATTGGTTGGTATATATGCTTGGATCATTATAGCATATATTTTTTATTTAAAATGTTCATCATATATATTTTTTGTCCTGTTCAAGCGTGTGAGTGATTGGGTGGATGGGTGGGTGAGTGAGTGGGTGGGTGGATGGGTCGGTGAGTGAGTGAGTGGGTGGGTGGGTGGGTGAGTGAGTGAGTGAGTGAAAGCCGTGTAGTGTTTCTATTGTCACTTAACATCACATGTATAAACAATCTGCAAGTAAATCAGCATTTAATAATACATCCCAACTTCGTACGAACTTTCAGGACGAAACAAAAATGTGAGTTTTTTCTCAAAATAAAAAATGATATATTGCGTTTTGCCCTAAAAGCCATCGTAAAGTAATATCTTTAATCTTGCCCCTATATATCTGTCTGTTTGTCTGTCTATATATCTATCTATTCATCTATCCATCTATTAACCTATCTATATATATACATATATATATATCTGTCTATTTATCTATCCACCTGTCCACCTATCCTCCTCTCCACCTATCCTTCTATTTTTGTTATCCACCTAGCTACCTAGCTATATATATATATGTAGCTAGATAGCTAGGTGGATAGGTGATTATGTATTATATATATATTTATGTTTTTTCTACATACACCAAACAATACTTATTAGCACTTTACAAAAATACTTGCACGAACACAAACTGCTATATATGCACTTAACCTACCAGCATACATCCCGTACCGTCTTTCGATCTTTAAGCACTTGCATATCTTTATACCACGTTGGGAGTTGTAGGAATTTTATAATTATGTAGTTATAATTACAGGTGGGTGAGTGGCTCTCACATCAGCGGCATATTTATAATGCTTTAGTGAGTCTCCCGACAAAAATTTCTTGTTTTTGACATTGTCGTTACATGCTTTGTATTTGCTTATTTACTATTTGTCGAATAAAGATCCAGTATATATATATATGTGTGTGTGTGTTTGTGTTCCAGTTCCAGTATATATATATACATATACTGGAACTAGAACATCTTTAATCGACAGAGAGTATAGTATATAAGCAAATACAAAGCATATATATATATATGTATACAGGGTTCATACAGACAACTAACAATTAAATTCAAGGGTTTTCTTGATATAAAAACATGCCATTTTCAAGGGTGTTATTTCAATTATTTATTTAGTTTTTCAGCCCCATTTTTTAACGAACCAGTCAATCATTCCATACCTGGGGTTTACAAGTAATCAACCGGCCATTGAAAAGATCGGTTACACATCAATAAATCAAGCAAGCACACACTTCAGGAATGAATGAAGCAAATAAACAATCAATCACAGGATCCTTAGGCTTAAAACAATGAGGGGGATCATCAGCCAAACATTCAAATAACAAATCAATATTAACGAAGATGCTTAAGTTTTAACTGCCTGTTTATTTACATACACTGACTGATACAGTAAATTAATCAGGAAACAATAACGTTCATTATATACTGTTGCTGTCAGTGTCACATTAGTCTTTTCAGGCTTTTCACTTCTTCTCACTCAACTGGCGAACTAAACATGTTCCTGCCCTGGTATAGCCAGTTGCTAATTGTGTTTCGCGGACACGTTGTTCTTGTGCGTCGCACTTGCAACATGACTGTCCAGCCCCAGCCCAGGCTGTATCGACTTCCGTTCCCGATATCGATGACGTTGATGGATTTTGCGCAAAATCGACATCGCGCAGAACGAACGTTTCCCGTCGGGTCTCGACACACCCATTCTTTGTATTCCGCGATTGCCAACCATTCATCTTTAAATTGACAGTTTCTTTTCTGGGGAGCCATCGTAATGCAAATTCAAATCGACCGATAATATTTTCAACAAACACGCTTTAGTGGCTTTCCAAAATGGCAACTTAATACCCGTATGTAGTGTTACCCGTATGATCGGTACTTATGGCGCCATCTAGCGGATAACTATTAATATAATTCTTGGTCACTTGGACTCACTCCTCGTGTTTTGTCAATCGCCTTTTAGTTTTGACGTTCCGACTTTGAATTGCACATTTACTTTCGCACTTATTAAATAATTTATATTACAGTGACACGGCTGAGATATAATACCTTAATTGCACATTTAAAGCAAAAACATGCATTTTAAAGGGTTTTCAAGGGTTTATTCTGAAAACGGGTGATAATCAAGGGTTTTTGGGTACCCTTGAACGTAATTTCTAAATTAAAGAGTTTTTAAGGGTTTTCGGGGATCCGTGCGAACCCTGTACGTATATATATATATATATATCTGTATTGGTGTCTCTAACCATGTGTTGCTGAATTTACGCTCTCTAGAGGGGTAAAACTCCTAATTTTTTCACCGCTTCTCTCCTTGCCCCGTGTGCATGCATGTGTACACTCGGTATCCTAACTCCCACAATTCTCATCTTTGCATTTAAATATTCCATCTTTAAAAGAAAACTATCTGTAGGGATTGACATGTCAGGCACTATGTCATATCGTTCTTTAGTATCCTCTTCGGTAGCAAATTTTGAAATATTTTTACAATCCTCTTCATCATTATTGGTCGACCACGAAAGGAGCAGTGGCGAGCCGTTCCGTATGGGCCGACTGCCTACTTTGTCCCAGTCCAGGTCAGACACTGTTGGACAATGTAGCTGTTTATTGTATGCCCGTTCAGGATAAATATCACTGAGTTTGCCATTTATTAGGTTGTGTACTGTTGCTTATGCAAATTTTGTATGATTGCGTCATCTTAGTTAGCTTACTTTTCCATTGTCTGATCAAATGTATACTTATCTCTTTCTTTTAACCTGATTGCAATTGTCCCATTCATTTATGATTCTCATGTTGTATACATCCGCTGTTTCAATCTCCGTTGTTTCCATTGTCGCCTACTTGATATACAGCTAACCACCATTTATCGTTCTGACGTTCAGACGTCCAGTAGAATGGTCTTATATGAATTTCATCATTCGACATTTGAACTCATTTCCATGTTTGTTCCAGTCTCACTTGCTCCAGTTGCTCTTCCCCAGTCGCTTATGCATAATGTGTTAACAGATGTGGAACGTAAACTGTCGATTTATTTCAGTGCTCATAATGGACGTTTTCGTGGATCGTTGTTGCCAATCACGTGATCCAAGACGATTTTCTGCAGAACCTAACCAGCATCGCAGCCAAACACACATAACCGTGATGATGTGCCAGATGCCTGGCCTGTATTTAATTAGCGACTACTTACTTTCGCAACGTCTGCCAGTATATGTCCCGATACATTTGCAAACGAATATTCCATCAGATTTTACTATGCACGTGCCACCTCTCTTACATGGCCTACGACGACAGGGATCTTTCACTGCAACATCCACATACAGTTACTACAATTGAAACAGAATATACACAACATTTTTAGTTTCCCAAAGACATATGTCAACAGTATTGGTATAAAAACGTCAAGTCCGACCAGTTCAAATTGGAGGCAATCGCCAATTGCGAACACCAGCAATGAATGTTACCTAGGCATGGAGAAAGATTGTGCTCGAACGAGGTTTGTCGTGTATATGACACAAATGTGCAGTGAAATTAACCATATGGTAGCGAAGTGCTATAACTGTCGGAATTATAGGAAGGATAATCACCGGGAATCATTAATCCCGTACGAAGTACCCTTGGCCCCTTGCTTGGAGTTGACTATAGTGGAAAATCATACATCATAATAGTAGACTATTAGACATAATAATATACTTTCTCCAAGTACATAGAAGTGTGACCAATGCAAGGCATGTCCGCCAGTGTTGTAATCAAGCATTTCAAGACAGTTTTCTCAATATACAGCTTCCACGATATATTGATGACAGGTAACATTCCGTTTGATAGCTAGGAGACAACGCGATTTGCTGCTGCGTTCTGTGCACGATCAATATATCTAGTCCGGAGCATGCGGCACCAACTGGACAATGTGAGCAAATGATCGGAACAGCTAATGTGAAAGAAACAGGAAGAAAACCGTAATCCTCACTTTGCTATGTTGATTTACCACAACATATCAGTTGCTGGTTTGTCATATATTCTCCAGCAGAGGTCCCCATGCGCTGGTAGTTGCCTGACAAGCTATCTTCAATCAACACGATGTTCAAGGGAAATGTCGCGGGACAAGCCTACGTCAAGTTTAAACAAAACAAGTGAAGGAAAAAACGCTTTTCGATCGAGAGCTCGGAACGAAGATCTGAACCACTTCTCATCCTGACATGATATCCAAATGATCAGCAAGCTGAAGAACAGTCTGAGTAACACCATGTACCAAATAGTCAATGCACAAAGTAACGCACAGAGTGGCAAGGCCTAGGCGAGAACACCAAAGGAACAACAGTCGATCAAAAGGCATATACCAACAATCAGGTTGGTGGATTTCGAATATTAGTGAAAGACTTACTATGAATATTAGTGTTAGACTACTATGACGATTAATGAAACACTGCGAAGCACCATTACCCAAGGGGACAAATACAGTTTTTTGGTGAAAGTAGACATGGAATGCTATAAACGGTTTGTCCCCAAAAATGATATCTACATATATCTAGGATCGCAACCTAGGTGGACAACCTTGAAAAAAGTTACTGGAAACATGTAAACAGCATTCAAACAACATGCCCCTATACGCTAAAAGGTGATTTTTGTGGTCATCATCAAATATGTTATTTACACTTCCTCTGAAAGTATGGTGACGTTCTTACAATCTGTATATGTACCAGTTAAGTCAGTGTTACTAATGCAGCTAAATTTCGCCAAATAAAAATGTAATCGACTTGGCCAGATAAGAAAGAGTGGTTCAAAATGCATTGCTTTTCAGGTTATTTTTGGGTGTTTTTCGAATGTAATTCACACATGTTTGTTACAATGAGTCTCATATGTCCCATTTGTACTAAATTAGTTTCTCATATAAATATAATTTACAGAGGAAGGAAAGGTATTAGAATCCATGACTTTTAAACCAAAATGTTGGCGATTTCCTTCCCCTACCCCCTAAACACAACCGTCAAGCAAAATAAAGGAGAATTGCCGTGTTCAAATGTTACCAGTTCTTTTCTTAATTTTACTTTAATATATTAAATAACATTGCTGTAGCTAGCACTAGTTTATGAGTAGTCTGAAAACATTTACCACCAAATTAACAGAACATAAGACAATCTTGTTATCACTAGGTCAGGTAGGGCGTAAACAACCATTTCTCACGCGTAACCATAACAGGGACCGATTTCTCCTTTGAAAGTACTTATTGTTGCTCAGCAAACATAAATTTAACAGAATATAAATTTAACAGAGTAGTTATCTAACTCCACATGTTTGAAGGTAGGTTGTACATAAGTCTACTTGCTGGAAGGTTAACAGTTCAGCATTAGAAGTGCTGCCAGTTTCTGTTAATTGTTACTCTCTGATTCGCTGCTTTCGCTGCTGTCAAACCTTGCAGCATACATCGCACGGCTGCACTTTTTGACCGATCCCTGGCAGCGACAACTAATATAACATGCAATGTTTTTCTTGGCACTTGAGCAGTTTCTGTTGCATCCTTTGTTGCAGCCGCAGAATATGGTCTTTATTATCTGCAGTGTTCAGGCAGGTTATGTGGATGCCACTGGAACAAGCTTGCAGTTATTCAGAACCCACCCATACTCTTGCTTGCTGACATGAGCACTCTTGTCTATCATAGTCGCCAAAGCTGCACGTTTCAAATGCATCTTCTGTTGGTGGGAGTAATTTCAACAGCGTCGATTTGTTGTTCAGGAACTTGTAAACTCGAAGTTTTCCTAGATCCGATCCTTCGAACGCATCGTCTTTGTTGGTGTATACAGCGATCGTAAGGTCCCTTGCCTGGTTGATCACATCTGCTGTTATATGAGCGTCATCTTGTTAGACAAAGTTCTCAAGTGCACATATGTCCGTTGCCTTGTTGCGGTTCATCCACACCTTCTTACCAGTGAAATATGGATAGCTGGTTGTGACTCGCCCACTAAGGCTGTGCAGGAAGGAAAGTGCAAGGCATTGCGCGGGACCAAGAGCAGTTCACATCTCATGATAGATAGCTATCTGATGCGGTTCGAACCCACAGTTCTGGCAGATCTTTCAACAGCGTGCAAACATAATGGACGCACATGACAATGATGTATGTGTCATTGGCGTGGATAATCATTCGGTCGACACCTTCATTCCGAACACTGTATATAGTGTGAAGAATTACTCTGGAGTCTGCCTCCTGTTGAATTGACTCTAGGTCAGGCACATCTGTAACTGAACCCTGCGTAACCAACACGCTCTTGCTTTCTTCCTTGAAACCGCCACCCAGGTACAGTCGCGTCAAGCCCATCATTGGTGCTAGCTGCTCTTCCTTACTCCATGTCTCACATAGAAAGGTCAGCAGTCCGGCTTTGTTGGCCGACACAGAGAAGAACTCCTGTGCATCAAGAGCTCTGTACTGCGCAATTGACCCCAAACAGCCTTGCTGGTCGTGACCGGGCATATCTGTGTTACTGCACGGATGACTTTAGGCTTTTGTACCGGTCAAAGCAGAAGTGTATGATACTTGTACCAGCAGGTACATCTTGAGTAAAACTCCTCTTGTAGCATGTTACAATGGCCCAAATGGTTCGTCTTTGTGGAATGATCAACGGCGAACAGCATACATGGCATCCGCCACCGCTGCCATCTTCCACATCTCCTTTGGTAGACCAGGAGCACTGACCACCTTGGTTCCTTCTTTCAGAGTCTTACCAAGGCTAGCCTTTGAACCTGCAGACCTCATAGTTCCGTCTCCATTGAACAGTGACTGGGGAATCTTGCTGCATTCATGTTTGCCAATGAAGTCTTTTGAGTTATTGGGCTTCACGTTCTGTGTGTGAAATGTCTTCAGTCTGACTATGGTTGTCTTCTTCTGATCACATGATACCGAATCAGACAATGCCTTGATACCAAGTTCTTTCACATTGGTCAGGTGATCCTCCACTTCTTGCACTGCGCGTCGTCCGGTTGATATATTGATAAGAACGGTGCGTGTTGTCGTGAACGGGTTTGTTTCTACGGCTGCCACAAGTTTAAGGGCCATTTCTGCATCCGTTGCCACATTCATGGTGTGGATTGGCGAGTTCAGATGCAGCATCGACTTGAGTTGTGCCGGCACAGCGGCAGTGACAGACTTTGTGTAAACCCATTTGGTCCGAGCAGCAACGTTTAGGGTGATGCCCTCTGGACCACTCTCTTCCTCGGCATCTGCATTGTAGGTTTGCTCTAGGAGCATGTCAGGAGAGATGCCATTGTGATGGCCGTCACATCTCCGTCCAACAAATGATCCATTCGTCATGGCATTGTGTACATCTGGGGCAGTTTCAAGCAACTTCTTCATCTCCAATAAATACAGTGGCTGAGACTGCTGACCGTACTTGTAGTGTCCAGCTGTTGTGAGAAAGTGAAGCAACCTTGCCTATTCACATAGATGCCCCGTCCAGTTCCCTTCCCACCGATGGTTGATTAATCGGTGTAATATGTCGGACATCTCCAGAAAGAGTCTATTTGGTGCAGCATCTGAAGAAGCGCAAGCTGTGTGTGAGATGTTCTGATGGACTGCAGTGGTTCTGTTAAATCAATTGTGTTCTCAAACAGTATTTCCAATATCATCATAAAACAACTATCCTAATTAATGTTAAATAATTACAATTAATAATGTAATTGATCACAAAAAAAATATAAAAATAGCCCCATGAAGTTTACTCATTTAATGCGTTGTGTTTATTGTATTACAGTGAGGCGTTTCGCACAAACCGGGGCGCTATATGGGACTTAAACGTCCTATTAGACGCAAATATTGTTAAACATTATATGCCTGAAATGATGTGGAATTACAGAGTGGATGTACTAAGGTATTATTAATAATTATATTCAGGAAAAATGTAGTTATAACGACGGAATCGAGGTGGGTCCGGATTCAAAGCATTACCGAAACATCTTAATTGGATGATGCACGAACTTAGAACACGCAACAACACATCTGCATGCTAGAACCTCAGCCTCGTACGCTAAGTATTCCTATTTAAGAAGATTGTAAACATCCACGTTCTGCTGACATTACTTTTTGACATGTTTGTGATACGAACCTGTTAATTTTCGAGCGTAAACAAACCGGTGTTATCGCTCAAAAAAGGCGAAATATCTAAACGGAAAGTGCTACAACGCTAGTTCGCTGTGGGTTGGGACGGGCGTCATTAAAGGCTAATAACGTTTTTCCAGTAACTTCTTTTCATGGTTGTCCACCTAGGTTGTGATCCTAGATATATGTATAAATGTTTTTTGGAGGCAAACCTTTTACAGCATTCCATGCCTGTTCAACCCACTTGGCCCCCTGGGTACGTAGTACTCCGTGTAATTATTAGCAAATAATAATTAAGTTGCATATTATAGGCGTAGGCAAAACTTAACAGGCGTCATGTATAACTAATCACATGTGCTTTTTTTAGAATAAATTACTATGTGGGTAAAGAATGGATCACCAGTGGATGTTGTTAAAACGTAGATGTTCAGAAACCTCTCCATAAGTTTCACGTCAAGGATCGTTACTTAAACTAGTACCCACAATTAATACAGCGTAATGTAATGTAAGTAGGATGTAGAGAGTTAGCCGGATAATTGGCTAGCTGATCGGCAATGTAGAATGATACTAGATAGGGGGATGATGGGTATTGCTATCCCATAAACGATAGCCTAATTTGTATTTAATATATCAGTGGTTGGAAAGATCATTATGTCAAGAAAAGTGTGAAAATTCGCGGATGACAAACACGTATAGAGAGTTTAGAAGAGATGGAGGTTAACAAACGTTACAAGATGACTAACATATATAGAGAGTTTAGAACAGACGGGGGGTAAACAAACGTTACAAGAAGACAAACATATATAGAGGGTTTAGATGATACGGGGGTAAAACAAGTTACAAGGTGACAAAATATATAGAGAGTTTAGAAGAGACGGGGATAAACAAACGTTACAAGACAAAAACAAATATAGAGAGTTTAGATGAGACGGGGGTAAACAAACGTTACAAGAAGACAAACATATATAGGTTTAGATGATACGGGGGTAAAACAAGTTACAAGGTGACAAAATATATAGAGAGTTTAGAAGAGACGGGGATAAACAAACGTTACAAGACGAAAAACAAATACAGAGAGTTTAGATGAGACGGGGGTAAACAAACGTTACAAGACGAAAAACAAATATAGAGAGCTTAGATGAGACGGGGGTAAACAAACGTTACAAGGTGACACACGTATATAGATAGTTTAGAAGATTCGATGATAAACAAACGTTACTAGATGACAAACATTTATATAGAGAGTTTAGAAGAGACGGGGGTAAACAAACTACACAATATGACAAACATATATAGAGAGTTTAGAAGAGACGGGGATAGATAAACGTTACGAGATGACAAATATATATTCAGAGTTTAGAAGAGACGGGGGTAAACAAACGTTACAAGATGACAAACATATATAGAGAGTTTAGAAGAGACGGGGGTAAACAAACGTACCAAGACGAAAAACAAATATACAGAGTTTAGATGAGACGGGGGTAAACATTCGTTACAAGACGAAAAACAAATATAGAGAGTTTAGATGAGACGGGGGTAAACAAACGTTACGATATGACAAACATGTATAGAGAGCTTAGAAGAGACTGGGGTAAACAAGCGTTACAAGATGACAAACATATATAGAGAGTTTAAAAGAGACGGGGGTAAACAAGCGTTACAAGATGAACTACACATTGGTGCAATGGTATGAAAAGATCAGTTATTATTTTTTAATGTAATATTTACACAAATTACATGGAGACACATACTAAATGCTGGACGTAAGAATATAACAAACAACATAAAATGGCAGCTATTGGATATGCGCGGGCTACTCATGAAAGAAAAAGTGTTCGATTTCCTCGTCAACGTGCCAAATGGAGCTGGTCGCTTTTTGTCTTTTTCAAACTGGTCCCTGGCACAACCTGAACTAATGCATCCTTCGTGACAAATGTTCCTGCTACACACATACACGCACACGCTCACCCCCACACACACACACACGCACGCACGACGAGACCGACATCGGTTCTTTAGCCCTCCCACGTGCATAGCAACAATGGTGCCATGACTAGCTGAGAGAGCAAAGGAAATATAACCAACGAGATATTGGAAGAACACAGCAAGATACGGGTCTGACAAAAAGGCTGTTGGAGGTTCTTACGATTACAGCTCCGGCCCACTTTGTAGTTCCTGCAGATGCACTTGTAAGCGGTGTTCGTTTGCACCACACACGAACCTCCTCTGCCGCATGGCTTGCTCCGACAGGAATCCAAAACTATAAAACGAAACGAAATGCCGTGTTTAATGCGTTGTCTAGCACCACACATGTCAATTTCGCTGGCAAATTCAAACAGAATCATCTACCATCATTGTATATCTGGCGAGTACCATTTGAATTCAGTTTGAAAATAATTTCAATTGATATTGTGCCAGCTGGGTCGTTTCAGCGTCGGCGACGGCCGCAGCCACTAACTACTCATTTTCACACAGGACGATAGATGTATGGTTGAAATAATCAACTGATTGTGTAAATAATTATCAACAATGTAAATATGATTAATAACAAAATAGGCAACTATCTCAGAAGGGTAGGTTATATATAAAATAAACGTTGGATTCTTCATAATAATTTGCCCAATTAACGTAGGTAAGTAGTTTGTATGGTGTACGGTAATCTGGTTAAGTATTGTTAGATGTTGCCAAAACATTATACATAAATACCAGATCTTACATTCGCAGTAGTTGCCGGCGTACCCCTCTTTGCAGGAGCATGCGGGACGTTTGTTGACCATCTTGCAGGTGCCACCATGTTGACATGGATGTATCCGACATAAATTGTATTCTATAAGATAAGCCAATTAGGACATTTTAAACTATTTCGTTCGTCCCACATAAAGCTTAGCAATTTTGGTCACACATCCGGACATAGCAATTATATTTTTTTCATATATTTTTTTCACACATAAGGACATAGCAATTTTACTTATTGAGATTCGTTACCCTACAATTTGACGTTTCCACACTGATTTTAGCATTATAGGAATATACACACTAGTCAGTTTCTTGGTGAATAAACGGAGAAATAAGACTATTAAACAAAAGTTTAATAAGAAACACTTTCTTATTTTGAAGAAAAATCTAAAAACACCGTGTACCATCATTACACATATATCGTTAAAAAAGACAAAACAGTGAATTGAAGAAATAACCCCAAAAAACAATAACGTATATCTTTTTCGCATGTATATTGTAATAAGTTAAAATGTATTTTCATGTCGAAAAGGGAAACAACGGGGTTAGACAGTAAATACGAATTACACTGTGATCCAGCCAAATATACCTGTTTAGAATGGAATGATATTCCAGGCATATACATCTAGTAAGAATTTGGTTAAGGTTGCAACAAGATTCACACTAGACGCGCCGGTGTGTTGTGGACACGACACTTACCCGTGCAGTTAGTTCCGAGGTAGTCAGGTGTACATGTACACTTGTATTTCGTTCTTGAAAACTTGTCACATGTGGCTCCATTTCCACATGCGCTGCACGGGCCATGCCAATCGTATGCTGCAATATGCATGCAATCCGTCAACACCATCCTAATGAAGATAACATTTTCTGCCATTGCAGCATTATGTATCCTCATAACGCTTTATTCATGCATGTAGGATGGTTGAATGTTTGCCAATTTCACCTCCACTTGTTCCCTCCTAGAGGCTCATTAACACTTCCAATTGCACCCCTTGAGACCTTCGCCTCACCGAGGCTCACAAAGGGACACACAATGCCTATAGCTACACAACAACCACCTCTTGTGCTAAGGTCAACTGGAAGTTTGTTGTTTACCTCAGCGTGAGTGTGCCTTCGTAGCTTCACAATGCACAGCGATGCGATCACATAAATCCACTTTTTTACAAAGCTCGCATTTAAAAATTTACTGACTTGGTACAATTTAGGATATTACTATTTATGTATAAAGCCCATAAAAATGAATTACCGTCGAATATTCAAAGGTTATTTATTAAACATGTTAAGAAGCACTCCACACGAAGTCAAAATCTATTTTTACGTACCCGTGCTTCAACCACTAGAAGATGTATGTTATTAATTGTACATGGATCCAAAATGTGGAATTCGTTGAATATCAATTTTAGCAATATAAGTTCGTTTCACCTTTCTAAATCATACTACAGCAAACATATAATTGAAAGTTATTGTATCCGTATATAATCTGACTTCTGTTTTTCTTTTTTTCTTTTAGGTTTTCGTAGCAAGCACCCAAAACACTTGTAATGATTGCCTTGTTGTATATAACTAATTAATTTAACATCATGTAAAACAAAAAGCTGCTAGAAATTGTCAACAAAGGAGAAGCATGCCTTTATAAGTAATGTTACTTTTATGCTTCTCCTTTCAAACTTGTCACCCGGTTTTGTATGTCTGATTCACCTGTACACTTGAATTGTTTTATGTGTTTGAATAAACGCTTTTGACTTGACTTGACTTCTAGCCTAACAAACCCTGTGGGTATCATGTTGTTTCTTAGCAGAAATATTTTCCATGTTTCACGTAGACCTACTCGGTAGAGTACGTTCATGACATATTTTAAAAACACATTCAACATTGGAAATATCATATCACAGCAAACGATGTCCTTCATCCACGCCACTGACAAAACGGCATTATCTGCAGTGTTGTCGAAATGGGGACACGACAACACGGTTTTAACTAACCAAGCTGCTATCTACACCTATATATCGCCTTTCCTGTTATCACCACATTACTTGGTGATGTGGATATATAGAAGCGGTTTAGGAGCGGGATACAAATTAAAACAGCTACTAAGGACAATACGCACTGCCGAAAAGTTATCACTATATCTAAAAAGATGCCATCAATATCTGGTTAATGTGCCTGTCTGGAATGCGTGAACACGCACCGACGCTCCAAAAGTCAACACCAGGTTACGACTGGAAGGGTATATCACACCGTGATTTCACAACGTCATAGCTAAAGCATTTCAGAATATACTGCATGAACAATTCGCATTATAACCATTTGACTTTCTTCAATGAAATGCTATTTGTATGTAAATGTTTAACTGTCATAAAATTAATGCTAGATTTACTAGTTAACATTAATTTATGACAGTGAACAAAATGAATAAACAAGCCAACTTTCGGGAACAATCAAACACTATATGACGTGTACGACAGTTCCACGTTCATGTTGGCATATGTGATTTAGCAGTCTTTCAATTTGCTACAGCGAACTTTGTCGTAGCGTGTCAGAAGGACATTATTTACATGTCACATATTTGTGTATATCATAGATACGCAGGCACCTGTAACCAGCACAATACTGTGGTCCAGCCGACAACTGCAAACGCACACTAAATAATACGAGACCAAGATATTGCACTGGTTCATTACACTTGAAGCAATGCGTATCACCTATTTGTCACTCTACCCGTCTTGCATCTCATGGCAGTTCACTTTAAAGTGCAATGAATCCTTTGGTTTAAGGCACTAACCAACACAATACGTGGCGAATCAACAGTAAAATACAATTTAGAATATCATAATTCTCGATTTGCGCACGTCTCGCCCGGTCACGCTCATCTCTGTTGAGACGTATCGCCCGGTTACGTTCGTATTGTACACTTTCCCACAGTGTAGCGACAAAGTTACATATGTAACTTGGATGCCAGCTCCGTCCGGATGGATACATAGCTTAGCAGGATACGACCAACGTCGCTACCGTGCCCTCTCCAGGACAAGAAACCAACTTGAGCAACTCGACGGCCGTGTTCGTCTCGGTTGTCTTTATGCCGATGATCGTCATGATGGGCATCTGGGCGACATCGCAAGACGATCCATCGTCACCGGCTGCTCACCGGAAGCGACGTTATTACTGTAATGAACTCAAAATCGTATGCCTGTCACCTGTGTGATGCCATTACTTGGTAACAAAGGCGTGCGTAATGTAAACGGAAACGTCGCAAATGCAAAGACAACGGGATTCGGATTAGATGGAAAAGGCATACCAATAGCTAGCAGGAACATAAATCATGTGTTAAAATGCATGAACTAAAAGGTGTTCTTCAGCTCGATGCCCGTCCAGTAGATATCCTTGGCATAAACGAAACCTTCCTTACGTCAACTTACCATGATGCGAGACTTACAATTGACGATTTTCATCAACCTGAGAGATGAGATTGCAGCGAGAAGCGCGGTGGAGGACTGCTGGTATTCGTATCGACAGCGTTTATCTATGTTCGTCATCATGACCTCGAATGTGACGGCATAGAATTGCTGTGGATTGAAATTATGCTACCATGCACGCCATTCATTGTGGGTTCCATTTATCGACCTCCTAACAGTGTAATACGAACTGACCTAGAAATGTTCTCGAATATATATTAAAAACGCGCTATGTCTGACAACGGACATCTATTTGTTGGGATATGTCAATAAAGACTTGATGAAAGGCACACATTACACATTATACAATGACTTGATCATGTTGGGACTAGACCAACTTATATGCGAGTTTACACGCCCGGAATCGACATCGGGTATCGACCATGTGTACATAAACAAACGTACTGACATCTTCCGTCGCGACCATCGGTCTCTCAGATCACTGCCCCGTGACCGTCGTTCGAAAACATAATGAATCTTTTGCCAAGACGAACGTGCACAAAACCATATGTTACCGTGATTTTAAAAAACTTTGATGAAAATATTGTTAGAATAACTTGCTAATGCTCTTTGATCGACATGACAGATGACGTTGAAATAAAACTGGACCTGTTTGAACAAATGTACATTTCTGTGTTGAATGAACATGCGCCGATTATAGTAAAGCGTGTCAAATATGCTAAGCAACCTCCCTGGTTTAACGCCGATCTGGCTAAATTGATAGCGGCCAGAGATCGACTGTTCGACGCCTCAAAACACTCAAGGGAGCCTCACATTCTGGCGATGTATAATCGTGCTAAGAAACGTGTAAATCATGACATCCGAAAAGCTAAACGAGACTTCTACATCAAATCAATGGAACAACAAACACCAAATCCACGCGTGATATGGAGTCACATCAAATCATCTTTGGCTGCAACGAGTGCGGTTCAACCGACACAAACAAACCAGAACAGTCTGCCACACCCACACGCAACAAATTATGGCTGATCAATTCAACGAACATTTTGCCAACATTGCCTCGAAATGTGGTACAACGATAACCACTGTGTCGAACTACTCAAAACTACTCAGGACATTTATTGGGCGAAACAAACCAGAACATGTGTATTTTAAATTGCCGAATATGACGATTGTATTTGTGTTTAAACTGCTACGAAAGATGTCAGCGATAAAAGCAATGCAATGCTAATATCGATAAGGCGCACTTTTTATTATCCTGGAGGAAGGCCGGAGTGGTCCCACTGTATAAAACGGAGACTCAATCGACGTCATGAATTATAGTCCTATATCGATCTTGCCAATTATGTCTAAACTTCTGGAACGACACGTGCATGACAATTTACACGCCTCTCTTACAGAGTTTACATTACTTCTAGACGAGCAATTCGGATTTAGAGAGAATCGATCATGTGAAACTTTAGCGCTTAAGACTATTTTCTGAGCAAAATTAACAAAGGCAATATTTGTGGAATGGTATTAATCTGAGAAAAGCTTTTGACTTGCTTGACCATGATCTGATTTTATTCAAACTGGAGTTGTATGGTTGCCATGAAAACGAGCTAGTCTGGTTCCGATCTTATCTTGGCGAACGCTATAAATGCGTGAAATATGACAGTGTGTTGTCAGACCCTCTTCCGGTAACGATAGGTGTGCCGCAAGGCTCAATACTTGGACCCTTGCTTTTTATTATTTCCATTAACGGTGCCAATCATTATTAATAACTGTTTACCATATATTTAATGTATGACATTGTTGAAACATTTTTGTAAGAGAAAGAGAAGAGCCCATGTTGTTGACTCCCGATCATTTGTGTGCGTATGAATTTGACCTCTCTTGTGTTCCGCGGTTTTAGTCAATTCAATAAAATCACTTAGTTGTACTAAATTAATTACTTCAATATGAGCTTCTTGTTAACAAAAATAACAGCATGTATGACTACTACTCTGCGTTATACTTACTTTCGCAGTTCTTCCCGATGTAATTCTCCTTACAACGGCATTCATATGTTCCGTCATATTTGTTCACGCAAACAGACTTCCTACTATTGCAAGGGGGTCTTCCGTTCTTCGTCTGACAAGGGGCAGCTACAATTAAACATGGTATAGGAGATAATAGTACGTACTCAGCCGTCACAGATATGTGTAAGATAAAAACCAAGCGATGTTGGATAACGAAACATTGATCGATGGGTGGAGCAGAAAATGACGACAATATTCTCAATTAGGATGAATGTAGTGAATGTGCAGTTATGCTACTCGTCGCTTTGTTTTTTGTGGTTGCGCAAGAAATTGAGTGTTTTGTAGCACAAATTCATGTCGAACTACATAATATAACTATTCGACATATTTATTGTGTTGATGGTTCTGGGTGAAAACTAACAACCACAGCTTGTAGCGCAGAGAAAAATCGCGAAGTGCAGACCAAAACTGCTTCTAAGCCTTGTGTGGTTCGCTTTTGCCCAGAGAAACATTGTATGGCCTACTTTTACAGTAGAAAATAACAACATTGTATGGCTACTTTTACAGTAGAAAATAACAACATTGTATGGCTACTTTTACAGTAGAAAATAACAACATTGTATGGCCTACTTTTACAGTAGAAAATAACAACATTGTATGGCTACTTTTACAGTAGAAAATAACAACATGTGGCTTAATACTGCCCGAGTACCTTTAATATACATTTTGTGGTAACGTGAATACATTCGTCTTACAATTGGAATTGCCAGCATGTCAACGTTTAGGATATAAAGTTACATTACGAGAACGTCCATCTTTTATATACACATTTCCAGTGAATCGCCATGCCGTATGCACTACATGTCACTTTCCTCAACACCATATACACATTTGTCACATAATATTCAATTTTAAGATAAAACGGCGGCCATAGTAAAACATAATATTCGCCCGGCTGCAGATATATCCATTTTAGGCAAATGAAAGTGTCATACAACCGTGCTATATTTTGAATGATCACGTTCGGAGAGGCATGTACGTCTAGGGGCGCATACAATTCGTTTGGAGCTCCTCTAAGTTGGTCAACATAATGTCGTTACCAGACCTTTATTGGATGAATTATTTCAACTTTTCCAAATAAAAATATTCTTCACCAGATATGTTACGATATTGTATCAACAGACCATACACAGAAAACATATATGAAATAAATATTTATTTACACTAACTTAATATGGCAGCACTGAGTGCTGCCATATTAAGTGTAAAACTGGTTCGTTGCCTCAGGGCAACAACGTCCAATAAAGGGTTAAACAATACGTGTTCACTAGAAGTTTCCTTTTAAAATATATATATTATATATTCTTACAAACGTATGCGTAAAGTTAAATTTTCTCCCTGTTAGATTAACAAGCCAACATTTGTTCGTTTCCTACCAAAACGAGGTTACGAATTTTGTGTTACGTCGCCACGATTGTTGCGCCTTGTTGCTATGGTTAGCAATTCAATTTTATTTGTGGAACGTTAGGGTACTGTAGAAAGTCTAACATGTATTGAAAAGAAGTACACATCTCACAACCGTTTAGGAAGTTGTCAGTTTCATTGCATAGTCGACTCGTCTCAACATAAATTTACCCATTAGCCATAAGTAAAGAAATACTTACGGTTCAGTTTGTACTCATAAATCTCCACTTCACACAATATTAACTCTTTCTTCCGTCCTTTTAGCTCTATCTTTGCAAACTTGCCCACAGCGCCCTCTTGGCAGAAAATGCGTCGAGTTTCGCTTGGTAAAAAATTAGTTTCCAATGGTGAGCACATTGTCACGTCTTCACGGCGAAAAACTGAGAAGCGTTTTTGGAAAGTAATCTGTAATCCGTCCACTGAATCTGAGCAAACATAAATCACGAGACAGTTGCATCCTCAACGCATGATATGATAATCGGTGTATTATTTCCACACACATACGATCGCTCGCTCTCTCTTTCTCTCTCTCTCTCCCGTCTCTCTTCCCTCTCTCTCTCTCTCTCTCTCTCTCTCTCTCTCTCTCTCACACACACACACACACACACACACACACACACACACACACACACACACACACACACACACACATACACACATATACACACACACAAACATAACCATACATCTGCCGTTAGCAACTGCTGCATACAATACCTACCACAACATCTCCACTTGGACGTCGTTATAACAACCTCGTACGCTATTATGTGTTTGGGCAGAATCACCATCCAAAACATGTTATCTTCGATCACCCCTTCACCAAAACAGTGGGATTGCTGCCTAACACCATCAGTGCTGGTGAGCAAGTATTTCAATACGTCCATATGGCGAGAAAACTTCGTAGTAGGTTTTCGCAAATCGGCATAGTTCTTGGATGCAACTGAAAATATAAAACAAATTGCAACTGCGTGCTGAGACTTGCGTTGATGAGAGCCGGAATTTAATACCTGCAACATTTTGCAATGCTACTATTCCCCTTAATATGTACCTTTGTCACAACCGTTTATCATCTGAACACATATATGTTTTGTAGATATATATGTATTTTCTGAAAATATACATAATATTAGTAGCAGTAGTAGCAGCAGCAGCCGAAGCTGCCGAAGCATAACAGCAGCCGCAAAATCCGCAGTTGCCCAAGCAGCTGTCGCAGCTGCCGTAGTAGCCGTAGTAGCTGTAGAAGCAGCTACAGCAACAACAGTATCTAGCCTATACGTACATTCACAGTTTCGGCCGGAATAGCCCATCACGCAGAGGCACTCTTCTGTACCGTCGTATCTTTTTCGGCAGGTTGACCCGCGTTGGCATAGGATTTTGTTGATCTGACATGGATTATCTACAGCATGCGTTGCTTAATTAGTATCTACGATGAATTGCTGGTGTATATACAACAGGCTGTCACGCCAAAAATCACATCACCACTATAAGTGGTGGCTGAATAGTATTCAGTATTGAAAAGCATTTCAATTTCGCAAATGCGTCGTTATCCTAAATTAGTTTCACATGTATTTTTATACCAAATACTAATAGAGAAAAACTAAAATATATACTTGGTTAAAATATTAAATTTGACATCTTCATATATCACATTTCGAGAACTACTTGATCAGCAAGGCATGTTAATGTGCAGAATATGTTATGTTTGTGTTCAAAATGTACACTTTATTGCAAGAATACAAACGCGAACTATGCCATCATTGATTGAGTGCACTACACCTTCTATAAGCAAATATATCTGTGATACCGTTCTAATATCAATATCATAACGATGTTGTAATAGGATTACTCAACTGCAATTTCTTAGAATATTGAGAAGAAAGTGCATTTCACGTGATTGAATAACAGCGATATATAAATGTATTTTTTTTCTGTGGAATACTAATTGGATGACGAAAAGAATGAAAACCGTTAGATTACCGGGAGATGCGCTGATAGATACATAACGTGATACCTGAAAACGAATGCCAGTATCGTGGTTCAATCATATATGTGGTGCCGAATACTTCCACCTCACGCATCGAGAGAATCACGTCATTACGAACAGCTTTTATATATACAGCGCTACCGACGGGTCGAGCATGTTTGCACTGAACGATCGTCGGTGTACCCCACGGAAAGGATCCAACAACATTGTCTCTAATTTTCCCGCATTTTGGCAAATTCAGGTGGTCGTCACGTTCCGATAGCACCCAAATGTCAACTTCCAGCTTAGCTAAAATAAATTGTTGAACAAATTCGAATTACCTGTTGGTATCAACTACTGTGTCAACTAATCAACTATTTACTCTGTCAGACGTATATTAGTATTATATTTGTATATTAATCAACCACAGTAATAGAGTACAAACGGTTGGCAGTAGGATGCTGGACGTGTGCCAAATGGATAATAAGCCAAACTTACCACAGCAATCGTCTCTTCTAGTTATTCTAATTGTGTGCACTATGTACTTCGCCCCCAGGTTAACCATCCACCAGGGATATTTAGATCGTGTCGTTTGGGAACAGCTGTGGCCAGGGACAGACATTCCATTTCGATTACCGTCGACCGCCTTCTCTGCCCCAGTGGCATTATTGGCCGTCGATGAATGTGTCGCGGTCTTACGAAGCGCCAAGTTTGTGATCACTACAACATGGTTGGAGTGAAAGGGAAAAATGCCTACACAAACGACGTGATAAGATGTATGTATGTATGTATGTATGCATGTATGTATGTATGTATGTATGTATGTATGTATGTATGTATGTGTATATGTGTGTATGTGTGTATGTATGTATGTATGTATGTATGTATGTATGTGTGTGTGTGTGTATGTATGTATGTATGTATGTCTGTATGTGTGTATGTGTGTATGTGTGTATGTGTGTATGTGTGTATGTATGTATGTATGTATGTATGTATGTATGTATGTATGTATGTTTGTATGTATGTGTGTATGTATGTATGTATGTCTGTATGTGTGTATGTGTGTATGTGTGTGTGTATGTATGTATGTATGTATGTATGTATGTATGTATGTATGTGTGTGTGTATGTATGTATGTATGTATGTATGTATGTATGTGTGTGTGTATGTATGTATGTATGTATGTATGTATGTGTGTATGTATGTATGTTGTATGTATGTATTGTATGTGTGTGTGCGTGCGTGCGTGCGTGATTGCTTATGTAGGAATGTATGTATGTGTGTATGTATGTATGTATGTATGTATGTATGTATGTATGTATGTATGTATGTATGTGTATATTATGTGTATAATATGTGTATGTGCGTAAGTGTGTATGTTTGTCTGCATGGGTGTGTGTATGAGTGAATGTCCGTATGCGAGCACGCAGGCATACCTGTATGCCTGTATGAGAGTATGCGTGTTTGCGTGTATGCGTGCATGTGTGCATTGAAACATAGATTCATGTATGCATGTACATAGAAATGTATATTATGTATGTCTCGCGTTAACTATTCTTCGGGAACGGAATAGTGTTGTTGTGCCATATACGAGACATAAAACTACTGTGCCACGATTGGTTATTTCAGTTGTCTAGCGCTTTATACACAGCAACCGACGATTGTGAACCAAAAAGAGAACGAGTTTTTACACCCACTTATGAAGCAACATACAGTGGGCTGCAGTTATCAACAAAAGCGTATTTTCATCTTACAGTAGTTCCCGCTGACCACGTTGTTTCTCCCTTCGCCACCAATTGCGACATTGTGAGCAGCATTATAATAGTCTTCTGATGGGTCTAATGTAATTTCACAATGTCACCGCCTGGAGAATGACTGACTTCTCAATTTATCGACAAAAAAGTTAATCTTATTATAATCGAGCTTGCGTATGCAGGTAAAGGTTTCCGTCTTAGACGACTTGAACTTCGACTGCCAAACTTGTATGGATTAATCTACAACCCCGTGCCCGTGACTAAAAATAATCCATGTATTTCTACACACCTTCATGTAATAAATCATTTCGTTCTTTAAAGGGATTCTTTGTAAACTAATATGCATTCGAGGTGTACCGTATCAAAACGTATTAATTTCCCATAAGTACATTCTCTGCTACTTATCTATTGCATGTTTATGCATAATTTGGGTGTTATATGCGCAAAAAACGATAAACAGTTGTGTTTACGCGAATATTTGAGCTTGCTGCCACGTGGATGATTAATTCTGCAGCCCGCGTATAATGAATAGTCATGCACGAGCAGTGAACCACACGACGACCGTTGACGTCACACACATAGTTGACATGTTAGTTTCTGAGGTGAGTTGTTTCAAGCAATGGCATTGTAAATAAGCAATTTGTAGACATATGCATATTAACAGCTATTTTTATAAGTGTAGGAAGCGTATGCACTGTTTAGTTACCATGATTCACAATGCCGTCAGCCGAGTAACGTTTCGATGAAATATAATTTTAACGTCCCCTGACGCGGACGGGTGCAGTTGGTGTCAGCTGCCGCTGGGACTGTCACTGAGTCTGTCGAGCCTCAACTACAATAACTAACATAGCCTTAGGCAAAGGTCTCGTCTTTCTAGTTAATAAAACTGCATTGTCCAATATTTTATATGCAGTGAACGAAAATGCACGCTAAAATATCAGTATATGCAACCATAGCAAGATGATTAACCTGGTCGTGGATGTAATTTGTTTGCCTAAATCTGGGATTTGGGTATGTGTGTCTTGCCTCTCCAAATTCCAGTCAACCGTTTTTGAAAAGTCCCCGTTTCCCCACTTATTTGAACCGAAACATAAAAATGTGAGATTCGTACGTTCACAGACTGTTTTTAATGCTACAGCTACGATTGCCAGTAAACCTGGCTGGCATGTCATCATTCAATGTAAACATTTTAGGTTTTGTAGTACACAATACCATGTTGCCACGGAATTTTGCGATGCACAAATTTTAGACACCAGCAGATCTGCACTCTAGTATACATAAGTTTTTATCCATGAATACAGTGTATATTATTAAAAATCTAATAATACATCAGATCAAGTTGCGCTGCTTCATGTAAATAGCACGTTTGATAATAATAGTACTCGTTAAAAAAATTAAACATTTATTTTTGACATGTTATTTTACTGTTATTGTACACTTTTCATGAGCATGGCCCATATGTATAATTATATACAACATTATTTGAGCAAGAATAAAGGAAAATATACAGTCAACTCTGGATAAGGTCGAACTTCCAGGGACCCATGACAATGCTGATGAGTGGAATTTCTGATAACTAGAAAGTTATCAGAAGGTCCAATACTGGGACCTTTGCCCTGGACCGAGGAAAAGATTGATTTAACTTAGCAAAAATTCACTTATGTGAGTTCAAGTTATATGGAGTGCACTGTATATGACCAATGCATAGTGGTAATTATGTAGAAGCAAATTAAAAGTTGGCCAAAGTAATGGATTGGGATTTTAGTCTGACTGAATCAACATAACAAGGTTCTCTTGTATTTCTTTTCCAGTTAGCTAGCTGTACACTTGGTGAGAAGTCCCATAATTTAATATATAAACTGAATTAATCTGCACAGTGTTGAGGTAGTTAACTCATATTTAGGCTCAGTTTCATAAATTCAACTTTGTTTATTTGCAGGAACATTGGAAATAGCTGAGCTGATGGAAAGAGAAAATTGAAGAGTTCTACTTAACACTGCCATTAATTGGACAATGGGTCACCTGACATAAGATGTCTGACTTTGTTCTGCCCCATTCTGTTCTGGGAAGTTCTACCTCACTTCGAGTTTCAAATGTGTGCATCTGATAACTTTGTGTATCAAAATGCATAGCAGTGCTATTAATAGGACAATATGTTAACTGACACAGTAGTGAAGAAGATGTCTGACTTTGTTCTGCCACATTAATTCTTGTGCTGGGAATATGTACATCACTACGTTTCAAATGGATTTGTGCAATCGATCGATTTGGGCATCCAAATGCACATCATCCCGTCATTATATTGAAAAGTAGGAGTACATAATAAAATTCATGCTTTCTTATACTCATCATGTTTGGATTGTGTTCTACAGCATATTCTTCAACATTTGTTGAAACAAGTTTGTGTTAAGTGAATTATACTGGGAGTAGTGTATAAAAAGGTGTCGACAAAGTTGCTTTTACAATAATTTTGAAAATTCATAAAATATAAATGTTCCACAACATTCACAATGTCTTGGGGATCTTCTTGAGCTAAATACACCAATGATGACTGAAAACAGTGTTTTAGAATATGCATTACTTTTAAAGTTTTTTTATTTTATAACTTTATTTCCATCATACAATGTCCATTTTATTTGTTATCGAAACGGGAGTTCGACAGAAACAAATTCAATATCTTTTACTCTAAATGATGGACAGAACAAATAATTATTGCACTTCCAGTACAAAATAAAATAAGTTTTTATACTGATGCAATAGATTTTAATATTTTGTCGACAATAATGTTATGCTCTTTATAGATCTACATTTTTCAAACTAAAACTAGTAAAAATAAACCTTACATAGATAGAAAAGAACATAACCACCTATCCTATTTTAATACCGTAAATTACATTAGTGATGTATAATGTATTTATACTGCTTATGGAAATAGCAGCTGGATTTATGGTGCAAATAAAATGGTTTGATTATTTAATGTTTCTCGGCTTCAGTAAGTTTCTGTTATCTAAACGTTTCATTAAAATTTCCCTTCAAAATGTATAGCCAGATGTGCCTAGTGAAAAATTAACATGATAGTACCATAGTTTTTTACATTCCAACAAAAACAATGCCAATCATTCAGTATGACATCGCCATCGGCGGCGGCTTCGTGCATGGAGAGGTGATGTTTTTTTAAAAATCAATCCGTCTGTCATGAACTGTTGCTATGTTCATTCTCCGTTTATTCCATATATTTTCCTTCTTTACTTTACTGAATCTGTGACATAAACAGCAGCTGGTCCACGTTTCATTTTGATAATTTTATCGGTCACGACTCATTCGCATGGCGATGGCAAATCCATATACACACATGTTGATGACGTATTTCTTGCATCTATTAACTCGGCGTAGCTAATCGAAGTCTTACGGACATTCCCGAATATTCATGAGCATGCCTTATACGGATTGTGAAGGTGGGCCCAAAGTAGAAACTCTGCGTACGCAGAGTTATTTTTTCGATATATTGTCAGGGTCATTAGTGATTAATAAACATAATTCTAATGAAATAAAGGCATATAATTACATGAAATAATCATATTAACAGGATTACCTAATACTTGCGTACATTACAAAATGCTTAAAATTCTCAAAGAATCCCTTTAACGGTTCTTAACTTAAAACGTGCGCGAAATACGTCAAACGTAACCTAACTACGCGCGCAGCAAAAACGTTGGAAAAACGGCTCCTGCGTCATAGACTTGACATCATGGAGTAGACGCACACACAATAAGCTTACATCTATCGTAAAATACGAATATTATTTCACAACTCTACACTATCATGACTAGGGTCTGTCGATTAACGTGAACTTCACATTCTCTCCGACCTTCGTTATTTTGAACAAACAACGAGTATCTGCGAACACGTTATGGTGTTTATGTAACGATGATCTGTATTTTCTAACATTTTGTAAATATTACTTCTACCAAGGCATCGCGTCAGGTGACGGGCGTTTGTGCTAGTAACTCTAAATAGCTACATTCATGTTATGTTTAAATACATCGCCAGTTGGTACATAAGAGGTACATAGTCCAAGTAGGCGAATGGACATAGAAAGTGGCCGGTGACACACAGGAGATATATGTTCAGTGCCTCCTAGTTAGCGTATTAATACTATATAGATGATTTTAATGCAGCGAACTGTTATCGCGGTATTAGCCTCTTCGCGTCGTGCATTACGCTGGTGACCAATCTGGAATAGTTAATTCAACTTTTTATATTTTAAACCGAATAGTCACTACGGTTGGATTGACGTAATACATATTTGTCGTATATGGACATTACTTGTACATAACTCATACATATTTATATAGGCGGGGGCCTGGGGATCGTAGACCTTTTGAATGTACCCCCGTTAATGAAGTGACGTCGGCACGGTGTCGAAAAATTTCCAGTAGCACCCCCCCCCCCGTGTTCCGGTCAGCCGAGAGAACGGTGAAGCTGAAGTTAACGGCGGCGCGGCAACGAACAATTTTCTACAGCATTTGGATCTGCGGACAGTGGAGGTGTTTGTTTCCCATAGACTACCCTCTCTCGACCCGCTCCTGATTTGGAATTGTATTGTCGAGACATAGAGCCAGACAGGCAGACACACATACATGTGTACTTTGAGTTGACCTATGTACACATCACTCAGCAATTGCGAATGGAAAAGGATGATATGTTGATTGCGTGTGATCGTCTTAATATCCATGATAATACAAAGAAGAATGCCACAACAAAACTTCTTACACGTAAAAATGTGGATAAGTTAATAATAAATCCAACATGGAAGCCATTATCATTGATCAAATACTGGCCGGTGGAGCGCAGTGGTGCAGCGTCTATAGAGCATCGAACTATCAATCAAAAGAACCCGGGTTTGAATCATGTGTTTGCTCCAGTTCACTCAGCTGTATGAATGATTAACTGGCTGTATATAGTGATATATGTTTGTGTACGAATAATCTTTGCGTATTAGGTGCATCTTGGCTGAACACTTCCCAGAGAAGTCGAGATGGTGTTCCAATGAACAGATCTACCAGGGAGTAATGTATAAATAGCTTTGAACGGTCGTACGGACTGGATACTGCGCACAATAATAGCGTACCTTATTACTTGCATATATTGTTCTCCTTAAAGAATATTTGTTGACGTATTGAACATATGCGAAAAAAAATTTGCTTCTAATACATTTCTCAGTGTAGAAAAATAAAATCTGTGCGCAGAAATGACCTCGGTGGGGCCATTTTTTTTATTGATATTTTTATAGGATACATATCAACATAACATTCTGTCGGACAACAACATCCAAGTCATGGGTAACACGTAATATGTCAACATATCCTACAGTTCAAATTGTATTTCTTAAGGACAGTGTAATTGAATTTATGTTGGTCAAGACTATGCCTTACACACATTACTCACTCTCGCAATTATGAATGGTCTGTTCCGTCTCACAAATGCATTCGTATGAATCAGCACCTTTCGTCCAGCAAGTGGCGCCGTCCATGCACGGGTCATTGCGGCATGGGTCAGTCGCTGCAATACATGTCACGTGACAGCCAATGGGTAATTTGGGTGAAAAAACAGTTCAATTTGATAATGATGTAGTTGGGAAATGCGTGAAGTTCATCGCTTAATGTGAATTTGCTAAGTTCTCTCTTCTTAAATTATCAAGTAAGACACACCAATTTAAATTGAGCTTAACACGATAGGCAAATTGTTTATATCTTACAAAATAACGTAAACTAATTTCACAAGCATAAATAAGTTACGGTACTGTCTAGAATGAATACAAATATAATATAATCAAATTGAAAAATACCAGTGCCTAAACATTAGATCACAACATCAGCTACATCAAAAACTGGATGTCATCAAAACTTTACTGGATAGATGCAACGCCATCATAACAGATACAGAGAACAGAGAATAGGAGGTGGAACATAATAATCATCAAGGCGCTATAATAGTGTGGGTACCCACGTTGGCCTATAGGGAAAATGAGGGAACAACAACAAACCTAGAAGGGAAAGATCAACGAAAAGGAGATCACAAACAAATCCAAAGGTATGGTCACTATACCATAATATGAAAGGAGTAACAGAACCGGTGCAGCGCACACTGAAACATCATGGCATAACGTCAACTATCATACCTCACCTAAACCTCAGACAAAATAGGAGTACGTCCTAAAGATAACGTGGAAGACTGCAACAAAACAGACTGTATGTATTAATAAATTTCCCTGTAATAACTGTAGCAACACTTAAATTGATGTCAACAACCATAGAATATAAGTCGATTGTGACAGACAATATCGACAGAAAGAACTAAGGGATACGCTGGGAGAGTGCCAAAGGGGTGGACATAGAGACAGACAGATGTGTGGGCTGGACTAAACAGGTCATGTAGATCTGTAAAACAACACCAACGATGAAAAGAGGTGAGGGGGATATCACCTCAGTCACGTGTGTGACAAATTGCTCGACACGCCATCTGAAGAGCAGAGGAAAGACAGTTCCTTATAAAGAGTGTCGACTGTGGTTGCAACATTGATCTGAGTTTCAAATTTGTAGTGGTGTATTTAAAAAAAATTATGTAAAAGTACGTCTAATTGTTTAGATGAGATAAATGATTGACCGTATAACTGTTACATCTGGTAATTAGCCAACACAAATTGTCTGGCCGACATATAGCATTCAACATACTTCATTTGTCGGCCATCTTGGGTTTTGAGAGATAGAGCAAGAAAGTCTAAAAAACATCCACTCAGATACACGTGTGCAGAATCGTGACGCACAATCAGGCGAACAATAAAATTATTAGAATCACCTGAATTTATTCTGAATCCAGAAGTAAATACGTTAACATTGTATTTATGAGGTTACCTAGACTGCAAGCAAAAAGTTGAACAAACGAGCTGTCATGTCATAGTGGATACTATGTCAGTTGTACAAACGAGCTGACATGTCGTAGTGGATACTATGTCAGTTGTACAAACGAGCTGACATGTCGTAGTGGATACTATGTCAGTTTGCGTGTTTGCTCAATATTATGTAATTCTACTTACCTCTTCGCTTACGTTCGACTGTCTCTGCTGACGTACTTTCCGACGTGAAGCAGAAAACGCTTTCCAGTAGCAAAACAAAAGCTAAACGTTTGCTCAACTGTCTTTTGTTGACTTTCCCAACTATTAAAACAACATAACGTATTCAGTAAGATCATTTATTCAGCCACATATTTACGTTACTTGCATGGACTAGATAAGTTGTATATCGAAAATGCGTACTCGTAATCATATAATATCAATCAGTGTATATATTACTTTTTTAAGTTTGCTATGGGCCTGTAATAATGTAAATATTTGGTGTATTTATGAAACAAGGAACATAACAATGTAGCCCAAATGACTTTGCATAGGAATACATAAAACAGAGCAATAATAGTTGTGTTTCGATGTATGTTTCAGGTGCCAAAGATTTCAGATTTGTTACTTTTCGAGTTCTCCGACATTCACATCTGCCATTTTTAAAGATGGCGGTCGTCAATACAAATGTAACGAGGTGTTAATAACGACATGACGTAGAGCCGTATAATTTACGTTTTTGAATAGCTTAGATGATAGCGATTTCAAATAACATAATGTTTTACCTTTGTCGACATGCCTATATCGGCCATTTTTTTAAATTATGGAACCCGTCAAAGCTTATTATTCCCATATCGCAAGAACTACATAACATAGAGCCAAAAAATTGATGCAAAAATGTATGTCTTTAGATGCGATGATTACAAATACATTACCTTTGACCTTCATTGACTTTAAAATATATCTGCCATTTTGAAATATCCGCCATTTTGGAAGATAGCTGCATACAAAGCCTGTTATTCTCGTACCTTAATATATACATATTCTTGAACCTTGAAGTTGGTGTCAAAACATATGTTCTTCGATGCGACGATGTTAAGGGTGATACTGAGATATTCTCTAAAACGGGCAATGTCACTTCAAACATTAGATTATGATGCCTACCTTCTAAATCTACATCAATGATTCCCAAACATTTCACACATCCCTCTGACATCCGCCGTATTGGCACAGCACTATGTAGTGCATTTTGGCTTTGAAACACCGACACTATCCTTTGCAGCTTTTCGTGCAGCCACATATCATGACTGCACGGCAAGCTGTGCTTGCAGATGGCAGTGCCATGCACTGCATCTCCCATTCAGACACGTTCAGCCAAAGTCTAGTGGACTGGGCAGGTGTGGTGCTTTCAGCAGAGCCTGGCCCCAAACTAGGCCAGCCTGGTAGCCCACTCGCAGCAGGTATTGCATGAGGGCATCCTGTGTTGGTGGTATCTTTTTGATCTCCCTACCTTTCTGTGAGAAGAGGACCTGTCTGGCCCGGTTCACGTGGACCTCAGAACTGCCCCGGTCGTACCTCTTTCACGGTAGCTATCGAAGGCGTGTCTGCAAGAGCATACAGCGCATTCGTTACAGCACTGAAAGCATTCCATGATACCCAAGCGTGCGTTTGCATCTTCAAAGAAACACGATGTTGTATCAGACCCGGTCAGTGCATGGAACACAGGCAGTGTCAAGACCAAGCTCCAAGCAATAGCAGTTGTATCAACGCATCGGAATTATTTCCCTGAGCTGATCGCTACCACAAGACTTTCACAGCCAAGTCTGCGAGCAAAGCTGACAGCTAGCACGACAACATCAGTGTCAACTGTTCTTATGACAATCTTCTAACTTCATTGCTTGACATCATCTGCAGCAAGCAACAACATCCAAGTGTCTGCCTCTTCATGTGTATACGATTATTACCACAATTTAAACAACTTTCGTTTTCTTTGATTCAAGTAGACCACGGGCGTCCGCATAGGGGCAATGGTGGCACTTACCCCCCGGATCTGGATCTAAGGATATTCGTCAATCAAAGAATCAGAAACGTCACCAACCACTTCGAAGATATTCAAAAACAACAAGACCAGACAAGATGCACACCAGTTGCAATGACCATCTAAAATGTATACATTCTTGGTGTGCCTAGTCATCATGGCGAAAATTTCGGTGATGTTGGAGCCAATGACACAAGCTTAGCATGCTGTTCAACTTGATGTTCCCAAAGTTCATAATAGTGCAAACTGACTGGATTGAAATTGAATTGCGTATGCCTCGCCAATGTGAACGTCTAACTGGACCAAACTACCAGAGCAAGACGGTGGAGACGTACTATCAGGTCGCAATATTCATTCCATATATGGACTCCATAATCAAGTCACTAGGAACTCGGTTTGCTCTTGAAAACAAGCACCACTTCGCTCTGCTCTCCCTCCACCCCGAACTAATGTCTCACATGGAACGCAACATTTTTCGAGACCGCAAGGTCCAGGCAAGTGTTCGATACATACAACTGTACTGCACTATGCTTCGATATACTACTATCGTATCTGGACACAAATATTATTGTAATGTTATATGTAACGCAATTATTAAGATGTAGGGAAATTTAATTTGGCGGCCATTTAAAAAAAATAGAATAGATGAACAAAATATCTAGCTTTTATCCAAAAGTGCACAATCTTTTTACCTATCCGCTGGACTATTCGGGAATAATAGGCTTTGTTTGCTGCCATTTTGAAAGATTGCGGCAAATGGTGAATATTTCAAAATGGCATATATATATTTTAAAGTCAATGAAGGACAAATGTAATGTATTGGAAATTATCGCATCTAAAAACATCAATCGCGGATCTATGTTATGTAGTTCTTGAGATATTTGAATAATATGTTGTGACTGTCGCCATCTTTTAAAAGGGCGTGGCGACGAAGATGAAACATTATATTTGTTGAAATCGCTATACTCCAAGCTATTCAAAAACGTAAACCACACAGTAGTAATAGCAAAAGCTTCATTTAGTGATGGTGACCATGTCACGTTATATCGTGATTTCCAATGGGCCATCTCACACTACGTTCTTACATCAACATTTACACAGCTTTTTTTAAATAAAATATACAATTCACAACAATAAAGAAAATAAAAAATAATAATTAATTAAATAATAATTTAAATGATAAATTATTAATATGACACTACAAATCAAACAACATCATGAATCAATTTACCAGTTCTAGAAAGATTGAAGTCAATAATAATAGTAAATAAGATCAAGATGAATGAATTGAAACAATTCACCATTTAAAAGTAAACAGTCATTCAGGCATATCAATTGAAAAGTACAAACAATTGTATACATCTTTCTTGAATAATTTTTTAAAAGACTGTTTTAAAGGTATCTATACTATTAACATTCTGTACAGATTCCGGGATAGCGTCCCGTAGTTTCGCACACCTATAAGTAAATGTGCGCTGGCCTATGACCAGGTTGTACTTGTGAACACGAATGTTTGTACAGCCGCGGGTGTGATGATCATGTACACTACTGTTTAATATAAATAGGTATGTAAGGTAAGCCGGGGCTCGCCCATGCATGATATTATACATTACTATGGCAGTGAAGTAACGTATGCGAACATCGATTGGCAACCATCCTAGAGAGCGAAATAGTGTCACTGTTGAAACTTGTCGCCGATCTTTCACATTCAAAATTACACGTGCATACTGCTTCATCATCTTATGAACGTTCGACAGCAAAACGTGTCCGCAACTACCCCATATGACGCAGCCGTGATCAATCAACGGTTGCACCATCCCTAAGAAATACAGTTTCCTTGCACGTAGCTCTACGTCACGTAGTTATTAAGATATCGTTACATTTGTATTGACGACCGCCATCTTTAAAAATGGCGGATGTGAATGTTGGAGTAGTCCAAAAATAACAAATATGAAATCTTTGACACCTAAAAGCTACATCTAGACACAAATATAATTGCGCTATATAACGCAGTTATTAAGATATGAAAAAATTATTTGGCGGCAATTTTTTTACCGGTGCGACATGACATCTGCTTAATCAACCTTTCCCGTGTGCAATTCTCGCTTGAACAACGTTTTCTTATGTTTTGTACTAAAAAAAAAATATATATGCGAAGGAATATCCGAACGCTCCACATATTTGGCATCCATTTTGTATGGCTTGACGGACCTTTTGCTGTGGTGAATATTTCAATTGTCAAAACATTTTTCAAACTGACGTGAACATTGGCAAACTTGAAGTTTTTGGTATATGTATTCAAACAAGCAAAAATGGCTGACTCGAAATTCTAACCTCAGTCATATTTAAGTCTGCTTTCATCACTAGCTTACAGCCTCCCATGAAGCAAACAATCAAGGAAACCTGTTATCATCCTTGCAGAATTGTGATTACAAAACTGTTCCCGCTGATCAATTAATTTCTCCCGTTGTCTATGTACTAGCAACAATGCCACAGCAATAACAATTTTGAAATTAGGGGCTTGACACAATAGTTGTATATGCTTTTCGTCTGGTATCGCATTTTGTACGGATCCATTTCCAACTAAATGGATAGTTAAAGTACATGACGTAATCATGTAATTGACTTGTGACTAACCATTTTTGATAACTGTATAATATCCATATAATTTTGCCACAACGTTATAAATTTAAAACAACTACGTCACTAAAATAACAGCATTTATTGTTAAAAAATATCAATCATCCAGGAATTTGTTTTGACGTTGGTTAGAATGGCATACCCGCTGCCGACAGAGGTTGGTGGTGTTACGTCGCAAATTCCACATTAGTTATATCCCGCGTTCCCCTTCAACCAGCCTCGTACAGGTGTCCTTTAAAAAGGAAAGAACTTCTCCATCATGTTTAGTTTACCTTCCCCACATACCACATCTTTGCATGCATCAATGCAATGATCTCTCTACATATCACGTTTTCTTTGTATTTTGTCATCTTTCACATATGGAGGAGCATCAGTGGTACTGCCTGGTGTGACATCAATGGTGGCTGTCAATTGTAGCTGTGAACCTCGAACGTTATAAAGTGTATTGCTGTTCTACCCCGACAGGTGTGCTGGAACTTCGTTGGCGTAGCGACATTCAGACAACCAACATGTCTTTCGCATACTATGTACAATTGGCCTCCATTTGGGACAATAACGTAAGCAGTCGTTCGACCGATGAAGGAGATGATATGCCATTAGTTGGTGACGCCACAGGAAGCATTGACCGAGATGAAGGATACATACTGGTCTCCTTTGTAACGAAGTGGTTGTAGACGGTTTCTTGGTCCGATAATACGGCTTTTTCTACACTGCAGTTTCCCATTATTCTTCAAGGCACTAGTCATACTGTCACATGAACTTTGTTCTGGCCTGCTACCAGCTGCTTTGAGTATTCATCCAGGTTTGCAACTTCGTCAGTCAGTTAATTATTGGTAGAACTCATCCACCTAACAAATCACCTCGATACACTCATTCACCTAAGAGGTCACCTCGATAATCTTCACGTTCGTGATGTGTTCCGAATACCCAGCACTTAAGTTGTCATCGTTTTTGAAAATTGGCGTTATTGTCAGTAACAAGCAGGAAATACCTGTTTGAGAAATAGTTGATATCACGCGAAACACACAGACACTGCATGGAATATAATGCTTTAGAATAAAAACTACGATAACTGTACAATTGAAGGTCGATACATCATACATGAGAGGATCAGCACATTATATTTATAATAGAAAACACGTTCATGTTTAGCATGCACCCGACAAGACCTGTGTAATGTGTACTGCAATACAGTTTCAAACAAAAAGGAGCGTTACTGTTTTCTAGTCTGAACGCTGAAGCCGGTTTATGTAAAAGAGTGGTGATAAACTAAATTGGCATCTTGGAGGAAATAACGTTAACAAGTTTTTTACAAAGCAGATATATTAGCAGTTTGCAAATTTGTCGAAGACGATGTACAAATGTAGGAACATACATTTTGGTGTAAATATATATGTTTGAGAATAATGTGACTAATTATTTGTATTGATGGCATTTGTATGCATGCTACCGATTATTTCATTAATTGTTCATGTCAAGACAAACAGCGTTTCGCGTGGTATCGTATACGGGGTATCGATTTGCATTTTAAGCCGACGTACTTTTATACTTTTGAAGTAGGAAGCAAATCATTTTGATCCCGTGTAAATTAAACAAAATATTACTTGAATGTCAAATATATATTACTAATGTATATATGTGAGATAGTTATTTGCAATTAAAAGGCGTTCGCGTGGTATCGTATTCTCAGACCATTGTCATATCGTATTTATTTCTGAGAAAGATAATCTCGGCCCAATTCGACGGTGGTGATATTCATCATCCTCGACATCGTAGTGGCAGTCTTCTTCATCTTTCATCTTCATAGTTATCATCATCGCCATATTCTTTTTCTTCATCATTATCGACTTCATATTGACCATCACCATTACCATCACTGTCACCAGCAGCAGCGTTATCATCATCAATATCATCACCATTGCCATCATTGTCGATATTATTACTATTGCATAACGATTATTACATTACCGATCAATGTATTACATTATCGGTCGATTATTATATTACATTTCGATTTATTACAATAATTTCAATTATTGCATTATCGATTGGTTATTACATAACTGACTGTAACAAAAACAACCTTTAATCATGCCATCACAATGGCAAATCAAATGGCTATGCGAACATTGTTTGCCCACCCTTAGAATACCTTTATTCAGTGTAGGACATCATGCAACCAATTCGTCATGTAAACAACAGCAGGCGACTCACCTTTGTCATACTGATTAAAAAGTTCCCAGGCAGGGTGTGGGTAAAATATAACAGAATTTCGGACTGGACCAAATAATCGCCAGAAGAACAATCATAAACCATACGTCTCATTATTCCACAAATCCATCATCGGTCATTTATCACTGTCGATTATAAAACTCTTCCAGCCCGTCCGGCGTCACTCAAGACATTTATATGGCCGTCGATCAGTAGGAAATATAAGAAGACTCACCCATGTTTTCACAATAATTTGGTGAACAAACAGTAATGCCCACTGATACATCTATTGTAGGGAAGATTGTTCGAGAAGTAATTCAATGTGCACCCGTCTTTACATCGATTACCAGTATCACTAACATGTTACACTCATGTATGTCTAGCCAAGGTCCAAGTTTCGAATCTAACGTAAAACGTCCACGCGCACTGTATTACGTATGCGAAAGGCGCGAGGGATGCTTAGCATAATCTTATCATACTAGCCGAGTTACACGGCGTTACCCTGGGGAAATAGAGCATGTGTATGTGACTCCCCCCGAGATCCCAACCACCCCGGATGATTTTTTAAATCTAAATCTACGAACTACCCCAATGGGCCCACTAGATCGAACATAAAATGTCAGCCCCATACTTGCAAAACTGACGGATATATGTCATTTTTAAAATGTCACCCCCAAGATCCCCACTCCATGACGAATTTCGAAAAATATCTAAATCTACGAACCATTCCAATGGGCCCGCTAGATTATATCACATACAACATGCCAGCACCATACATGAAAAATAACGGTTTGGTCCACAAAAAACTACCTCAAGTTCTTACCTCAAGAACGTTCAATATTTGCCCATGATTGAGCACTGAGACCGTCTCAAGATTTTGTTTTCTATAGTTGCTTTCCAATTTATTTGTTTATTATGGTACTATTGTTTTCACTGTTGGCGTTATTGGTTTTTTTTTTGGTGTGCCTAGTCTAGGCTAACCTAGCAGCTAATGTCAGGGGATTAGGCAAGTTTGTGAAGTTGTAGTTGTATAGGTCTGGGTGGTCTCTCCAATCTCTTCAAAGGCGGGACTTCAGTTGGTTGATGGTATGTGCATGTACTATGTCTTCCGATAGCGAATTCCACGATTTTACCACTCCGGTGGAGAAGAAAGAATGCCTGTTTTCTGTTGATCTCTATGTTTTTTCACTGTGGCGTATTTTGTTACCAGTGGCTTTCAGGAACATCTGCTTTGAGGGACACAGTGCACATTTACAGTCCATTCCTTTGATGATTTTGAATGTTTGGATTACGTTTGTTCTTTGTCTTCTGTATTTCAGAATAAATATACATAGAACCGTATTGTGTTATAATATAGACAGTCGAGCAAGACGATATGTATTGCAACACCTCGTAGACGCGTTACATTTGAGGCGCCATACATTCAGGGGTGTATAATGACCACAAAAGAATCTGTATATTTGTTTTTTCGATAGTATCCTATGGTGAAGAACAAGAGTTCGTACTGGATGTTTAACGGAAATTACATTACTTGGAACAATACTATTTTACCTTTTTATTATTCACACATACCGTTTTAATAAATTTTTTAGTTTTATTTATCTTAGCATCAGATTTTAGTATCTAAGTGCATATTATTATTTAAGTTTTTTTACAAAGCAGATATATTAGCAATTTGCAAATTTGTCGAAGACGATGTACAAATGTAGGAACATACATTTTGGTGTAAATATATATGTTTGAGAATAATGTGACTAATTATATGTATTGATGGCATTTGTGTGCATGCTACCGATTATTTCATTAATTGTTCATGTCAAGACAAAGAGCGTTTCGCGTGGTATCGAATTCGGGGTATCGATTTGCAATTTAAGCCGACGTACTTTTATACTTTTGAAGTAGGAAGCAAATAATTTTGATCCCGTGTAAATTAAACAAAATATTACTTGAATGTCAAATATATATTACTAATGTATATATGTGAGATAGTTATTTGCAATTAAAAGGCGTTCGCGTGGTATCGTATTCTCAGATCATTGTCATATCGTATTTATTTCTGAGAAAGATAATCTCGGCCCAATTCGACAGGGATTACACATAAGTAACCGATCGGTTACATACAAACAATATTGAGGTTTGCATTTTAGATTTGAATAAGGCATATTTCATTCCCCTTTTAACGAACACGGAAAGTTTTGTGTAGCATCGGTTAAATAGTCCATACAGTACACTAATTCTCACAATTTTGTCATTCACCCTAGCGCATTTTACATGCTGTTTGCTCACACGTTTTACACATCTGGTGGCATATAGATTATATTTGAATGGCCGGCCATTTAATGAGATATATAAATGTGTAAGGTGCATATCGGAATGTGGGTGTGCGTGCGTGCGCGCGCGCGTATGTGTGTGTGGATGGTGATATTCATCATCCTCGACATCGTAGTGGCAGTCTTCTTCATCTTTCATCTTCATAGTTATCATCATCGCCATATTCTTTTTCTTCATCATCATCGATTTCATATTGACTATCACCATTACCATCACTGTCACCAGCAGCAGCGTTATCATCATCAATATCATCACTATTGCCATCATTGTCGATATTATTACTATTGCATAACGATTATTACATTACCGATCTTTGTTGATTATGGTACTATTGGCGTTACTGTTTTTTTTGGTGTGCCTAGTCTAGGCTAACCTAGTAGCTAGTGTCAGGGGATTAGGCAAGTTTGTGAAGTTGTAGTTGTATAGGTCTGGGTGGTCTCTCCAATCTCTTCAAAGGCGGGACTTCAGTTGGTTGATGGTATGCGCATGTACTGTGTCTTCTGATAGCGAATTCCACGATTTTACCACTCCGGTGGAGAAGAAAGAATGCCTGTTTTCTGTTGATCTCTATGTTTTTTTACTGTGGCGTCTTTTGTTACCAGTGGCTTTCAGGAACATCTGCTTTGAGGGACACAATGCACATTTACAGTCCATTCCTTTGATGATTTTGAATGTTTGGATTACGTTTGTTCTTTGTCTTCTGTATTTCAGAATAAATATACATAGAACCGTATTGTGTTATAATATAGACAGTCGAGCAAGACGATATGTATTGCAACACCTCGTAGACGCGTTACATTTGAGGCGCCATATATTCAGGGGTGTATAATGACCACAAAAGAATCTGTATATATTTTTTTTTTCGATAGTATCCTATGGTGAAGAACAAGAGTTCGTACTGGATGTTTGACGGAAATTACATAACTTGGAACAATAGTATTTTACCTTTTTATTATTCACACATACTGTTTTAATATTTTTTTAAGTTTTATTTATCTTAGCATCAGATTTTAGTATCTAAGTGCATATTATTATTTAATTTAACTTAGTTTTTTTATTTGTTTTGTTTTTGTATCCAGTATATTTAGATGTTCAGCACTTTTGCTAATCGTTTCTTTTACCTTTTATTCACCCGTAATTTTATTATAAATTGACCACTTGCAAATTTTCAAACAAACGTTCGGAGTAGAGGCAAATTTTAATAAAGTTGCTTTTATATCAAACATGTGACATCATGCGGGACCGTTTGATTTCTTAAGCTAATCGGGGCTCAAGAAAGTGTCGTAAACAATACTTCTTCATTGGCGTGTATTATCCATACCTGTTTGCCCTGTGGTATGTCAACGGGGCGCAGTAGCTGCCAAAAAATATTCAAACGGCGAAATAGGTCGCGTTATTGATATACCGGTCCAGTGCACAAGTTACTGGTTAAGTGTACGATTCACCTGTTGAGCGCGACCGGTAAATTAGTGTCATGCTGATCCTGCGTACAATATATGACGCGGCGCACAATACAAATGACTGGTCCAGCTGGATGGGGTAGTTGGAAAGTCAGAGTTAATTATGTCACTGTACACCAGGTACAGTGTTGCCAATATCGACCGATAAGGATGTCACGATCGAGACGCGCAGTAAATAACAAACTCAGTGTACTATTATCCGTACGTTGTCGCAGTACTAGTTTCCCATCAACACACCCCTCTCTACATCGTTTATCCTCCTTTGATCTTGTAATATCCCTCTTCAAGTAGTTCTCCCCTCCCAACTGTGGCCTTCCCCTTTTTTCGTTGTCCTTGATCTGTTCGCCTCTTCTCTCTTTGCTAATTGCCTACACCATCCTTACCAAGAAGCCAGCCCATCTCATCCAGCTTCTCACCAATCGTCCCATTAGACTCCATTGCACCACACCATCATCCTTCACCGCCCTCATCCTTCTTCTCTCCAACCTCTCTGATCTTGTAATTTAACAAAATTTAACAAGATTGCCATCCAGAGAATTAACTCTAGATGGCAGGTGGACAAGGAAGCCCTTTGGCTTATCGAGATTCCAACCCTTTTATTTACATATATCCAGCCCTTCTGAGGTATGTGTCGATTTTATTTTTAAACATATTCACACTACTAGCACCCACACAATCATCAGATAATCTGTTCCATTCATTCACAGTCCTTTGTGAAAATGAGAACTTTCTCACGTCTAATCTACACTGCTCCTTTACTAATGTAACTTCATGTCCTCTAGTCTGTCTATCTTTCTTAACTGAAAAAAACATATTTCTATCAATATTTTCATAACCATTCAATATTTTAAATACTTCTATCTGATCTCCTCTCAATCTCCTGGTCTCTAGTGTTGTTAAACCACATTTTTTAGGCGTTTTTCATAACTAAGATCCCTCAGTTTTGGTATCATTTTAGTCGCTCTCCTCTGTACTCTTTCTAGCATATCTATGTCCTTCTTGCGGTATGGCCTCCACGCTTGTATACAATATTCTAAATGAGGCCTAACTATTGTTTTGTACAGCGGTATTATTAGTTCTTTTTCTTTATACGCTATATTTCGCCTAATTAATCCAAGGATTTGATTTCCCTTTGAAGCTGCAATTCCGCACTGCTCTGAAACCTTCATATCAGCACTAATGGTTAACCCCAAGTCCTTTTCTTTTACAGTAGTACTTAGAACAGTACCCCCCATTTTATATTTTACCTCTTCATTCCCATGACCTGTATGGAGGCATTTACATTTCCCAAAATTGAACAGCATTTGCCACTTTTCAGACCATTTGATCAACCTATCAAGATCATCTTGTAAATGCTGTCTGTCTCCATCACTTTTAATCCTTCTAAACACTTTTGTATCATCCGCAAATTTTAACACCTTGCTTGTTATATCATCGTCCAAATCGTTGATATATATTAAGAATAATATAGGTCCTAGTACTGATCCCTGTGGTACCCCACTCAATACCGATTTCCAGTTTGAAGCCTCCCCATCAACTACTACACGTTGTCTTCTGTCATTCAGCCATTTTTCTATCCAGTTTATTATACCATTTCCTATGCCATGGGCCTTTAGCTTAAGGAGTAATCTTTGATGTGGTACTTTGTCGAAAGCTTTTTGTTTTGTACAGCGGTATTATAAGTTCTTTTTCTTTATATGCTATATTTCGCCTAATCAATCCAAGGATTTGATTTCCTTTTGAAGCTGCAATTCCACACTGCTCTGAAACCTTCATGTCAGCACTAATTGTCAGCCCCAAGTCTTTTTCTTTTACAGTAGTACTTAGTACAGTTCCCCCCATTGTATATTCTACATATTCGTTCCCATGTCCTGTGTGAAGGCATTTACATTTCCCAAAATTGAATAACATTTGCCACTTTTCAGACCATTTGATCAACCTGTCAAGATCATCTTGTAAATGCTGTCTATCACCATCACTTTTAATCCTTCAAAACACTTTTGTATCATCTGCAAATTTCAACACTTTGCTAGCTATATCACCGTCCAAATCGTTTAAATATATTAAGAATAATATAGGTCCCAGTACTGATCCCTGTGGAACCCCATTCAAAACTGATTTCCAGTTTGAAGCCTCCTCATCAACAACTATCCGTTGTCTTCTGTTAATCAGCCATTTTTCTATCCAGTTAATTATTCCATTTCCTATGCCATGGGCCTTTAGTTTAAGCAGTAATCTTTGATGTGGCACTTTGTCGAAAGCTTTTTTGAAAATCTAAGTAGATGACATCTACTGATGATCCATCATCTACCCACTTAGTGATATCTTCCAAAAAACATAACATATTTGTTAAGCATGACCTCGCTTTTAGAAACCCATGTTGAGATGGGTTTATCAAGTTATGTTTAACAAGAAAATCCACCATGTGATCTTTAATTAGTCTTTCTAATAATTTACAAATCACCGATGTTAAACTAACTGGTCTATAATTATTTGACTTGTTTCTCGAACCTTTTTTAAATAACGGTATAATGTGTGCTTCTTTCCATTCTTAAAGAACCACTCCCTCTTCTAATGACAAGTTGAAAACTGTTGCAAGCGGTATGCTAATTTGTTCTACAATTTCCAATAGTAGTTTGGGTGGAATACCATCCACTCCAGGTGATTTATTATCCTTCATAGCCCTAATTTTCTTAGCTACCATTTCTGGGGTTACAATTAACTGTCTTAAATAGTCTGATTCTGCCCCCTTGAACTTAGCCTCTGGTACTGTCAGTGAACTAGTGTCTTCTCTGGTAAACACTGAACTAAAATACACATTCAGGCCTTCTGCCATTAAGAATCCTTCTGATATTATATTTCCAGCACTAGAGGTCGGTCCTCTTCTAGAGGACCGACCTTATCCTGAACTTTCTGTTTGCTTCGAACATACGCATAAAAACTCTTGCTGTCATGTTTTATATTACAAGCTAATTTATGTTCATAGCTTCTCTTTGAATTTCTAATTTCAGCTGTAGCTTGGTTTAGTGCTTCTTTATAAATGTTGTAGTCTTCGTCATTTCCAGTACGTCTATATGACTTCCACATCATTTGTTTATACTTAATTTTTCTAATGGCTTCTTTCGATAAGTATTTCTTTCTGGTCCGTTTCCCTTGTTTTTTGAAGGGAACAAATTTACCTACGATGCACTCTATACAATTTTATCTACGATGCACTCTATACAATTCTTCGAACCCAATCGTTCTCACAAATATGCAGCTTCTGTTGTGTTGTTTTATCAGCGCTACTGTCTCTAGACCATACATACTTGCCGAGGTACATAAAGCCTTTCACTTGTTTCATATCCTTCCCATCCAACCTAATATTCATCATGATATTATATTATCTCAGATCCAACAACAATTCTTCATTTTGATCTCTCACACATAGCAGCCACCATCCTTGATTGAATCATAGGCTTTCACCAGATTCACAAGTCCTACTGCCTTCTCCATGACATGTCTTCTCTACTCTTAATGCAAACATATCATCGGTCGCCCCTCTGCCTTTTCTGAAACTCTGCTATTCTTCACCCAGTTCTAGATATCCTCTCTGTTGACATAATATGTAAAATTACAGACACATAATCATTAAAACTGTACTCTGTTTAAGGCTGAAAATATACATGTTATACATATCCTAACAAAATAAATGTGGCGACAACGATGATTTACAAATATATTATTACAAGATGATTCCGACCATACTATTGATTTTAACGACATCCCGCCATTAGCAAATACCGTAAACATTAATAAATCCCACAGATCTACCTGTCTTGCGCCATTCTCTGCCAGATGATGCCTTTTCAGTACTCGTCTAGTTCGTATCTCGACCGTCTCTACGGTCTTCCTCTAGATCGTTTCCCTTCGTAAGGTCTCCAGGTAGTGATATGCGATGGCCATTGCCCTGCTCGGGTTCACGTCTGTTTTCTGACTTCTTCTATCACTTGTATCACCTTTGTCTTCTCTCTTACCGATATGTTTGTTTTTTGTCTGCCAATATGTGATATTTAACATATGTCTTTCCATCTTTACTTGTGCGGCTGCTAGCTTGTTCTTTGCCTGGATGGTGAGTGGACATGTTTCCACGCCGACTGTCGTCGCTGGAAGTACACATAAGTTGTAGACTTGTCTCTTCAAGCAGGTTCCAAAGTTACCCTTGAAGACGTCGCGATGTTTGGCGAATGCTGTCCAGCCGGCCGTGATTCTTCTTTGAATATCTTTGTCTTGTTTTTTGTTTCCGGTGCTGTGTCACTGTCCCAGGTAGGAGTTGCTTTCAACGTCCTTTATCTGCATGGTTTTGATATATATATATATATATATATATATATATATATATATTGGTATGTCATTTTCTTGCATCACTTTTGTCTTCGAAATGTTCATCTTCAGACCGTCTCTTTCACTTTTATCAGCTACCTCCTGCAACATTGTTTGTAGTTCTTGCGGTGTAGTAACGCATATCAGTATGTCGTCGGCGAAGCGAAGATGTCTGAGATATTCTCCGTCTATACTGAAGCTTCTGATTTCCCAGGTCAGTCTTCGGATGCTTTCGAGTGTTGCCGTAAACAGCTTGGGCGATATGGTGTCACCGTGTCGTACTCCTCTCTTGATGTTAATCGTGTTGCTTTCTTTGTGTAGCTGGACTGTCATCGAGCTGATGGTGATGATGTCTTTCAGGAGTTCGATGTACACATCTTTTCTATCCCCTGTTCTTGAAGGGAGGTCAGTATTGCTTGAGTTTGCACCGAGTCGAAAGCCTTCTCGTAGTCCACAAAAGCGATGCTGAGCGGGATATTATATTTTCGGCGCTCCTCTTTCAGTTGGTTTACGACGTGTGATAGGTCTGACGTTGAGTACCTGCTTGTGAATCCCGCTTGCTCTCGTGGTTGGTTTTCGTTGAGTGTCTTTTGTAGCCTATTCATTTAGTATATTTGTGAGTAATTTTTTGATTTTTTATAATAAACAGATCGGTCGGTAGTTGATATGCATTTAATATACAGATTAGCTAGTTTCTTCGAGATGGTATCTTCTCCTGCTTTTAATGTTTGAATGTTTACATGGTCGTTGCCTGAAATATTCCCATTCTTCATACCTCGTAGCGCTGCATCCACGTTTTTTTGTCAGGGCTCGTAGTGGTGACGATATTTTGGTTGCTTATTGTTTGCTTTGGCTACACTTGTCGCACTTAATTGGATCAGTCCCAACTGTGCACATTAGCGTTGAAACGACCAACTCCCGTTCGCAGGCGGTTTAGCTTCGTCCAAACCTTTCGCGGGAAGTCGGAACCAGCACAGTGCACAGATGGTTCTGAATGTACCTATGTAGGGAGGTTGGTTTGGACAGCAAGTCCTCTTTCCATTTGGTTGATATACAGTGTGCTGTTGTTTTACTGAGGCCCAGACATTTCATGAGTTCATGTACCTGGCTGTTGAGAGGTTGTCAGGACTTCAGGCGCTGTACACTAGCTCTTTCTGAGCAAACGTTGTATAGTAGATGGTCAGTGTTTTTTGCACTGTTGCCCAAGGCCAGCGAAGCTGCCTGTCTTCGAAGTGTCGGTGGTGCAATGCCTCCTAGGGAGTTGTTCATGCTGACGTCCAGTTTTGATGTGTGTGCACTTCTGCACCACACCTGTGCACAGTATTCCGCTGACGTGTACACTAATACCAAGGTAGAGGTGCGTAGTGTCTTGGCGCTTGCTCCCCAAATGGTACCAGCAAGTCGGCGTATTAGCGCTCCACATAATGCTACTTTTGCGCTTAAGTTTTCCAGATGTATAGTCGAGTTGCCGTCCTACTATGTTCAGTATGGAACCGGGAAATGATTGGTAGTGTAAGGCCTCTACACCGTCTTCGGCGAAGAGGGTGCTACTCTCGAATAGTTGATGGATACAGGACGGACATTCATCTGCTCGCTTTATGGTGTTGCTGAAGGCACAAGCATGGCTTCTGCCAGGTATGCGCTCTACTCCAAAAGGTCCACAGGGAAAGCTGTATGTATCAAGATTCGACCTCCGACCGACGCTAATCTGGCCTACCTCATCCTGCGAGCTCACTACCAAGTCATGCTCTGGGAGGCAGCAGATCAGCAGACTCCGCCCGTGGATGATATCGCTGATTATGGATGGGAGTTTGTTACTGGTGCAGGGGGTGTGCCAACTCTATGCATCGCAAGAGGACCAGCAGCCCCCCCTCTCCTCATGGACGTCATCAACTGTCAGTATAAAGCCGTAGGGAACACTTGCAGCAGTCATGCATGTAGCTGTCATTCTGCAGGATTGTCCTGCACACCGTACTGCTTCTGTGTTGGTGAAGTCATGTGCCCCAACCGGTTCACCAAACATGATGAGCATGAGAATGATGCTAAATATGATAATAATAATATATTTTATTTGGTATAGCGCCACATCCAGTATTGTTCGTGGCGTTTCACAACATATTAAAATACATAAAAATGGTACAATTGCAGTAAATATGTATATGTATATCAATTTAAAATAAATATTAGTGGTAAAGAATAAAATTAATAAATACATACATATTGAATACTGTAGAATTTCTAAATAAAGAAGTAAATGAGGAAGAAGGTGACAGTAAAAAGGAAATAGAAGAGGAGGATGAGAGAGAATGGCCGGACTAAACTTGTCTATGAGAATGTAATGTGAATGGCGTCCCTTTCATATACCGTTGGTTTTGAATTGATTAATGATATACACATTTTCAATGTCCAAATGAAGCCTGTCAATACCAAAAATGCTCTCAAATTGTGTTTCATTGTGTTTCAAAAAAAATTTCATTGAGTACTTCTTACTTTGAACTTAGAATGTTGTACTTTTAAATGTTGTACATGTATGATACATTCGTGATTACTGCATGCCATTTTGCAAAGCTTTTGTATGTTTCTTGTCAGAAGTAGCCAAATACAGACAGATCATTACAAATGAAGAACTGTAAATAAATGTTATCTTATAAACGTCCCAATTTTAACATAAGCTTTATTGCCATGTCACATCAATACAAAATCATTGGACAAATTCCAATGAACTCGTTACGCACCAGCAAAATCATGTTTCTAGCATCATCCAATTAAAAGTCATGGTCATTTTGGCTATTTTCGGTACATTGACGACCATTTTTAATTTTGGTGAGGTGTTCATAGTCGGGCATCATTGGAAAAGGTTCCATTGAATTCCTGATATGGCAAAACATCGGGATGGACACCAAAATCGTGTCAAACGTTATGCTCGATTTTTGGCTATTTTCGGTTAAATTGGCGGCCATTTTGAATTTGTGTCATGTGAACATAGTCGGACATCATTGGAAACGGATCCTTTGCATTCCTTATATGCCAAATCATGTGTATATACACCAAAATCATGTTCCTAGCATGATCCAGTGCAAAGATGTAAAACATTTTCTGATATGACCTAGGTTCACGGCAGCCATCTTGGATTTGCCAGGCTCCCACAAGTTTCCCAAGGATGGCGCGTTGCCATCCCGCTGATGTGAGTTGAGGGACCCATAACCTACATGATTCAGCAAAAACACCTTATACTACCAACAATTTCCAGGTTCCAAAAATGGCTTAGTTGCCTGTAAGTCAGTGATCTGTCTAGTTTGATGCCCAGGTATGTAGGGGCTACTTGACAGACGAGACGTGTATTATTCACAAACACGTTAATTTCACGTTTATCTTCTTTGTTGTAGAGATGGAAAACGGCAGAGACCATTTTCTTATCACGGAGTTTCTGTCGCTATTGTTTCAGGTGTGTGTAGAGGATGTTCATGTCTCGTGTGAGACCAGTCTCACAATGGGACCATTGCCTATGCCTCATTAAGGGCAGATCGTAGATGTGGATATTGAGGAGAAGTGGTGCTAGGGCAGAACCTTGTGGAACACCATTCTTTAGTCGTCTGAGTCTGCTTCGCTATTCTTCGCTGGTCTTCAGTACAACTATACGGTTGGAGATCATTTCCATGATGAAGCTAACAATCCGTTTGTCTGGTAGGGTCTGCAGGAGCTTGAGTTGCAGGCCTCGGTGCCACACAGTGTCATAAGCTGCTGTCAAGTTGACGAATATGACACAGGCTTATTCGTTGGCCTGGAAGCTGTGTTCTATGTCTTGTGTTGGAAGAGTCATTTGATCTGTTGTCGACCTTCCGCGTCTGAAGCCTGGTTGCCCTGTTGGTAGTTGCGGGTCTTTGATTGGCTCGATGCGTCTATATATGAGTCTTTCGGGGATCTTGTAGGGATGTTGAGCAGAGATATTGGTATATAGCTCTTGGCGACATCCTTAGGTTTGTTAGGCTTTGGGATAGCCACTACAGCCGCTCTACATAGCTGTGGTATCCTGTTTCGAATCATGCACGTTGATAGGAATATTCCTAGCCAGGTGGTAGCCTTACTTCCGGCGTTAATGGTGAACTCTGGTTATAGGTCATCACTTAGCCAGGTGGTAGCTTTACTTCCAGCGTTAATGATGAACTCTGGGTATAGGCCATCACTTAGCCAGGTGGTAGCCTTACTTCCAGCGTTAATGGTGGGCTCTGGTTATAGGTCATCAGGTCCGCCTTTCCGCTTCTCAGTCGTTTGAGTGCCTTTGTCATTTCTTCTTCAGTGAAGGCCCCTGCCAGATTCATGTCGGCACTTGCTGCTTTCTGTAATGCAAATACATCCATGTGCACTTTTCTTGTGAAGTTGCGGTCCATGTTTGGTGATTTTCCATTCTGCATGAGTTGTCACTATGGCATTTGCTGTCACTGAGCATTTGGTGTTCTGCCAGTGAGGCGGTTAACTGTCTGCCATGCCCATCTATTTGAGTGGGTAAAGTCGATTGACTCCACAGTCTCTGCCCAGCGGGTCTTACATTTTTCGTCCAGGCACTGGAGCAGAGCGGTAGCTGTCGTAATTATGTTTGTTCTTGAAGATGACATGTGTTCATCGTAAAGTTGACATTCATTATCCCAGCACGGGATATAATGCTTTCGTCAGCCTTGAGGGATATTTCGCTTTGCTGCGTTTGTTAACATGTCGCAGTATGCTTTATAAGCATCGTCTGTATTATTGCAGTCCGGTGGTGGCAGGGACTTTGTACCCAAATATGTGTCTGCTGCAAATGTCGTCCATCGTGCCTTCCGAAAGTTCCATCTCTTAGCAGGTTTGTTTTCTGTTGGAGATAATAATGGAGAGGTGAGTGAGGGTCGATGTTGTGTCCATGGGAACTTTCCTAGGACACGTCTTTCTGGTAGCGGTTCTTCTCTGTTTTAACAAACGAAGGCAAGGTCTGGATTTGATGTTGTGTTCCAGCGTCCGGAGTGAAAGGAGTCTGGTTCCTTCGGGTTGTGTAGTAAGGTCAGATCATTAGCAGATGCCCAGCCTGCCAGACATTTATCGTCGCTGTTGTTGTGTCTGTAGCCGCATTCTACAAGTTGACAGTTGAAATCACCTGCGAATATGCAGGGCGAGTTAACAATAGGAAGAGTTGTTGCTTGCAATTTCGTTGGTGGTTGTTTGTACACGTTGACAATGGTCGTACGTTGTACTTTTACGACGTGCCATTCAGTCTCTGACTGGGATACTAGCGATCACTCAGTGTCTGCATTGACGAAGGTTGCAATGCCGTGGTGTTTACTAGCTGTGTAGGCTGCTAGTTCGAGGCCTAGTATGCTGAGCTTGTCTGTTGTTTCACAATGTGTTTCCTGAAGCAGGATTGCGATCGCCTTGTTGTTGTAGGCTACGAGTACAATAATGTTGAGCTTGGCGTTGGTATGGCCCTCAACGTTTATCTGAAGAATGGCTACACCTTTGCCATCGACGGATGTCTCCGCCCGCCCTGAAGAGGGCGCAATGCTAGGCGCAGGTTCACCATCATCATGATGGCGATTTGGCTGTAGACTTCTTGACGGCATCTGCTTCCTAACTCGAAGAGTAAGTAATGACAGGTGAGACCACTTGAAGGTTGCCGCCACCTCCCCCATACTTTCTTGATGTTGCCCATTCTACCAAGGTGTGGCCTCTTTCGTTTCTTGCTCCTAGGCCAAATATGCCTGTTGCTGTTTCCATTGCGTTTGTTCGTTTCCCTACTTGCGCAATGGAAGTCTCCCATCACTAACGTGTAGTGATTTGGCTTTACTAAGGTCTCATCCACGTTGTTGTAGAAGCTATTGTGTCTTCTCCTGAGTATGATGATGTTGGTGGTGCATATACGTGTACTATTTTCAGTTTGTAGCGCTTTTTTATGCGTAGAACAGGTTCAGCTACTCTGGGGCTGATGCTATTAACCCTATTATATAGTCTTTCCATTTTTTACGAGATAGCCTACTCCTGCTTGGCTGTTGTTCGCCTTGAAATGGCATAATAGGTGGCTGCTTTGTAAGGTAGTGAAGCATTCCTCTCTTCTTCTGACTTCTCCGAACTCGATCACATCCCATACCAATTTACTTTCCCTAAGTTCTTCCTATAGTTCTTGTATCTCGTCATCTCTTAGTGTTGTTCTTACAATATATGATGCTATCTTCAGTCTACTTACCTTCTCTCGGCGGCTCTTCTTAACCCATATATTCTTAGCACCCCCTGCATTTAGTTTTACATTACCAGGGCCGCCTTCGTAGTCATAGATCTGTCGATGCTGCTGGGGCCTGGTGGACCTTGGCTTTATTGTGCTTTGCATGCTCTAATTCTAGTTCTAGATGTTTGCAGCGCTCGGCAACGTTCTATTAGTTGACTAGTCTGTATTATTGTGGTTACAATATAATGATCTTATGAGGTCTCATTCAACTAGTCAGCCTTTTTCAGAACACTATCGCCAAACTGACCTTTATATGCTGGCACTAAGGGTGGTCAACGCCAGTGTGTTTGTCGTCCTCGGTGGTACTTTTACTTCTCAAATTGAGACGGGACCGACATTAACGTGATCTCCGAGTCACGATGGATACACAGTCCCCAATGTTGAGAGCGTCGCTTATACACCAAATATAATGACTGCACAGTCCTGTTTTCGAAATCAGACCGCTGGCATGCCAAGATGATGTGCTAACCACTACACTAGCCGCGCTGGTGTTGTAAACAGTTACTACATTGTTTGAGGTTGAAAAAGTAATATGTTTTACACCTTTCGAAAAATGTGGCTCCAACGGACAATTGGGATTATTTGCAAACATGCATAAACTACGATTCTGACCATAATATTCACTGCAAGTACAACTATTATAGCTCGTTGTATATATCCTTCCATTACCTTGCCAACGATATGCATCACTTTTATTATTTATATAAAACAGATAAGTTACAGAGTTTAGATAAAACGTACCCCTAAATTTCAATGCGGAAAAAATGACTCTCGCACCGACCATTGACTTACTTATTATTACTGTCAAAAATGGCAAGCTCCCACTTCGAGTAATTCAGAAGACTTTTTCTATGGTAATGTAGACATGTAATACAAACTAAGACACAATCATATTTACTATAGCAATTTGTTTGAGGTTGACCCAGAGTTTTGCCATATACTGAGTGGACTATCCCTCGTGCGTGTCGAATACGTAATAAAGCGCGCGACGCGTTATACGCTAGATTCAAATCTTTTGTTAATCACACAACTGTGTAGTTTGCTAGCGCGACTAGTAATCGATGCAAGCACGGAAGTAATTATTGACCAAATAACAAGAGAACGTCGATTGTTTGCTAATGCATACAAATTATTGTGAAAACATGGGTGAGTCTTGTTTTAAATGTCGCACTGGCCAAACTCATTGTTGGGTGCGCATGCTATTTAATGTTTGCTTGGTACTAGGTGTGCTTTAATTTGCTTAAATTGTTGTGGTTCTGTAACACAGGTTAGTGTTTCTGGTAGTGAGGTGAAACATTTTATCATCCGGGGAAATATAATATGTTTGTCTTATTGGTGCGGATGGTATTGTAGGGTTTGCTATATAAATATCATGTGTAACGTTAAACGGGCAGAAAAAAGTTTCCGACAGGCAAGAATAAATTACTATTGTTGGCTTTGTGGATTAGTGATTAATGAGACGGGTGTCAAGTTACCTTTTCATTAGTATGTGTAGGTCTTTCTGTAGCTGTTGCGAATTACATTCGTTATTTATGTTTAGAGGAGCACAGTTATCAAACAGACTGTGGGATGAATATTGTTCTGGTAGGGAGGGAGTGTGCCAATTATTGCGCATGATCTCAATAATATAGCATAGACCTAATGTTGCGTTTCTGTTTTGAATAAAAGCTTAACTTCGATGGATGTTAGAATTTCAAGATGGCCACATTTGAAATAAGTAATGTTGTCAAATGCATTGCTGTGATTGAGTGTACATATATCAAAAACTACGATATGTAAGTGTGCCACTGTTTATACGTTTAGTGAATGTGTACAATTAATATATGTGGTAGCTTAACCTCATTGGTAAATGTATGCCTATGCAAACTTTTTTTGGCTACATAGAGATGGTTTCGTGTTTCATAAGTGCAGTAACTAACATAACCTATTTTTAGGTTTCCATGTGGCAATACATTCAATACAATATATACCTTGTATAACATTGTATGATTACGAACACACATTTTTAATATGCAGCTCATCAGGTATATATGCAAAACAAGAACAATAGGTGGCTCAATTCATTATCACACTGAATATCTCATGTTGTTTTAGTAGCTGGCCGCGTCAAAAAGAGACTGTTGAACAAACTGTTATCCTTCATTTTGTTACTGGAATGCGTCTTCATTTTCACACCGAAATGTGCGTCAGCGGAGACAGTCGAACAGAAACGACAAGGTAAGTATTTGCCAGAAGTATAGGTTTATCACAAACGTAATCCTACAAATTACCACTACGAGTCATGGGCACATTATTAACTTATTCAAATGTGTATCCAAAATAAATTCCAACATTTCTCAAAATTGGAGTGTTCACGTGAATATCCGATATGATTAAAACATTAATGCTCGTGTATTGGGTTGATGTTTTCGACTTTTTTGTTCTCTCAAAAACACGTGGCCGAACAATTACTCGGCCCGGTAATTGTCTTTGGAAATATACCAGATGTAATGGCCAATGTCAGTTAATTATGCCGTTTAATAAAATATGTTCACCTTCGTTATTGATACAACAGGGGCTGTTATTCAAGCTGTTCATACACGACCTATACCCTCCCACTTTATGGCACAATTCAAGTTACCTCATCCCTTCCCAAGTTTCAAATTGTTTATATGCCTCCTGTGCTCTCCTGTTTCTTTCTGTACATCCGCCCTCTCACTCATTGTGCAGTGATTCCTGTTCTACAAAGATTTATTTAGTTCTTGATATGTATCTTTCTACTCGTCTAAATTATGTTACCACATCCTTAAAAGAAACAAGCTACCACAAGTTTCCCTTACAGATACATGTTAATTTCTGCTCGCTTCTTGAAATATAGAATATATAGAAAATCATGTAGCAATATGCCTACTTGCCCACAAAAACAAAGATAATATACCAAATTTATTGACACAAGATAACAATTGTACATTATGAATAGGACAGTTGCATAATGCCCAATACTAGGGAGTGTGGCAGATGTGTTTTATTGGGGTATCATACTCTGGAAAATTACAATTATGTGTGGCACACTTTTCCTGGACCCACATTTGAATCATGCACAGTCGTACCTCCCTTTATGGTCACCTCGGTAATATAGCCATCATGAGTTACGGTCAGTCCATAGGACAGTTCCAAATTATTTCCGTAGTACTATAATCTTGCTAATACGGTCCCTTCGCTATTCCAGTCACTCTGGCCCATTCCCGATGATGACCTTAATAATGATGCTCCATTGTATATGGATTGACTGATATTTTTGTAATTGCGTATTATATTAAAAGTTATTAAAGTTAAACTGTTCAACTGAATTTATGGATAACTCCCATAGTTTATTATACATCCCTTTCTCCTTTGATATCGTTTGTAATTGAGACATGGGCATTAGTTATTGTTTGGCCTACTTTATCCTAATCAAATGGTTAACGTGAATTCCAGTTACATTAAAATAATAAACCTTATATGATCATGTCACCGTTGTATTCCCACTAGACACGAGAGTACCACAACTTTTTTCTTATGAATTTCATTTAGGTTATAATGTAAGAGATATGCTGCGTTCACACAGAGCGTAAGCGGCTTAACTAAGCGATTTAACCTCACATGTACGACAACTGCGTAGCTTTGAACAATTGTAAAAAGGACGCGTGGCGTTGCGAACGGTAGTACGTCACAAACACGTTTAAAGTTAAGTTTCTTACGGTTTTCTGTGTGAACACGACAATAAACCGAAATTGAAAGTGAAAAGTTGAAACCTCCTCATATTTAGTTATACTATTAAATTTATATCATCCGTCTTTAAAAAACTATATATTATTACGTATCATTATAATGGTCTTTTCGACGCCGTCGTCTTGTTTATGTCAGACATATTTTGTGTTAACACGAGACCGTTATTACACTACTAGATTTACATGCAGTCAAGGATCACCAATTCTGTGTTCACAGCAGACTGCTCGTGCTAGATATGGGTAGTACTTTCTCGGATACAAGGTACGATTGTTCGTGCATAGTGGATGACATTATATTTAAAGCTAACATCTTCTAACATATATGTTGCAGTGGCTGACCCATGTCTCAACCACACGTGTACAGATGGAGCCTTTTGTAGGAAGAAAGGTATTGACTCCTATGAATGCATGTGCAAGACGATGTATTCCATCCAGAACTGCGACAGTGAGTGTTGTGTAACAAATACCCGTAATAATCAGTGGCATGGCGACCCGGGGGCAGGGGTGCATTCCCTTGTTGAGTCAACGTACCCACCAAACAGATAAAATCGTATGGAATATAAGCGATTATGTTCTTCAGTTGTGACGATCACATTTTCAAAGTGGTTGATGTTTATTTTTGCCGGTCAGGAACCAGTCGTTGTGGCAACTTTCCTCGAAACAACTGAAACGTCTTTTCGAGTTTTCGCACGTTTAATTACGTGATTCGAGAAATCAAGGCAGACGGGGTCCCGAGAGTCAAATGGGACTCCCAAAGCCTGCCAGAAGACTTAGAGTGCACGTGTGGAGACTGTCATAGCTATGCTTCGATTGCTTCGATGATATTGTGATACTACGCTGGAGGCTCTCCGAGAATCCGATTGAATCATCCGAAACCAATTGCCTTGTGGAGAAAGGCAAGGAGCGTTGCATGGAATGGGGTTTTTCAGACAAGGGCATGCCGACAGAAATGAATGCCCAAAGAACTACCACGAGATGAAGGTCTCTTGGTCGAGCTGGACATCATATGTGTCACGATAAGCACTCTGGACCGGTTCCAGCAGAAACTGGTAAGAGGTTAACACGTCTCAAGGAACTGGCTGCCAATTTGGCTATGCAATGGACAAGAATGTTAGACTATTAAGATATGCCACCATAGCAGCTTTCATTCATTTTATCAATCGGTGAAGAAGACAGTGCATATCTCGAATCTACGTGTCACTCTACAATTACGAATCTTCGTATCTGCGAGCATATATGAAAGAAGATCATCTTGATCGTGTCTTAGCCCTCCTCAGCATAGAGAGGGTTACTGAAGAACATAATAAATTTCTACTCGAGCAAGTTTATCAGTTTACAGTAATCAAAGCGAGAAAAGTGGTGCTGATGTTTAATTATCCGTGGTGTGCATATCGGTATTTGTCTTTGCGCTCATTTTTGGGGATTCAGTATTGATTTACCATGAACTGTTCACAGTTCATGTAAAATAAAACATTAACTTAACTTTTTGTGTTCATGGCTATTTACAACAGTTGACTATGTTAAACTTTGCAAGTGGTTTTGAAATTGCGTGGTAGCATGACCAGTTCAGTTTGCTCGGAGAGGAAATTAAAATGTGTGTTGGAAGGTTGTGTGTTAGGATGGCCTTTGGGGCGCCACATTATGTTTTGCAACCCGGCGCCAACAACCCTCACTACGCCACTGCTAATAATGTCGCGTTTTTTCATATTAGCAACAGTTCCAACGTCATCTGCATTCCAACAGCTTACTGCTTATGAAACTGTGTGGGTATTGCAAATAACACGCACGTCTGTATAGCTCACGCTGGCACGACAAAGATGATACCACGGGTTTGTTGAAGCAAAGCGCTCGTCTTCATTCCAACGATGTTGTAGTGATTATAAACGTGGCGCTTCATAAGACCGCAACACAGTCGTCGACGGCCAATAACGACACAGGGGCAGAGAAGGCGGTCGACGGTAATCGTAACGGAAACTGTCTCCTTGACCACAGCTGTTCCCAAACCACAATGTCACGATATCCCTGGTGGATGGTAGACTTGGAAGTGACGTACTTGGTGCATACAATTAGAATAACTAGTCGGGACGACTGTTGTGGTGAGAATATTTGCTTATTATTAGTATTAGTTGTAGTAGTAGTAGTACTACTATTATTATTATTATTAGTAGTAGTAGTAGTAGTAGTGGTAGTAGTAGTAGTAGTAGTAATAGTAGTAGTAGTAGTAGTAGTAGTAGTAGTAGTAGTAGTAGTAGCAGCAGCAGTAGTATTAGTAGTAGTAGTATTAGTAGTAGTAGTATTAGTATTAGTAGTATTAACAGTAGTATTAGTAGTAGCAGTAGTAGTAGTAGTAGTAGTAGTAGTAGTAGTAGTAGTAGTAGTAGTAGTAGTAGTAGTAATAGTAGTAGTAGTAGTAGTAGTAGTAGTAGCAGTAGTATTAGTAGTAGTAGTATTAGTAGTAGTAGTATTAGTATTAGTAGTATTAACAGTAGTATTAGTAGTAGCAGTAGTAGTAGTAGTAGTAGTAGTAGTAGTAGTAGTAGTAGTAATAGTAGTAGCAGCGGCAGCAGTAGTAGTAGCGGCAGCAGCAGCAGCAGTAGTAGTAGCAGTAGCAGTGGCAATAATTTATTTAACCTCCGATACCGGAGAAGAAACATTAAAATACATATATATTCGCATACAAAAAGCACACGATAATAATAAAATGACTAGTAAAGTGACTAGCAACAATACATATAATGACATGATATAATGTGTAAGCTCAGTATGACTTATGTAGATCCGTTAAAAGAAAGACACAATAAATTAGAGTGCAGTGGTTAAGAGATTCTTTCTGTTGAATTGTATCAAGCCGCCTGTTGCTAAAATGTTACTTAAATATAATCATCGCTGTTTTATATCTTCCAGGATGGTTGAACCTTGACATGTGGGTGTTTGATGACTTATCAATACGTCCAAAAATCAACAAAGCGTGGCCAAAATGCGGGAGTATTAGGCAGCCTTATTACTCACCCTACGGTCCATATGGTACAAGAAAGGTCGTTAGATGTCAATTTGCTCGGACCATGGGCAGATACGTATTGGTCAAATCTAGTCTCACTCGAGGCATTCTCACGATGTGCGAAGTGGACGTATACGGGACAATTTGTAAGTGTAGTATCGCATGCTGTATGTAGCCTCAGTCTGTATCATCGGGACTGCTACTAAGCACATATTAGGACCATGGTTCATTCGCTTGTAACAAGCAAACACGACGTAAGCATAACATATCTAGCACTGATGTTATCCATATTATAAAACGGTTCGTTCTCTGTCAGTGTTGCATGTATCGGGATGAAATTGTTGCATGTGATCTACCGGGCTCATTGAGATGGTTCGTAGATTTAGACATTTTCGAAATTCGTCCGAGGGGTGGAGTATTTAAATTATATATATCATTGTAAAAATAATTAAGCCAAGTACAAATATGTCTCTGGATGTATGCAGAAATTTTGAATAGTTGTTATGTTATTGACGTTTGAAAATCCTCAGCGCTTAACATGCACCAAGTCTACCTGTCGCTGGTCACGTAAGCATTTCTTTGCGTAAGCCTTGTATGCGCGTGCTCCTTCTGGCAAACAACACACAGCAACAATTCCGTGGAGTTCCAGCCAGGGAATTTAATGTTTTTTCTCTCTCATTGTACAGCTATTATTCCATGTACAAATGTGTCACTGGGTGTATGCAGACAAATGTATTCATGTTTATGTTATTAGTGTTACAAAATCCCAGACGCGTAACCCAGCTGCCTGTTGCTGGTTACATCAGTTACACGGTTTAGCGCGTGCGATTTCTGGCAAAAGGTTGTCCTAACAACTAGGCCGGTGACCAGTTACAGTTTATTAATGCGGGTAGGTTGGAAACAATTGGGATGGGTTTGGGGTGTCTGGAACTCAAACGTTGGGCATTTGAGGTTTGGTCTTTTTTCAGTGTTCATAATTATGTATGTTTTAGGTTTCAGTGCAAATGAGTTTAGGATGTATATGACTGCCTTTTTCTCCGGGCAACGCCGGGTAACTCAGCTAATAAATAATAAGTAGTTAGTTTTATGTGAAAATAACGTGTACGCCATATGTATTGTTATTTAAATATTAATCTGATTATAGTCACTGACTGAAATTTAAAATACCAGAAAATAGTTTCGTAATAATAAATACGTACAGATACAAATATCAAAAACAATGCTTACCGTAATCCAGACTAACGTTACCCTCACGTCGTAAATAATTTAAAATGCTATGCATGATAAATATACACAAGGACGTATCACTTCAGCGATTTCAAGACAGCGACACATTTACTTACTTATTTAATCCTCTTCGTGCGGTTTCACATATAAGGCCGACACCAAAGAACGCAAATGGTGTCTGTCTACTGCCAGCTTCGTTACTTGGCCTCAGCTCCATCCGAGTGCCTTCATCTTCCGCTCCATTGATCTCCTCCATGTCTCATTGGGTCTCTCCCTCGCTCTCTTGCCACCAGGGGTCCAGCACATGGCCAATCTTGAAATGGATATCAGCGGCATTCTGCAGGCGTGTCCGATCCATCCCCATCTGCGGCGTTTACCCTCAAGAGAGATGGGCTGCATGTCTGTGCTTTGATGGAGTTCCGGGTTAGATATTTTATTTGGCCACTAGATTCGCAGAATCCTCCTGAGACTTTTGTCTTGAAACATTTCCTGCAACTGGCATATGCGTTTGATGACCTTCCATGATTCCGCCGCATATAACAACATACTCGGGACGTTGCTCTTGAAGAGGCGGATTTTTGTTCTATTGCTGATCGTATTGGTTTTGCAGAAGTTCTTAGGTGCCGTAAATGCCCCTCTTGCCTTGCTGATCCTTGCTTTGATCTCAGACTCCGAGTTTACATATGTTGTCACATTGGCCCCAAGGTAGGTGAACTCGGTCACGTCTTCAATACTTCTTCCTCCAATTGTGATTGGATCTGCTGTTTGGCTGTTGATTCACAGCGCCTTTGTTTTGTTGGTGTTGATCTTTAGTCCTATTTTCTCAGCATTTCTGGCAAGTTCCTCACTTTTTTATTTGGATGTCTCCGTAGCGGCGCGACAAGAGAGATATGTCATCTGCAAAGTCTAGATCACCTAGTGTATCTGTGAAGGTCCACTTGATGCCACTTTCTCAGCTATTGTTGATTCTTTCATGACACAGTTTATCCCACTCCGATTTTGATTTCAAAATCATCTGGCAGGTATTGGCCACAGATGACCTTGGACCTAAAGTTGCCTTAAAGCAGACTAATTATGCTTACAATCTTTGGACACATTTGCGAACGGGAAATGTAGCACTAACGACTATTCGATCAGTGCAATTACTGTTGCTGTTCATGACGTGAAAGCACGTGGTGAATGCAGTTTATTTCATTGACACATACACAATTGCTGCTGCAGATAACGAATGTCTCGTGAATAACCCATGTCTCCACGGGTCCACTTGCCGGAAACGTTACGATGGAACGCAGGAGTGTCTATGCAAAGTTGGTTATTCCGGTCTAAGCTGCGAACGTGAGTAGGGTGTTTCATTACTTGTTGGTTAAGGAATGTTATACACTAAAAATCGAGTCATTCAGCGTGCTTTCAGTGACGTTGCATTGCCTTCCTTCTTTGCATTCCAAAACAACCACCCTTTACGCCCATGTAGCATAATCGATTTAACATCAGTTCAGCGAATAATCCCTGATGTTTCAGACGGTTACTGTTCTGAATGAAAGGGCAACACAGATTACGTGTATTGCTCTTTTGGGGGTGATACAGTCGATGACGTTTTCTATTTTAGTTTTTCGTTGATTTCGTCATTCCACGTTATGTCAAGCTGGTATTTCATACCACGAGCCAGTAATGCAATTTATTATCAGCCTTGTCACTTTCCATCGTCGTTATACTCATTTCATGATGTCAGTCTTGAAATAAATAAATGCAATAATGTGCTGGATAATTACCAGTAAAAGGCCTAGTACACATGTCGACAGCATCGGTAAATCTTGTTGACAAGCGGCAAAACAATAATCGCTAACACAGGATCTAGTACACATATTGCGACATACCGCTCAACGGCAAACTTTACTCTTTGACCAATCAGCGCTGTTGTTTTTGTGAGACGTCAAATTGCACATGCCCCAATAAAGAGATATCAATATAAATTTTAAATTGCAGATCCGTATTGTTGTGCTTTCTTTTTAAATTGGCATACTTTGATTTTCATGGAAGTTAAATAATGCAATTAATTTGTTGTAATTACTTTGTTGTGAAGGCAAAGATGCAAGTCACCTGTTGGGATGCCTTAGTAGATAACAGTCGTGAGAGTAATATTTACCAAATATTAGAAAACACTCAGCATCGTTACATAAACATCAAAACGTGCTGGCAGATACATGTTGTTTGTTCAAAATGAAAAGTGCACGTCCATCGATAGGCCATAATCGTGATTGTGTACAATTGTCAAATAATATTCGTATCGCTATGCTGTCGGCTCGAGGGTAAACATAAACATTATTGTGTCCGCGTCTACTCCATGTTGCTAAGTCCCTGACGCACGGACCGTTTTCCCGAAGTGTTTGGCCAGCGAGCGTGGTTCCTACGATAGTTAAGTTACGTTTTACGTATTATGCGTACATAATGTTTTACGTTCCGAACAACTGATTTACCCCATATAATGTCAGAATCTTCACATACATGTCGTATTTTGAAAAGATATACGTCATTCGTCCTACTATACGGATCGTAGATTAATCCTTGAAAGTTTGGCGTTCGAGATTCAAGCCGTCTAAGAGGAAAACGTTACCTACCCGCATACGCAAGCTGTATTATAAGTACACTGTTTAATGAATAGTTTAGCATAGGGTGGTTCCTACGACAGCGACTATAATTAGTCTTAGCAGTAGTTTCCAGTCCCTTATACGACGTAATCCTCTACTTTCTTGCCATACATTACACTTATTACTTTGGTTTTTTTTCATGTCGACTCGATTGCAATAGATTGTATGTTTTGGGTTTTTTGTAACGATTATTCTGCTGTATTATGTATTTGGAACAAATACAGATTTCATGTTCCTGTTCCTGTAATGAACTTGACCATAAAGTTTGTCTCCTCTCCGACCACATAAAATTAATTTATCTATACACGTCCTAGTTATCATGCGATAACACCAAAACGTTCACACTGAATAGCGTGATAACTAGTAAATAAATATACAACGAAAAAATGTCTCGTGTTATCTGCGGATGGCGTACAACTTAGTCCTCTTAATTAATATTCTCTTTATATTACTGCAATCTGCCCTGGGCGTGACCGCCTTGGCTGTGCCGAATGGGTGGTCGCCCGACATTGCCACTCATGTCGTATTCTGCTTTCAGATGAATCAGAAAACCTCGTGAATCGTGGCTTCATTCAAGGGAGCACAATAAAAAATGTAATTTACAGCGCTGACGGACTCAGGATAACTCCACACATCAGATGTGCCGGTCTCGGTGATTACTCCGATTCCCCGTTCTTTGTGTTGGGACTGAAACGAGTCACAGATGTGTATGAGGTTGTCATTTCGACGGCAACGGAGCAATGTTGTGGTAGGTAGCATATAGCAAACAATGACACGAGCGAACACCCACACATGGCCACCAAGACTCACTGGCCGTTTGCATAAGCTGTGTATGCGATTTGTATGCGATTGGTAGACGCTGCAGGTGGTACCAATTAACGCCAGCCACTTCTGAGTTTTTATGACACCTCACGCCCCCGTCGGCTACGGCTTAAAAATCACATTCGTTCGTCTGTGTAGAATTTGAAACCGATTCCAATCATGCGACACAGGCGTAATCACATATTTGTCCTGTTAATCGCTGTTGATGGCGTGTACACGAGCGACTTGAGTCGAGTGACATGACACGGTGTCATGTGTGACATAATCGGGGCAAATTGTTCGTCTAAACTGACCTAACACCACGGGGCTCATACAAATTTATATGCTTAACTACCAGTTGCAATATGCTGCTCTTTCGAGAGCAAATGTACGCTGAAATGTGACGCAAACAGTCTGTCGTCGTTACGTGAAGGTCTAGCTTATGTACGTGAATAATTATTGTTCAGCGATTAGAGCCTCACTGGAGAAGAGGCGTAAGGAGACATCACTGCTGCCAGTTACAGTCTATATATCGCTAATTTATACATACTGCTTTTTACATTAATCTATTTTACCGATGTTGGTGATCGCATATATACGATAACTGGCTTCTAATGGAAACTTGTTTAATGATAACTAATGATGCTAACCTCGATCTCTGGTTGCTTAGATGTATGAAATTGGTGGTGCTCGCAAAGGTGGCATGTTATTTCCATATTTGTTTACGAGTCGGAGACATGATACATCAGGTATAGCTGGAGCCGAACAACTGCTGGGCTAAAACATACTTTTGTTGTTGTGCCTAACATTGGCTTTGGTAAAAATATTACTGTAAGTTTGTGTTGAAAATGATGCATCAAATCCCATATAAAATCCTTTAAAATCAGTCTGGTATGTCGTCAAACTACATGCATGTATATGTTAAATATGTTGCATATTTATAATAACAACAAACCCCTTGTATATGTTGAAAACGTCACATTTATTAGACATAAGTACTGCTTTGAAGAATGACGACGATATGTTATTCGTCAACGTCATCATTGTGCAGCCGTAGTGTCCCGTGGTTGGGCGAAAGCCTCAGCATGTCGTTTCCAAATCTGCCTGTCTTGCGTTATCCTCTCCCAGATGGTGCCCTTGCAGTACTCGTTTAATTCGTCTCTCCACGTCTCGCCGGTTTTCCTCTAGATCGTTTCCTTTCGTAAGGTCTCCAGGTTGTGATAAGCGATGTCCATCGGTTATCTCGTAGTCTGCTAACGTGGCCTGCCCAGGTCCACTTCTGTCTTCTGATTTGTTATATCACGTCAATGACCTTTGTTTTCTGTCTTACCCAGATGTTTGTTTTTCTCTCCCGATATGTGATGTTTAACACAATTCTGTCCATCTTTGTTTGTGCGGCTGCTAGCTTGTTCTTTGCCTGGGTGGTGAGTGTTCATATTTCCGGGCCGTATGTCATCGCTGGAAGTATGCATGAGTTGAAGACTTGTGTCTTCAAGCAGGTTCCAAAGTTACCCTTGCAGATATTGCGGTGTTTGGTGAATGTTGTCCAGCCGGCGGTGATTTTTCTTTGAAACTCCTTGTCTTGGTTTTTGTCTATGATACTGTATCGCTGTCCCAGATAGACGTAGCTTTCAACGGTCTCTATCTTCGTGGTGTTAATATACATTGGTGTGTCATTTTCTAGCATCACTTTTGTCTTCTATATGTTCATCTTCAGACCTTGTTTTTCATCAGCTAGATCCTGTTTTGTAGTTCTTGCAGTGTAGTAGCTCATATGGGTATGTCGTCGGCGAAACGAAGATGACAGATATTCTCCGTCTATCCTCACGCTTCTGGTTTCCCAGGTCAGTCTTCGGAATTTGCTTTCAAGTGCTGCCATAAACAACTTGGGCGATATGGTGTCACCCTGTCGTACTCCTTTCTTGAAGTTGATCTTGTTGCTCTTTTTGTGTAGGTGGACTGTCACTGAGCTGTTTGTATAGATGTCTTTCACGAATTCGATGTACACGTCTTCTATCCCCTGTTCTTGAAGGGGGTCAGTATTGCTTGAGTTTGCACCGAGTCGAAAGCCTTCTCGTAGTCGACGAAAGCGATGCAGAGCGGGATATTATATTCACGGCACTTCTCTTTTAGTTGGCTTACGACGTGTATGTGGTCTGTCGTTGAGTATCTGCTTCTGAATCTTGCTTGTTCTCGTGGTTGGTTTTCGTCGAGTGTCTTCTCTAGCCTATTCGTTAGTATCTTTGTGAGTAATTTGTAGATGTTTTATAACATACATATCGGTATTTAGTTCTTTTAGTCTTTCTTATTTCCCTTCTTGAAGATTATCACCATCTTTACCTACTTCCATGCGGTGGGTGTTCGTCTGTCTGATAAGCATTTATTATACAGCTAAGCCAGTGTCTTCGAGATGGTATATTCTCCTGCGTTTAATGTTTCAATGTTTACATGGTCGTTGCCTGTTGTCTTCCCATTCTTCATATCTCTTAGCGCTGCTTCCACCTCCCATGGTGTTATCTCTGGTACCTCTTTTGGGTCGGTGTGAATTATGGTACACTGTTCACTGGCGTATAGCTCGGCGTAGAATTCCTCTATTCGTTCAATGGTCATATCTTGGTCTTGCATTTCTCTACCCTCCTTATCTAGAAGTGTAATCAGTCTGTCTCGGCCTAGTGCCTCTGTTCTTCTTGCTTTCTTCAGGCTCTTTGATGACGTAATTATTTATCGTATGATCTCTTGTTTGTACTTCCTGATGTCCTCCTTCGCTTTCTTTTTGATGGTCTTGCATATTTCTGCGTAGTCTATTTGTTTTTACGGTCGCCGTTATCCACCATTTCTCGTCGTTTCTTTATTAGAGCTCGTGTCAGTGACGATATTTTCGTCACCACGTGCCTGTTGGTTGCTTTGGCTACACTTGTCGCCCTTTTAATTGGATCATCTCAGTGATGTTTTTGCTCATGGTGTCGATGTCGTCTAGTTCCTATAGTGTATCGAATAAATTTCGCAGTTCGAGTTAGAATTCGATATTTTTTCTTCCGATTTGTGTGGTATCTATACTTGGGTGTTTCTTGTTTATAAACTTCTTCTTTTCAGCCTTGACGTCCAGTTTGATGTTGCTCATTACCATTCTGTGGTCACTTAACTCACAACCGATGTTGATGGTTGATGACAGTTTTGTCAGTGACCATGTCTGGCCTGTTTGTCAAGATTTGGGCTTTTTCATGTCTATCTCCTCCCTGCTCTCTTCTGAAATATGTTTTTCATGATTTTGTAGTTTCTTGACGTTGCCCATTCTACCAAGGTGCCGCCTCTTTCGTTTCTCACTCCTAGGCCAAATTTGGCAGTTGCCGCTTCCGAAATGTCTGTTCGTTTCCCTACTTGCGCATTAAAGTCTCCAATCACTATCGTGTAGAGGGTTGGTTTTTCTAAGGTTTCATCTACGTCCTTGTAGAAGTTGTCTGTGTCTTCTTCTGAGTATGATGGTGTTGGTGCATATACTTGTACTATCTTCAGTTTGTAGCGCTTTGTTGTCCATAGAACAAGTTCTGCTACTCTGGGGCTGATGCTGTTAACCCTCACTATATTATATTTCCATTTCTTGTTTATGAGAAAGCCTACTACTGCTTGGCCGTTGTTCGCCGTGGAATGGTATACAGGTGTAGTGGGTGGCCGCTTTGTAAGGTAGTGAAGCATTCCTCTCTTCTTTTGACTTCACCGATCCTGATCAGAACCTGGTTTGCTTAAGTTCTTCCTCTAGTTCTTGTTTCTGTTCATCTGCTAGTAGTGTTCTTACGTTATATGTTGCTATCTTCAGTGTACTTACCTTCTTTCGGCGGCCCTTCTTGACCAGATATTTTTAGCATCTCCAGCACGTAGCCCTAGTTTACCCGAACCTCCTTGGTTCTAGACTCTTTTGACAGGGGGCCATGGCTTCATTGTATTTTGCATGCTGGTGTTGTTGGCCTATCCTTCCACGCTGGCCGGTGCAGGTTGGACGGGGTGGGGGGGGGGCGACGTAGGGTGAACCAGTACCGAACTACCGCCCAGCCTGCGACAGTCCGGCACTCTAACCACTCGGCCACTGCTCCCCTGATATGTTATTACATCTGCGTAACTGTTATAAATGTTAGATCTAACATTAGAGAGACTATCATTCAAAACTATTTTACATGTTCAATTGATGTAAAACTGCTAAATGCGTCATGCAGATTGTTGTACAATTTATTGTTCCCAAATCTAGGTAAATTTTAAGACGGGAACTTCACCATCGTCCCTGGTTGAATGAGCAATTTCCATGTGAGTCGGTTTTTCACCAGGGATGGTAATTTAGCCAGCTAGACATCAATATTTTCGCAGATTAGCTTAGGGTATGTTTCTTTCTGTTTCGCCCCGTTTTTCTTGTCACGAGAGGGCGCCTACAGGGCACTGATTTGATACGTAAGGTTGCCTACAAGAATATAACTGTAATTTATAGCCGAAACTTACGATACGACAGATGAGATATTGTTAGTATTATTTCGTCCTATTTCGTTGCGAATAATATGTACGATTTTAAAAGTGATGCATTCAACATAGACAATAATGTGATAACGTTTATCCATAATTTTATTTAGGTATTGCTAACGTACCTATTAATTATGGCATCGATTGGTAAATGTACTTTACTGTGTGCGGTGGTGATTTCACTTACCAATGTTTAATAAACCACAATTTATGTTTATATGTAGAGAGAGTGTGTGCTTGCGTGCGCGTGTGTGCGCACGCACGCACACACATACACACACGTGCATGCGTTCGTGCGCGTGTAAGCATGCGCGAGTGCGTGTGTGGATGTGCACATAATATGCAGATTACTGTTTTCTTGTGTTTTTCTCGTGACCAGAGGGAATGGACGGATTACAAATGTACCTCAAACTCTTCTACTTCAACACGGACGAAGGTTCCCTTTGCTCATCATTTGAAACTGGCTTTTTACCTGGCGAAACACGTCGCGTTTTCTGCCGAAAGGGCGCTGTTGGCTCATTCATCTTTCTACGTACACCTGGAAAGCACAAACAGTTAATGATATGCGAAGTGGAGGTGTACGGGAGAATTTCACAATGTATGTACTTCTTTATTTAGCGCAACGAAATTATTAAAACCAGAGAACAAGCATTTACTTTTCACGTTAAAAGTGGTGTACGTAACCTTTCAATTTTCTCCATTTTGTATGTGTTAGAATTTTTGTAAAGGATTCAGCTGCCATCATTTAATGCTGCATTATGAACTAGACTACCATTTTACCTTTCTTAGGAATGTGTGTGTACAACATGAACAACATATACTTATTTCATCATACCTGCTACCATATATATATATATATATATATATATATATATATATATATGCTATTCGATAAATTGTGCTTGTAAAAAGCATGCTATTTATTACGCGGGGATATAATGTTTCGCTTTTTGCGACGATTTATCTTACAATGTCATATTATATGAAAACAATTTTATATGGAGTTGAGGTTATATAAAGTTTTGGACATGTCGAAATTTGTATTTCAAAGATGAACGACCTCAGAATGCAACTTTAGATAAATGGAAATATATTTATTACGTCTCTACGCGGCGATACATAGAAATACGTTGACCATAACCGCTGTTTTCGTAAGATGTCCGTTACGCCCTGGTCTCCGTATAATACAAGAATTTGCTTGCATCCTAACAGGGGCGAAAGGTAGCCCTTGCCGTAGATATCCATGTCGAAACCGAGGAGTTTGCGTCATGCTCCCGGACAAATCGTATGAGTGTCGCTGCGACAAATACTACTCTGGAAAACATTGTGAAAGTACGTGATTGCAACAGTAGTATACATATTATTATTTTATAACACCTAAATCCACATGCATCCAAAATAATATCACTGTAAACGTGGTATATAGGAAGGTCCGAAAACAGGCTATTTTAGACATATTTTAATTGAATATGCAAAATGTTAATGTTTTTAAAACCGTCATTTAAGCATTCATCATAACATGTGTATATTCGTTTTAAATTAAACAATTATTATTAAATTAACTAAATAAACAAAGTTATATATACTTATTTCATCATACCCAACAACTGTCCTATATATATATATATGTATATATATATATATATATATATAGGAGAGTTGTTGGGTAGCACCAACGAAGGTTTTCTAGCGCACTATTTTATATTCACTAGATAACACGTTGTATATGGAACAAACAGGAAACACTCAGTTGTCAGTTAAAATACAGTGCTTCACTATACGCTGTCAACATGGGTAAGAAACATTACAACGAATTTTTTTTTTTTTAATGAAATGTTATATATAATTATATATACACACACACATATATATATATATGTGTATATATATATATATACATATGATTTCATATATATATATATACATATATATATATATATATATATAAATATATATATATATATATGTATATATAACATTTCATTTAAAATACATCAAATGCTACCCAACAGCTGTCATCAACCGTGTAGAAACTACGCCGAGCTACTGCTCAATGTCATCTGTGGAAATCCCAATGTCTTTATCAATTTAATCTATGTTACGATCGCTGTATGCATCTTTGTGACTTTTTTAACGTATGCTATGCATTTTACAGAAGCAAATGTGATGGTACCATGCTATGGTGGTGTATGTGCAAATGGAGGAACGTGTATAAGGCTGTCTAAGAAAAATTACAGATGTAAATGTCCGTCCGTTTACTCCGGGAAAAAATGCGAAGGTAAGTGATGCGTATGGCATGCACCTACGTGTTCAACACGTCCGGTGTTGAAGTACAGTTCGTTGACATACCAGGATATGGAAGTATTTTAAAGAGTACACCTGCACATAAAAAAACTCTAGTTATCGTTGTTGCATCGACCGTCTGCAACGTAGAATCTAGCTCAATTGCTATGTTCGACTTTGACGAAGAACACTTGGCTATAAAACTGTGACAGGGTATACACTTTAAATGCCGTGCCGCTTTTCAAATAAGTATTAATCTTAGTAACATTGTTCGCAACATGTTTCTTCCGCTAACTGTAAACAAACGTTCATATTGTAAATAACACGTTTGGTAATATAATATACGCGTGCTTTACATAACAATTTGCATCGAAGAGAGAAAAGGTACCCCTAAGATAAAATCGATTGCGAAACCCTGGCTTAAGCGAATCAGTTAGTGATTGGGAAATGCTGAATTAAGTAAGACGGCGACCTAACATTTAAGAAATTATACATTCAATGTTAAGATTGAGCCATACTGGGATTTGATTGGATAACTGTCGGTACTATGACTGATAATTTCATTCAAATGATATAAACCACTTGGTGTAATAGCAGTCTGAGGGATCATTTGGTACGATCATACGATGCCAAAGTATGTCGAATTTATCAAATTACACAAGTGCTTCAAATAACACACTCTAAGTGCTGGACTTAAAAAGTGTAAATGTGTTTATTTAGCAGCTGGACTACAGTACATCCAAGTATACGTGGCATGGTGTTCTAATGACATGTCTGTCCAATTTGTATTAATTGCCAGCACGCAGCAAATCGTAGGCAAGAACGCATTCGTCGTATCAGTAAGCCTACTATCCTTACCCTACTATCACAACTTCGTAATCACTGGAAAAAGTATAATACCGCCCATAAAACACATATTTCTTCATAAACCCTTTGAGTGTATTTCCGGTTTCAGTAGGAACGTTTTGAACGTATAAAAAGATGTCCAACCAACGTCAACATAGTTAGACACAATTGTCTTATTATTTAGTTTCAACTGTGAAATTCGCTTGTACCCATGTTCGTAAAACACGCGGGGCAGATTACCACATGAAGGTTGACGTACATGTGTATGCGTGTGTCATAAACCTTCTGTAATGCAAGGTTGACTACTGTGAAATGTCCCTGTTCGGCTTATCTTGTAGATTATAACGCCTGTGTTGTAAATCCTTGTCTCCACGGTGGTACGTGCAAGTCCGTTGACCAGACGCCGTGGTGCGACTGTGAGGCTGGACTCGCCGGCAGACTCTGCGACTGTAAGAACTCTGCTAGTGTTTTCTTGTTTATATGTTATCATGACGTTCTCTTGAACACCATAAGCACAATCACACACGCACGCACCCGTGAGATCACCAGCATGCAAACACGCACGTGCTCGCATGCACAAGAGCACGCAGCACGTACAGTAACTTTCCCACGTAGCCACGTCTCAATTGTACGACTTCTAAGCTTGCTTAATGTTATCAGATTTGGTTGGGTTTGCTAAACCCGAGTCTGACAATGGAACCTGTCCATGGCCGTTTTAGGCATAATGTAAACAACTCCGTAATTTGTTCTTTTTCAGTTGCGTCTTCTATTGGATGAACTTTCTATGTGGAGACACCGTATATAGAGAGGGTTTTATTTATTTAAGTGGGATAATAGATGGTATTGCGGCATCCCATAATGCCGAATGTTTTCTTTTTTAGTATATACTTTGTCGTAATTGCAGTTTTGTTCTTGAAATACAGCATATTACGTGTGTCATTTATCACAACAATAGAGGAGTTTAAAATATAGTTTTTTTAGTTTTTTATATTTGTAACGATGTCAAAAGTAATATTTAAAATGCAAAATTTTATTGCGGTTATTATAACACACCACAAGTAAAATCTTTATATTACACAGCGATATATATGTAATTACGAGAGAAACTTACTTCAATTAAAGTAATCCAAACGTAACATTAAAATACATCTCGGTATATTCAATTCGTTTCCGGAAGCGTTTGTAGCAGTTGACGAAACTAATAACACACGAATGTTTTATGAAACATGCATACCTCTGTAAAATCACCGCAAAGGCACCATGATATTACGGACTGATTTTACATTGTGACTTGGGAGTCAGTAACGTGTATTTTATTACCTCCCTCTTTTGTCCCTACAGTCCACCATATAATAGACAAACTGTATTTTCCTAGTCATGTTATTACAATTGTGTTGTTTCGCATAACATTTGTCAAGATAATCACTCTCAACGTTATGCAAACAGTGTTGTTTCTTCAATACTACGCTTATTTACCACTTGGCTTGTGCAGTATGGAAACGTAAGTGAATTTATCGTAACAATGAATGTAATTGGTTTTCGATAGGCTTTGATGGCAGGTCAGATTTGGATAGTTAAATAATTTCGGACAACGTGATTTTCTGTACTTTGTTAGGTAGCCAATAAAAATATGTGTTCTTGTATTTCAGTGGTGCATCCGTGTTACAGCAATCCTTGTGCCAATAATGCTACTTGTGTGAAGGTGATGGGTGATACAGAATATCGGTGCATCTGCGATGATTACTCAGTGGGGCTGCAGTGCGAACGTAAGTTTGTTTAGCTTATTTTTATAATTCACAATAGTCGTGTTCTTCTAATATGTCGTTATTGCTCTGTTCCAGCTTTTCCTCTCAGCTCTAACTTGTAACGTCGGTGTCGTATACGGGTTTTTTGTCATTGTATGGTGAGGACGTTTGGCTATCAATGCCAGGATCACTGAGCCTCCCAATGATCTTCGCCCACGCATGCATTCACACACACACACACACACACACACACACACACACACACACACACACACACACACACACACACACACACACACACACACACACACACACATACATATATATATATGTGTGTACATATATATATATATATATATACATATATATATATGTGTGTATATATATATATATATATTTATATATATATATATATACATACATACATACAATTAATAATCTTTGGTACAAACGTGTATATATATATATATATGGACTATTAATTTACCTTTGGGTAGCCAATATATATATAAATATATATACCACTCACTTATCAGCGACAATCGTTTTTATCTAAATTCGCAATTAAAATAACATGAAGAACGTCAGACATTCGCACGTGCATTGCTCAACACACAATTCCCCCACTGCTTAAACAAATAAATAACTCACTTGCTGTTTAAATACGTCACCAGTTGGTCGAAAAGGTCAATGGTACAACGACACGAAGGAATATAGATAGAGGCGAGAGGACCTCGGTAAGTGCAGCCACACTGCCGCCAAAGTTAGACATATATAGACGTCTGCAGACGTTTAAGCAGCTCCCTGTTGTGAGTGTAGGTTACAGTATGTTATGTGGTTGTTGCAGATAGAAATCGTTGTGTAGAAAGTCCGTGTAGGAAGGGCACTTGTGAGGCGATAGAAGATGGAACGTATGTGTGCCACTGCCAACTGCACTACACGGGCAAGAACTGCGAAAGTAAGACCATAATATTATATATATGTGTGTACGTGTGCGTGCGTGGGTGCGCACTTGCCTGCGAACGAGCGTGTTTGTGTAAGGGAGGTATTTTAGGATGAATGTTGTTGTGGCATGACAATCATTCTCTGTGTTTGGAGCGGGTGACATGATGTTCACATCGTACTACCAAATACCACAATATACGTTGACACACCCATATTATATCAACCTACTCGAAATGTGATATATTTGTTTGATATATAAGTTACAACGATAACGAAATAATTCATGTGTGTGCGTGCGTGCGTGTGTGTGTGTGTGTGTCTGTGTCTGTGTGCGTGCGTGTGTGTGTGTGTGTGTGTGTGTGTGTGTGTGTGTGTGATGTGTGTGTGTGTGTGTGTGTGTGTGTGTGTGTGTGTGTGTGTGTGTGTGGTGTGTGTGTGTGTGTGTGTGCGTGTGTGCGTGCGTGCGTGCGTGTGTGTGTTTACATATTCATATTATCTTCTACATTTTCAGTTTACGATACATGCTATAAGCATTTCTGCAGATCTGGATCCACATGCGTAATTACATCACCAACTAGTTACAAATGCATCTGCAGAGAGCTTTACACCGGCAAACACTGCCACAGTAAGATATCACTTTACTAGCAACTGTCGTGTATGATTCTCTCTCGTTATCGTTATCACGTTCTTTTTCCTGTCGCTTTCGTTCTCCTCTCTCTCTCTCCTCTCTTTTTTTGCACAAACGCGCGAGTACATGCAGTCATGTGTATACACGAATATACTGATTATCTCTTCTTCACTCTTTCACACACGCGCTCGCGTGCGAACTCAACCTCAAACACGCACGCTCGCATGCGCACAGACCTTCCAAAAACTCATGTCAGTAACCACTATTGCATACAAACGAAAAACCGTGGAAAGTGTAAATGCATATTGAAAACGACGATGTCTACTACATTTACAATCAGACGTCATTTATACAAATTTGTTAAAAGCTGAAATTAGGTTGTCAACAACGCATTGACAACACCTGACATAGAGTGTTTATTGTGGATATGTAAGAAATAAACACAACATTTGATCTCAATTGGCACGACGAATGTTTAGTATTGATCTGTAGGGAATAATCACAATATTTTTATCACCACTGGCCCGTAGTAGTTTATCATATTTGTGTAATGAATGTACATATGTAATCACAACTGGCAAGTAAAGAGATTATTATGGGTACGTAATGAATTAACACAGTTTAGCTTGAGGACGGACCACGACAACACGATAACGGATATTTTGTATCAGGGGTTTCCAATGGCGGAAGACCGCGAAGAGTACTTCAATTTAATATGTTCCTTCTTGTCAAACAGTTCGTATTTGTCAAAGATGGCAACCAAGCTCAACGTCCAATATAAATGTGTTGTAGAAGTAAAATCATGGCGCGCTCGTTTCAGAACTCGTTTCAGCACATACACAATATAAAACAACGTAAAGCCTTTACAAATGGAAATGGCGGAATTATAAATATATTATACGCTATGTATTTTCCAGCAGATACAACCAATTTTGCATTAACATTTGATTCTAAATGTATGTCAAATTGTACGAAAGTTTGTTATAAGAGAGACATACATCACACATCATGTAATATTATGATACTGCTGACGTCCAGACATCCAGTCTTTAGACGAGTAAAGACGTTATAGTTATCACACTGACAATAAGAGTAGAACAAGAAGTATATCGTCACTAGCGTTTGGAGTTATACGGCTAGTCTCCTGCCTCTTTTAAAATACTCCTCAGGTTACATATCACACATAACGTTCTTTTTCGAAAACTAAGATCTGCCTGTGCTGAAAGAACTCCCGTCACCTTGATTTAATCTTAGGCAGTGCCTACCTTTGGCAAAAGTAGCATGATGATAGTGTTTAAGAATTGCATTTCCACTGTAATTCCTCGGGAGTCTCGCTCTGAGTGTTGTTGAGCAGCCACTCCCGGGTCGCCAGGTCCAGCTCGGCGATGCCAGTCTCTCCGTGTGGAGCACCGTAGAAAGTGCAGTGGCTGATAATGTGGTCTGTTGTTTGTAGGGCTGCACTGCATTCACAAGCAGCGCTTTCACATAGTCCCCAATTGTGCATATTAGTGTTGAAACGTCCAACTTCCGTTCGTAGGCGGTTTAGCTTCTTCAAAGCCTTTCGCGGAAGGTAGGAACGTGCACAATGCACATATGGTTCTGGAATGAACTTACAGTGTATGTAGGGAGGTTGGTTTGGACAGCTAGTCCTCTCTCCATTTGGTTGATATCCTATGTGCTGTTGTTTCACTGGGGCCCAGAACAAGAACAAGAACAAGAACAAGAAAGTTTTATTTAGACCCCAATTACAATATGTGTATAATATGAAATTAACGTAACATGAACAGGCATATATATACAAATGCAGTGTAATTTCAAATTAGATGGGGTCTGTGACTCCTATTAAGACAATAACAGTCGCTCTCATAGGAGCCACAGTAATATAATATAATAAATAATTTGTTTCAATTCAATTTTACCGAAGGAAGTGCAAATGTAAATGTAAAAGTAAAAGTAAACATGAGTCCATGTACCTGGCTGCTGAAAGGGTGTCGTGACTTCATGATTAACGATTATGATTTGTAAACTGTATTCGAATTAACGAGGTTTTACGAGCTTCAGAAGTGTTATCATTGTGTCCATGCGTATGACCGTTAGCATGCGGAACACAAAATGTTTATAATTGCAATTGTAATGACGTACTATATGTTTTGTATAGAGTATAGTCAATGTACAGAAGCAAACAATCCCTGCCAACATGAAGGTCACTGTCGTGCGAAAAGACCAAACCCAGAATACTGTGAGTGCCCTGACTACAAATGTGGCTGTCGGTACGGGATGGAAGGCAAAAGCTGCGAAAGTAAGAACACTTATCGCAAGTGTCTTTTAACTGTAACATTGTACCTTCATTGCAAAACGAACTCATCGTGCACGTCATGTTTATTTACTCGACAGCTGTGTTATGTTGATACCGGTGCTTGTATGCTGCCTGCTTTCATGTGCATGTAACATAATTCAATAAACGAAACACGTAGAGTAAGTAATATTATTTACAATTATTTATACTGAAAATATAAAAATGTACGGAACGTTTCTCCCACGGCTTAATCCAGTCATAGAATAATTTGGCCAAACTCGCTATGTGCTATGTGCATTATGTCTGCAGCCTAGTAATTGGAATCCAAAATTAGTCTATAAAAATATATATCAGTGGACAATCTTTTAATGTGCCTGTAGATTTAAAATGTTTATTTTCTTAAACATATTACTAATGTCGATGATACAAATGTATTCTAATGAAACCTTTAGTAACGATGTCCGTCCATTAAATACTTTCCTTGGGGGTGCGAGTTACCTGAATTTCCTTTAGCGAGATTATTGCAATATCTAGGAGGATGTAATTTGATTAGCAGACTAGTTTGACTCCACTGACCATACGTTGTGTGTTCTACAGTAACTGATTGCACTAGATGGGCTTGCCGATACGATGGCGTCTGCAAGAACAGGTCGTGCATGTGCCCCATTGGACGCTACGATCCGTTCTGCGATTGTAAGACATTCGTCGCCGTAATGTATTCAATAGTATTGTTTCAGAACGTCGTAGTTCTACATAATAATATATTATGATCCACGTTTTCGTATTATGCATAGTGTTGTATATATATATATATATATATATTATATGTGTGTGAGTATGTATACATATATTTTTTTTTCCACCCACACTCACACATACACATACATACTCACATACAACGTACGTGGTAGATTCTCACGAAACCTGGACACATTGTCGATTTGGCGATTTTCTTATATCGTTTTCCTTTTTTAATATGATAAAGTAGACATATCGAAGATTTGAAAACAAAATATGGAACACCTTAATATAGAAGTTATTCCTGCCAGAGAGAGGGGTTTCAAGTTACATGTCCTATTCGTGCGATACCACGCGAAACACATAGACCGGCCGTCTTGCAACTTCTCTATGATAGTATACATTACGTATTTTGTGTGGCTTTCTGGTACATATAATACATAAACCGTCACTTATAATGTAAATTCATCAGCAGTCAACGCACGGTTTAATAGTTTTTTTTCTTTAAGTTGATTATACTTGTTTGCACCCCTTCCACGCCATACATCACACCATGTCAAACGTTGTAAGTTTACTTACGTTTTGCGTAGAAGATAATGTTATTTATGACGAAATAAAAAAGATAGCTTTGCAATGGTATCGAGTTAATTTTTGTGGGATCATCAATACTACGGTGAATGTGGATTTAGAAAATGTCTTTCGCGGGTATCGCTTATATTTGTTATAATTGTGTATCTGTCGAATAGTTAATAACGTATTTATATTAACTTCTTCGCTTTATTGAGATTACTTCATATCTAGCTTGACAGGGAACACACATTTAACAACATAGTTTGATTTATTATTTTGTTTCTGACTTAACCATAATACAATAATTATAATACGTTCTTAACAGTCCCACCAGCATAAATAGAATGGCTGGGTAACAAATAGTTTGCTTTAAAATTAAGTGATGGATGTACTAGCAATGAAACCACATCAATAACATTTGTGAAATAAGTCTTGACATTCAGTTCATCCCGAGACCTGTCAGTTCGTAGGGGAGACATGAGTGACGCAGACACAGCGAATCCTCTCCATCCGGGGCAAGTCTCAATAGCATTTGGACGTCATGATCGGTCCACTCCCGTATGTTGTCCATCCGGGTCTTCCTTTGCCTGCCTCTCCGTCTGCTGTCTTCCAGAGTGCCCTGCATGATTGTCTTGGCAAGGGAGTCGTGGCGTGTGACATGGCCGTACCATGCCTGCTTTCTCTACTTCACTATTGCGAGGAGTTGCTCCTGTGGGCCTGCCAGATCCGTCTTCGGACAAAGTCATTGGTCTTGTGCTCGGCCCAAGATATGTGCAACAGGCGTCTGAAGCACTTGGTCTCAAACGCCTGTATCTTCTTCGTTGTTGTAGTCGTCAGTGTCCAACTTTCGTAGCCGTAGAGTAGGATGGAGACAACAATGGGTCTGTCTGATCTTAGTTGCGAAGCTGATGTTAATGAGTGTGGAGATATTTGAACGCATCCACTTCCTCCAGCTCCTGGCCGTTCATCATTATGTCAACTGTGATGTTTTCAGTGCTGCTGGCCACCACCGTGCTCTTTTCGTTGTTTACGTCCATGCCGTAAGCCCCTGCTCTATCCACTAGTCTATTGGTGAGATCTTGGAGCTCGTTGTTGCTTCCTCCAAGAATATATATATATCGTCTTGGCATAACAGTTACAAAAACGTATGCGTTTCGCCTGGCATCACCTTTCGTACTGATCGATTTCTTGCAAAAGAGTTGATACAAGTGCATGATGTAATCGTGTAATTAGCATATTATTGTCCATTTAGTAATAACAGTATGGTATCCATATAATTTTGTCACAAACATTACAAGTTTAAAACAACTAATACCTCTAGAATAACAACACTTATTGTTCAAATATATCATCATCATTCAGAATTGTTTTGTCGTTGGCTAGAATGTCATAAGCACAGCCGTTTGTGATGTTACTTGGTATAACATTTCCCATTCTTTATATCGCGTTCTCCCTATTTGAACCAGCCTCCCGCTGGTTGCTTTAAAAAAGATGGCGTCCTTTACCTTCTCTAAGTACCATTTGTTATCATACCTTACAGCAATGACGTCACAGTCTATGTACGTAACTTGTTCTGCGTATTTGATTATCTTTCACACATATACGGAGGTGAACAGCAACAGGATCATCAGTGGTATCGTTTTATGTGACATCAATGGTGGTCATGTCATTGGTGGTGGCTGTGATGTCAGTTGTGGCTGTGTCAGCAGTGAAGCTGTGCCAGCAGTAACAGTATGAACTTTGAACATTAGGATGTGTGTGCTGTCCTGCCCGGACATATGTGCTGGAACGTCTTTGGCATCGCAACATCCAGACAAGCAAGACCTGGTTCGCGTGTACATTTAGTCTCAACTTGGGACCAAAGCGTGAGCGGTCATGAGACTGTTGAGCAGTGTTGGTTTTCCATGAACTGATGATGTCATAGCTGGCTTTGACTGAGACGGAGGATGCACGAACAAGCGTCATCTTGTTTTCCTTCGTAACGAAGCGGTTGTAGAAGCGTCTTTGCCCCACAATGCGATTCCTTTCTTCACTGTAGTTAACGCTAGCACTTCACAGCATGGCACACATCTTCGCACGGCCTTTTCCATCGCCCGCTTCCAGTCGTTGCCTTGAGTGTTCACCAAGGTTCGCACGTCGATAGTGAATACAAATCCATTGCAGAGCTCACATCGATGAGCTTCACGTTCTTGAGGTGTCTTCCATGTTATTTTTTGCGCGCCATTTCTCATCGTTGGTGAAAATTTATTAACAATACAAAGAAAGAATATGTTGTTTGTAAAATAACAGATGCCCCACGAAACGCACTGCATGAAAGAGAATCCATAGACAGCACATGCTGCTATAAATCTACAATTTATGGTGACGTGCATTAATGACAAGGTCAGTATATTATGTTTTATGAAAAACACATCTTAATGTTTAATGTATGCCCGACAACAAAATCATAATAGCTAAACTCACTATTGTGATAAATGTCAAAACACAATGAAGTAGCAACTTGACATGTTATTTTAGTCAAAACTACGTTTCCAAGGCATAGTGTTGTATTATCCTCATTATACTATTGCACTTTAGTGCTTAAGCTATGTTAGCAAATGCCTACAGGAGGAATATATGAGAGATCGGTGATACCACGCAAAACACATATCCAACGTTACCACGCGAAACGCTTAATTACGATTGGCTCATCCTACACAACACAAAATGGACATGCGTTAAGTTATGCACAAATCAAGCGTACTCATTAACAAAAAATGTCCACATTAAATTATATGCAAAACTGTCAAATTCATTATCATGCGATATCTACAGCACACCCTGAATAATGCCTCTAAAAATATTTAACTTATATTTAAATATCAGTGATGTCACACTTATAATGGCCTTGCATGCACGATCTGAATCTCAGGGTTTTACAGTTAGGTGTCATTAGTGTGTTATTTTATGTCAAGACAAACTGCGTTCGCGTGATATCGCATTCGTGGGTGTCGATTAGCAAGTTAAGTCAGTGTATCTCATCCAGGCTTGTAGTGGAGAGCATTTCCATTTGATCACGTGTAAACTAACCTAAATGCAATATGTATATCAAATATATATTACTAATGTGTATATGTGATTGAATTATTTGCCATTAAAAGACTTTCGCGTGATATCACATGTTCTGACCATTGTCATGTTTTTTTTTCGGAGAAAGGTGATCTCGGCAAAACTTGATTGGGATTACACAAAAATTATTCATGCATACGTATGTAATCTATCTTAAAGCTTGTATATACTATTTAATAGTTAAACATAGCATGTTTCTTTCTCCATTTAATGCACACGAAAAGTTGCGTTTTGCGTGGTGTCAATTATATAGTATTTAAACGGAAATAATACTCAAACATTTGTCATACACGCTAGTGCAAATATTTTTATATATTGTTTACCCACATTTATTATACATCATATGGCGTATTAGTTGTGTGTATCCTTTGAATTATGTTTGAATGGCGGGACATTTAATGAAATAAGACAAATGTGTCCAGGTATCGTGAGAATCGACCAGATATGTTTGTTCTCGTTGTGTCCTAGTCACCTGCACAGATCTACCTTATTTATGTATATATATATATATATATATGTGTGTGTGTGTGTGTGTGTGTGTGTGTGTGCGTGTGCGTGTGCGTGTGCGTGTGCGTGTGCGTGTGCGTGTGCGTGTGCGTGTGCGTGCGTGCGTGCGTGTGTGTGTGGACTCTCGACTGGATGGACCGGGTGGCAGTGCGGTAGTTCCGTACTGGTTCGGCTGCCGTGTCGAAACTTGGGCAATTTCGTTCACCCTACGTCGCCCCCCTTCCAACCCGCACCGGCGTGCGTGAAAGGGTAAGCCAACAACACCAGTGTGCAAAGTACAATGAAGCCAAGGTCCCCAGTCCCCAGCAGCATCGAAAGAGTGTATAACCAAGTCGGCGGTTCTGGTCAAGTTGGGCTACGTGCAGGTGGTGCTAAGAATCTCTGGGTCCAGAAGAGCCCCCGAGAGAAGGTAAGTAGACTGAATATAGGAACATATAACGTAAGAACACTATTAAGAGATGAACAGATACAAGAACTGGAGGAAGAACTTAAGGAAACCAAGTTGATATGGGATGTGATCGGGATCGGAGAAGTCTAAAGAAGAGAGGAATGCTTCACAACATTACAAAACGGCCACCTACTATACCATTCCACGGCGAACAACGGCCAAGCAGGAGTAGGCTTTCTCGTAAATAAGAAATGGAAAGACAATATAGTGACGGTTAATAGCATCATCCCCAGAGTAGCAGAACTTGTTCTATGCATAACAAAGCGCTGCAAACTGAAGATAGTACAAGTATATGCGCCAACAACATCGTACTCAGAAGAAGACACAGACAACTTCTACAAGGACGTAGATGAAAGCTTAGAAAAGCCAACCTACAACACGATATTGATGGGAGACTTTAATGTGCAAGTAGGGAAACGAACAAACATTTCGGAAACGGCAAATTTGGCCTAGGTGTCAGGAACGAAAGAGGCGACACCTTGGTAGAATGGGCAACATCAAGAAAGTACAAATCATGAATACCATGTTCCAAAAGAAAGCAGGGAGAAGATGGACATGGAAAACCCCAAATGGAGAAACGAAGAACGAAATTGACTACATCCTAAAAATCAGGCCAGACATGGTCACTAACGTAACTGTCTTCAACCAAGTCAACATCGGAAGCGACCACAGAATGGTAATGAGCAACACCAAACTGGACGTCAAGGTTGAAAGGAAGAAGTTGATAAACAAGAGACCACCGAATGTAGATACCACACAATTCGTAAGAAAAAGATCGAATTCCAACTCGAACTGCGAAATCGATTCGAGACACTACAGGAACTAAACGAAATCATGAGCGAAAACGTCCAACTGAGTGCGACAAGTGTAGCCAAAGCAATCAACAGGCATGTAGTGACGAGAATACAGGGTGTTTTTATTGAATTTTCACTGGGGGGGCAATATCTTAAAAGGGCACTTCTAATGGGTGAAAAGAGCAGTTTACGCATGCATTAACGATTATATTCATAACCCTTAGGCATGTACGAAAGTTTAATATACTGTGTTATTATCTTTGTAGCCACATAGTTGTGGGGTCTACAGTGACGAGTGACGATTGCATTTTGGTATAACAATAAATGTTACACATATATCCTAGAAACATGTTTTATTACAACCAATACATGCAGTAGTCATAGAAACATGAGTCGTACCCTGCAAGTCAGAACGTTTGACTCAATTTGAATAGACGAGTCCCGTTTCGCGGGTGAATTTCCTAACGAATTCACGCAGTCCGTAGATGTCTCAGTATGGAGCCCAGCATATTCTTGTCTTCTCCAAGAATTTGACGACAGCGGGTCGAGGGTTATAGTAAGCGGTGTCCACACTATTCAGTGCCATCATGAGTCGTGCATTTCTCGTGTCCTCATTCATACTGGTGCTGTGATTAACGACCACGAGGTTGTGGTGGCTAACGATCCTTTCAGTCTGCATAGAGGGTGGAATCATACAAGTCAGAGATGCGAACCCCTTCTGAGTTGAACCTGCTGTGACTGGTAGAAGTTGGCGCAGTCTTACAGTCAACTTACAACTGACTTCACAGTCATCACGCAGGAGTGGCACATGCATCATGTTTTCTAACTGCTCTGCTGGCCCGTCAGCAAAGTCAGATGCCTCCTCTGGAAAAAGGCACCATGCTCAACGAATGGTCTCAGACTGCGTTACATCACTAACTCCTTTATGTCTTTGATGACGTCATCATGCTCCGGGTGCATGCGTTCAGACAGGTATTCGTGAGATATTTGCATGGCCTCCAACCTGATTGCTCGTCTGTCGCGCGGTTTGTACAAACGAACTAATTACACTTTCGTTATGTTAAGTCCTCTTTTGTGTTATCGGTTGGACAACTCACTTTCTTCTCCCTTCTTCCCGGGAATGGTCCATCCCTCATTAGGTTCAACTTCTTGATTGCCGCATCAGTCACAGGAGTGTTTCAAATAGCTCCAGGATTTCGCCCATCAGTGCGGTGATCAACGTTTGTTGGTAGTTCCAGATTATCAGGAATCCTTTGGCTTCAGCCTTCTCCTTACTGTCGCTGGTACTTTCTGGCGCCTGCATCTGTTCCCACATCATAATGCACGCTGGTAAGTTGTTCTGCACAGCAGCCACCAGCTGCAGTTCGTGCTGGGCAATCCTGACATCGTGGTGCCGGGGGAACTGTTTGACATTCCCGGCCTGCACTGACGACATCTTCATCCGTCTTGGCGTTGGGAAGAATAGTACGAGTCCCAGTTGGACTTAAAGATTCCCAACTCAGGTACGGTGCAGACGACCGTCTCAATGGGTAAGTCTGATCGGTATGCAGCACACCAGAATGTTGCCAAACTCTGCATTTGGTCAGCAAGCAGACGTCACAATCCACTTTGTCTGCCGGTGTCTGCCTCCTCGCCGCCAATGGTGACACCAACCAGCTTCGGGTCTTTACCTCCTGTCAGATCCAGAGCTTTGTTTACCGCTTCAAGTAGTCCAGGGGCACCGTTCTTCTCTGGCAAATGCATGACACCTGCTACTTACAGTTTTTTATTATACCCCAATGCAAATTAAATAAAACACACTAAAGCGAATAAAAAGTAAGCCATACAAGCGGCTGGTTTGGGAGAATGGGGGCAAACGAAAGGGCCCCCCCACTTTGTACGTTAAAATACGCCCTGCGAGAATATCGTCACCGACAGGAACACTAATGAAAAAAACAACGAGAAATGGTGGATAACGGCGACCGTGTAAACAAATAGAGTACGCAAAAATATGCAAAACCATCAAAAAGAAAGCGAAGGAGGACATCAGGAAGTACATTATGACATCAATCAGCCTGAAGAAAGCAAGAAAAACACAGGCACTAGGCCGAGACAGACTGATTACACTTCTAAACAAGCAGGGTAGAGAAATGCATGACCAAGATGATATCTTGGAACGAATAGAGGAATGTTACGCCGAGCTATACGCCAGTGAACAGAGTACCATAATTCACACCGACCCAAAAGAGGTACCAGAGATAACACCATGGGAGGTGGAAGCAGCGCTAAGAGATATGAAAAATGGGAAAACATCAGACAACGACCATGTTAACATTGAAACATTAACAGCAGGAAAAGATATCTCGAAGACACTGGCTAAGCTGTATATTAAATGCTTGTCAGAAAGACGAATACCCACCGCTCGGAAGAACGTAAAGATGGTGAAAATCTTCAAGAAGGGAAATAAGAAAGACACAAAGAACTGCAGACCGTTATGTCTGTTATCAAACTTCTACAAATTACTCACAAAGATACTAATGAATACGCTAGACATGACACTCGATAAAATCCAACCACGAGATTAAGCAGGATTCAGAAGCAAGTACTCAACGACAGCCCGCATACACGTCGTAACCCAACCGAAAGAGAAGTGCCGAGAATATGATATCCCACTCTGCATCGCTTTCGTCGACTAGGAGAAGGCTTGCGACACGGTGCAAACTCAAGCAATTCTGACCTCCCTTCAAGAACAGGGGATAGAATATGTGTACATCGATCTCCTGAAAGACATCTACTCCAGCAGCTCGGTGACAGTCCACCTACACAAAAAGAGCAACAAAATCAACATCAAGAGAGGAGTACGACAGGGTGACACCATATCGCCCGAGCTGTTCACGGCAACACTCAAAAGCATTTTCCGAAGACAGACCTGGGAAAACAGAGGCTTGAGGATAGACGGAGAACACCTTAGTTATCTTCGCTTCGCCGACGATATGCTCGTATGCGCTACTACAACGCAAGAACTACAAAACATGGTACAGTAACTAGCTAGTGATGCTAGAAAATAAGATATGAATGCATGAATGTATGTATGTATGTATGTACGTATGTACGTATGTACGTGTGTACGTATGTACGTATGTACGTATGTACGTATGTATGTATATGTAATATATATATATATTGCTTGTATACATATATATATATATATATATATATATATATATATGCGGCACGTGTAGAAAATTGTATATTTGCATTGTAGATGTTGACGCTTGTCTCAGCAGCCCTTGTGTCAACGGAGCGACCTGCGAGCGCAAAGGCAACGCGCACAAATGTACTTGTGTGGTGGGATTTTTTGGCCGACGTTGCGAAAGTGAGACTGTTTCTCCTTTCTTTGCTTGGAATACACTGACACGTCAACACATAGAACATATGTCGTCGTTGTTCTGCTTATTATTTTACAGCATCCACTGTCGTTAGTTATATTATTACATTACACATTGATTACAAATAATTATCTATAATAGTGTATATTTCTTCATAAATATGTTCAAAAATTACCAAGCGTCTAATTCTTCACAACTAGTAAACGTTCGGTATTCGGTATTACGGTATTAGTTAGTTTATAATGAAGATATAGTATGTTCTTTTTGCACGAATTATGATTTACATTTCAATTACGACATGAATAAGGAACACAATCAATGTGTTGCTTCGTTCCAATTGTTACATTATGTATTTACTTGTTTCCTATTACTACATATGTACTGTATTGAACATTATGTAACAAATAAGGTTATTATCATTATCATTATTATGATTATATAATTTACGTCATTCTAGTTACTTTTGTCAGTTTAATTTCAAAACATATTGTTAGCATTAAAACGACCATTGGTTCCATCGTCGTTTGTCATGGTGAATAGTTGACCAACCCATGAACTAAGCTACAAATCCCTCACCCAATCAGATTGTCATGTTACGGGACATAATTGTGGCTGTGTGATGTGATATTAGCGAATACAAATATACGATAGTCTGTCGACATGGTTTGAAAGGAGCATAAAGGATCTGCTACAAAACATACACAGCCGAACTGTTTGAAGGGTCATGATCGTCAACGCCTGCGAGAGCCACGGAATCTAGAGGAAGAAGTTGTGACACGTGCATAAACATTATGAAGACAGGTTACACCACTCGCTCGACCAGGTCCAGTCCAGTCATTGTGCAATAATCTCATTTAACGCGTGCATTGCCTAAGTGTACGTCTTTCTTCATTTCACTTTCCCATTACGTAAGGATCGTTGTGGCACCACTGACGACTTTTTAATCAGCTCTCTCCACGTTTCCCTGTTCTACACAGCCCTCTGGGAGACGGCGAACTCCAGTCCTGTCCACTCTTTGATGTTGTCTTCCCACCTCTTTTTCTGTCTACATCTTCTTCTCCCCCCTCTCACGGTACCTTGCAAGATGGTCTTTGCAAGGCCAGGTGATCGTGAGACGTGGCCGTACCACTTCAGTTTGCTTTTCTTGACCATTGTAAGGAGGTCTTCATAAGGTCCGATGGCTTGTTTGAACTTGTTGAGGACGTCTTCGTTAGTAACATGATCGTTGTATGATATGCGTAAGATCTTCCGAAAGCACCTCATTTCCATAGCTTGTATCCATGTCTGCAAATCTGCTGAGAGGGTCCATGTTTCAAAAGCGTATAGAAAGATGGGCATGGCAAGGGAGCGCATCAGCCTTATTTTCGAACTGACATTGATGTTACTGTCATTCCATATGGGTTTTAACCTTGTAAGTGCTGCTGTTGTCTGTACAATCCTGGCAAGTAGCCCAGGTTTGGAAAGGTCGTCCAAGTACTTGAAGCTTATTACTGTTTCAAGTCTGTGTCCGTTAACTTTGACCTCTGATGCCTTGTGTGTTCTTTGTTATCAGTTTGGTCTTTTTGGCGCTGATCTCCATGCCGTATGTTGTAGAGGTTTTGTCGAGGCACTTCACCAAGTTAACTAGTTTTTGTTCTTCTCCTGCTAGGCCGCTGATGTCATCAGCGTAGCGAAGGTTGGTGATTGCCCCGCCTCCAGTGCTGATAATGCCTTGATGGTTTTCCAAGGCATCATTCATGATCCTTTCCAGAAAGATGTTGAAGAAGGTGGGTAATAGTAGGCATCCTTTTCGAACTCCCATTGTTGTTCGAAACCGGTCTCCTATGCTGCCATTGACGATGACTGCACCGGTGGCCTTGTCATATAGATGTTCAGTGGTTCGGACAAGATTGGAGCCAATGCTGTACTTCCTCGTGGTCGTCCATAGGGCCGCATGCCATATCCTATCAAAGGCCTTCTTAAAGTCTATGAAGACATGATACATGCTTTGCTGGTGTTGAAGATGTTTCTCGCAAACGATCCTAACGTTAACGATATGTTCACTGGTGATCCGTTCTGTGCGAAAACCCGCCTGTTCTTATGCGATGATCTTTTTCCGCCTGGGGTTTGAGTCTGTTGAGTAAGATCTTCAGCATGACTTTGCTCGGGTGACGGATGAGGCTGATTGTTCTATAATTGTTTGCACAGCTGTAGGTTGTCTTTCTTGGGAAGGCGTGGTGATCAGTGACTGGGTCCATGGGGTTGGCCATTCTCCTGTCTGCCAGATCTTGTTGCAAATTGTTGTGAGGGTGGTGATTGAACCACGTCTGCTGGTATGTCGTCAATTCCAGCTGACTTTCCGTTTTTCAGAGATTTCATTGCAGCCTTCACTTCCTCTCGAAGAGTGGGGTAGTCGTTCCCTTCGGTGGTCTGTGGACAATTTAGTATCGCTGGGTCTCCGTTGGACTTATAGTTGTACAGTTCTGAGCAGGGTGTCTTTACATATCCTAAACCGAGTAACATTTGCTTTTATCTGGATCATCTTGTAACGTTTGTTTATTTGCATATATGTTGATCTTTTTGAATACTTTTTTGTCGTCATCGAAATGTCGGCTACATAGTTTAACAGTATTTACAAATATTCATGTCTTCATGTTTTCTGCAAATTTGTAATTGTTTAAATGCACCAGCTCCACTGTACCAAATTTACAAATTAATTGTGACTGTTACTTTGTACTTTATCTCTTATAATTCTTATTGTATTTACCGCTTGTTTTAGTTCGAGAGGAGCTTAGCGCCCCGTAAGTTGCACATCAGCTATGTCCCATCAACAGCAGCAGCAGCAGCAGCACACGATACTGTGCAATTATTGCGTTGTGTTGTTGTTGAATAAATGTTGCATTGAATAAATGTTTCAAATGGTAATACTTTGATATATCATCTTATAAATTATTTACATAGTAACAATTATAATTGCATAATAATAATCGCAACAAGATCAAACAAGCTGTGTCGAAGGGTATACGAGAACGGACTGTGAGAAACACAAGTGCTTGATATTACGTGTCACATGACATATACCGATTTAATCAATAACGATGTATTCGTTTGGCTTTGGCTCTATAACATATCTTGCCAGATGCGAACCTAGAGACGGAAGGTCATCGAAGTTAGCGGTCCTTTGTATTTCGGAGGGGCTTGCAAGTCCCTGATTATTGACCAAAGTCGCATATTTCAAGAAATTTGGACATACCAAATGACTCTCACACACAAAAACACCAAAACATAAGATCAATAATAAATATTTCTTAAAACAGGGTGGCGACGACAATTCCGGTAAACTATATCCTGATAAAAATATAAATTTTAAGCATTTTTGTTACGAGTGGAGTTAACTAGGTATATTTGTCGGAATAAGATATCGCGAACATGTTATGTATAATTGCGTTAGCAAATGATATGTCATTCATGATTCACCGCGCTTACAAGCACATTTGATGTATCTCACAAGCGTATTGTTTTGCACTGTTTTAAATGCAATTTTTTTGTAGATATTAATGAATGCAGTAGCGAGCCTTGTCTGAACGGAGGGACGTGTACGGACGCTGTCCTCTCGTATACATGTGGCTGTGCCGCGGGATACGCTGGAAAGCACTGCGAAACAGGTAAGTGCTGGATAATGGCACCACATACATAATGCAACAATGAGCCATATTTTTGATTGGCCTTTAAGCCATTATTATACCAGGTGCGATGCTAGAAACGCCAATAGAAATATTATGCTGTGAAAACAGATGTCAGTGCTGCTACACATGTATCGCCTCTTACACGTCATAGTTTGATGAACAAGAGACAAATAGCCCTACTTCCCACATAATCTACATTATCGCATTCCCAGCACGCTCACTTGTTTCTTTAAAATATCACACAAAAAGCTTAAGAACAGAGGTAGTACGTGTTTGTTTAAGCTTGGTGGCGACATTATGTATTTAAAACACTTTTTTAAAAACAACATATTTAATCCTATTATTTGATGTGATAATGTTTTCTTCCTTCAAAAAAGGTGCTATATACACAGTTGCACGTGTTAATATGATTCGTTGGGTAACAAGTATATTCTTTGTGTCCACAACATGTTTTGATTTCACACTGCTTTAAACAACAATATGTTTGTAGATATTAATGAATGCATCAGCAATCCGTGTATGAATGGAGGCTCGTGCACTGACGCTGTCATCTCCTATACTTGTGGTTGTGTGGCGGGGTATCTAGGAACGCATTGCGAGTCAGGTAATTGCTGCATAACAACGTCACCATTATTTCATATTACTCATCTGATCAAGAACCATGTTTTCGTTTGACTTTGGCTTCGGGTTAAGAACATGCAATGATAAAAGTGATACTAGAGACGATCAACTGATTAATAGATGGTGTCACGTGAACGCCGAAATAAGCGGTGCTGGCCATGTTGAGGTCTTCCTGAAAGCCCCCGATTGTTGAGCGAAAGTCGTATATTGCAAGAAGGTCGCACATTCCAAATGACTCCATCGTGTCACAGAAATAACACAACAGGATAGAACACACGATAATAAGTAGTTCTCAGAGATGTGTTGCGACGCCGCTTCCCAAAAAATCCCGACAAAAAGACATTTAAATCATTCTAGTGATACCCTTCCCATTACCTCCACTTTACTGGGTAAATGGTATGGAACAACAGAAACGAGTAACTGTTGCTGTCGACATGTGACGTGACTTAAAGCTAGTTAGTAGACAACAGTGTTTGGTGTAAAACAGGAACTGTAGCTAACTAGTGTTGAGAGATAAACTGTAAAAATTCAACTATTTTACTTGAAATTACTGTACAGTGTACATTTGATGTGCTCTTTTTATAGGCGTAAGGGGTGACCTCAGAAACAGCTGCCATTGTCTGACAGAGTGGTGCAGGATAGGCGTAAGGGGTGACTTCAGAAACAGCTGCCATTTTTTGACACAGTGGTGTAGGATAGGCGAATGGGGTGACCTCAGAAACAGCTTCCATTATCTGGCAAAGTGGTGTAGAGTAGGCGTAAGGGGTGACCTCAGAAACAGCTGCCACTGTCTGACACAGAGGTGTAGGATAGGTGTAAGTGGTGACCTCAGAAGTTTCCAAGGCAAACGTTATTCTATTACTATTGGTTCAACCCCCGTCCTCCATCCAAACGTGGTGTAGGACATGCGATGTTTTAGATAAAAAATTGACATTGACGTCAATTTACATTTGCATATGTTTCACACATTAGGTGGCACCACTGTAGCAATTTATTTTCCCCGGGCTACGGGTTGACGATGACGACAATGATCATTGATTGTTGACCGATAGGCAGATATTCCAAGAAAATCGCACACGTATTTTGGGGCTTTGCGAACTCATGCGACCACCAATAAACCTGCAAAATATTAATGTTTGTCGAAGCTTTGTGATTGTTGCACTCTTCGATGTTGCTGAAAGTAGATGCACGTCAATATTTTCCTTTGACCGTCGACGATGATTAAGGGATACGCACTTCAAAAGGGCACCAGGTGGGGCTTAACCAACGTCGACGCGTACAGCCTGGTATCGTTATAGATCCTCACATGATCAGCTCATTCCGTGATGACATTATGGCCACTGACCTGTCTAGTCAGGTTGATTACGTGTTTGTAAGGCAAAATATTATACCCGTGTTAATGACTCGGCTAACTTCTCTGACATTACTGTATTAGAGTTGTGCATTTTGCTGTTTTGTTAGTGACCATGTAACAAAACAATTATTTGCGCCGCTATGTGTATTTTGGGTTTACATCTGTTACAGTTTATGAACCGTGCAGTAACAACACTTGTCAACATGGCGCCACCTGTGAACCATTATGTGACCATCATCGCTGCAACTGTTCAGCAGGTTTTGTTGGTAAAGACTGCGAACGTAAGTAATATGTAGTACAGTTACCTCTCACAATCATGGATTCTCGTTCAGGGTAGCTTTTGGGACTCTCCACCGAACTAGATTGCCGATTTATGATAGGTAGCTGTTAACCTATCATATATATATAAATATATATCCATCATAAAACGCCAGAAAGTAAATCTTGGATCGAATTACTTCTTTTATATATATATATATATCATATATATATCATATATATCATATATATATATATTTATATAAAGAAGTAATTCGATCCAAGATTTACTTTCTGGCGTTTTATTATGGATCGAATTACTTCTTTATTATATATATATATATATATATAACATATATATAATATATATATTATATATATATTATATATATATTCAGATTCAGATTCAGACTGTTTATTACCAAGTAGCATTTCAAATGTACGAGGAATTTGTGGCGTCAACATATATGCACGCTTGTCTCCCCTGCCCCACATCATGCACACGCAAAATATACAATCAGAAACATTATGAAACTGTGCTAAAACTAGTATAAATTTAAACCAACATATTTTAAGACAGTCGTACATCTATTGACAAAAAGTGAACTTGATAAAATAATATTAATACCGTCTGAACGTCACCTAAAAAGTTCAAAAGTATACATGTAGTTAAATAAATAACAAATATATGTATAAATAAATTAGCTGACGATATAAAAACTAAGCTGACAGTTAAAAAGTGTGTACATACATGTAGTCAAGTTAATAAATAATAAATAAATAAATAATAAAATAAATAACTAACTAAAAAAATTATTAATAAATAATTTAGCATGGCGATATATAATCTAAACCGACTGAAAACAATATCATGGCATCTCGCGGTTCAATGACTCACAGCCTGCGGATAAAAAACTATTTATAAATCTAGTGGTTCTTGTCTTAATACTTCTATAGCGCTTGCCAGAGGGAAGAAGTTCAAAGAGATGGTTGGCTGGGTGGGTAGTATCCCGTACAATGCTCTTGGATTTTCGCGCACAGCGAGCATGGTAAATAGATTCAATGGATGGCAACTCGCGCCCAATGATTCTAGATGCGCCCTTCACGATAACTTCTAGCCGTTGTTTCTCCTCCTGACTGGCGCGGCCAAACCACACCACAATCGAGAAAGTGAGGATACTTTCAATGATTGCGCGGTAGAATCGTATCATAATCTCCTGAGCAATGCCTAATCTCCTGAGCTGCCTCAGGAAGAACAGACGTTGTTGTGCCTTTTTTGTAATGCACAGTGTGTTTGTGCACCAGCTGAGATCGTTTGAAATTGTTGTTCCAAGGAATCTATAAGATTCAACCTGCTCGACCTCCACGCCATTTATCGAAAGAGGGTGGATGGGAGTCTTCTTTTTACGAAAATCAACAATCATTTCTTTAGTCTTTGAAACGTTCAATTCGAGATTGTTATCCGCACACCAGCCAACCATTCTCTGAACTTCCTCCCTGTATGGGGTCTCATTCGCATTCTCAATGCAGCCCTCCGCAGTAGTGTCATCGGAAAACGGATCACAAGAACCGATTGGTCCACAGAGACACAGTCATTTGTGGAGATAGTAAACAGGAAGGGGGATAGCACACAACCGTGTTGGGCACCTGTATTTAGGATAAGAGGTCTGGAGACAGAGTTATTGACTCTGACAGACTGAGGCCTGTGAAGAAGAAAGTTAAGGACCCAGTGACACATGGCAGGATGTACATTCAACAGTAAAAGTTTATCGAACAGCTTGAATGGGATGATAGTGTTAAATGCTGAGCTGAAGTCAATGAACAGGATCCTGGCATAGGTTCCTGGCCTCTCTAGGTGCTTCAGAATGTGATGCAGACCTAAAGCTACCGCATCGTCTACTGATCTGTTTGCTTGATATGCAAACTGGTGCGAGTCTAGGAGGCCGTCGGTGACCGACTTCAGGTAATTGAGTACTATGCGCTCGAACACTTTCATGGCGACTGAGGTCAGTGCCACTGGACGGTAGTCGTTCAACCCGGTGATGTTGGACTTCTTGGGAATGTGTATGATAGTGGTAGTTTTGAAGCAGACTGGAACTCTGCACTGCTGGAGAGAGGAGTTGTAGATGTCCGTAAACACCGCAGAGAGTTGGTCGGCGCAGTTTTTCAGGGTAGATGTGGAGATGTTGTCTGGACCCGAAGCCTTCCGCGTGCTCTATCTCTTGAACAGTTTCCTCACCTCAGTTTCCTGGACTATGAAGGGCGGAGACAGAGAGGTACCTGCTGGAAGTGGGCGCTGCTCTGGTGAATAGTTAATCTTGTCAAATCTGTTGTAAAAGTCGTTGTGCTGATCAGGGAATGAGTGATCACTGCTGTTGGTGGCCGCTGCGTGTTCCTTGTACTGCGTAATCTGCCGCACGCCATTCCAGACAGATCTGATGTTGCTGGAAGTGAACTGGTCCTCAAGTTTGCGTTTATATACGGATTTGGCCTTCTTGACCTCCTTCTGCGCCTCGCACTTAGCTCTCCTGAATTCTTCCCTGCTGCCGCTGATTAATGCCGCGTTCTTTGCCGCCAGTTTCTGCTTGATGTCCCTGGTGAACCAATGTTTATCGTTGTCATACAGGGTGACAGTCTATATAAAGAAGTAATTCGATCCATCATAAAACACCAGAAAGTATATGATATAGTACAGCTATATATATATATATATATAATGTATAAAGAAGTAATTATACAGTAAGAATCGCAATAAATGAAAACCATATGTTGATGGCACGCAAATAAAGTTACTGAGAAAGTAACAATAACATGTTAACACAGATTAACTTGCATAACACAACTGTAACTGTAGGCACACTCCTAGGGACGAATCAAGAAGGAGGCAAAACAAGCAATCGAATATGTATATTTTTATCATGTCGGAAGTTATTGAAACACCCATAATTATATATTAAGAGGTGTGTGCACGCACACAGGTACCATAGGATGTATTTTCATCCACGTAATCATGGGATAGAAGTAGACAGGATATGATTGAAACTGCCGTAGATCCTGTGTAATGATTAGTAGTCAAATATTTCATCTTAGCGATCGAGTTGTAACTTTGTTTGCACTACGAGCCGTGCAACGCGGTAATTATTAAACAATTCGTGTTGTAGACATAGACCCTTGTCTGACTAACGCGTGTCTACACGAGGCCACCTGTCATGCGAAAGAAGATGGAACGTACTGGTGTAGCTGCAGCCAGGGATACAGCGGCCAGGCCTGCACATGTATGTACATACATTGAGCATATTACAAAAGTCAGGTATATTAAATCCAGTCACTGCAATTCGCGGAATTCAGTTAGTTCTTACACCGTCCCTGAACTTTTCCTGGGACGCCGATTAAATTAATAACGTCTCAACTTGTTACGTTTCAATAAACAAATCGTATCTTAGCAGTCGTTCCGTTAACGGTGATGTTAGCAGAATATTTGCTAAGTTAACCCTGTTATTGGTTTAGTAAATATATTAGGAATCCAAATTCAATCCATTTAATGGGTTTCATACATAACGTCGAATGAACTAGCGGTTGGAAATTAAATGTTGCTGGCGATTTAATGTGTTAAATTTACTTAACTGATCTGCGTAATCTACTTATTTGTGCGTTACTCATTTGTATGAGGCATTGAAAAAACATACGACATTGTTTACCCGTTGGATCGTTCATCAGTTGCAGATCCGTGCCACAACAACAATACCTGCCAAAATGGAGCGACTTGTGAACAACAAAACTGCGATAGTCATCGTTGCAAATGTGCAGCAGGTTTTGTTGGTAAAGACTGCGAAAGTAAGTGCAGTACACCTCACAACCTTGACACATTGTAGAACAGTTATCTATACATGTCTTTCTGACACACTAACACATTATTTTCAACATATCTGAACAGTCTGAATAGAAATACTGTCCACGAATACGACTAACGAACAATGACCAACAGTTGCTCATTTGCGTTGGTTGGTGGCATGCCACAGTCTGGGATCGCCGGCTATTTAATTCAGACCAACTACCTTCGATTATTCTTGCTGCGTTTCGAGTAACTAAGTTCCAGCTGTGAAATTTGTATTTAATAATACGGGGCGACATGCTCACCATAGCTTGTAAGGTTAGAGTTACCATGAATGTGTATGTCAAGGGGTGATGTTTAAATTGTACTGCCGCATGTCTAGAATCTTCAGTTATAAACGGATAACAAAATTCCAATTTACCGTCTTGTATATCGCGTCATCTCACAAAATGAGCTGAGCTAAAATAAAATGCTAACACACACACACACACACACACACACACACACACACACACACACACACACACACACACACACACACACACACACACACACACACACACACACACACACACACACACACACACACACACACACACACAAACAAACACTGGCAATCTGCTAACATTACACCTGTGTTCATGAAAGGGGAAAGGTCTTAGGAGATTTACTCCAAACAACCCAAGCCTGAAAATTACCGACCCATCTCCCACACGAGCATACCTTGCAATTTGCTTGAGCATGTGGTGGTCATGGTCAGCACCATTATGAGATATGTGGTAGAACACAAGATCCTCTGTCCGGAGCAATATGGATTTCGTCGTGGTAGATCCTGCGAGTCCCAGCTGCTAGGATTCGTGGACGAGGTGTCTGAAGCGCTTGAAAAGGGATGTCAAGAAGACGTACTAATCATGGATTTCTCAAAGGCTTTTGATAACATGAGCCACAGCCTCCTCATGCATAAACAACAGCTCTATGACATAAAAGGAAGGTCCACCGATGGATTGGGAATTTCCTCTCCGACAGAAAACAGGCAGTTGTCGTTAATGGAGCACAATCAGCGTTCACGGCAGTTGAATCTGGTGTCCCACAAGGTTCTGTACTAGGACCTAGCCTGTTCCTGCTTTACATAAACGATCTTCCAGCAGGACTGTCCTCTAACTCCCAGACTCTTTGCGGATGACACAATCTGCCACACAGTTGTCATCAGCCCACAAGATCAACACGATCTGCAGCAAGATCTTGACAGATTAGCGGCATGGGAGCTACGCTGGAAGATGTCTTTTCACCCCAGAAGTGTACTGCACTGAGCATCACCCGAAGGCGCACAGTTCTGGCTACACAATACCACCTCCACGGATATACTCTAAGCACAGACACGGAGGCAAAATACCTTGTTGTCAAGTTCACATATGACTTCCGCTGGGACTCCCACATCACAGACGTATGCAACAAAGCCAATAAGAACTTGGGCTTCCTCAGGCGAAACATCAAGACAATCAACAAGAGGTTAAAAAAAACTGAATACAAGGCATTTGTCCGACCTGTGCTGGAGTATGCCAGTACTGTATGGGACCCTTTCACTGCAACCAACATCAAGGCACTAAAGAAAGTACAAAGACGGGCAACCAAATGGGTAAAAAGAGACTACCGAAAAACAGCATGTGTGAACACCACGTTACAAAAACTGCGATGGCCAACTCTTGAACAGCGGAGAAAGAAAGCATGACTCAAACCTTCTATAAGTTCCACCACGGACTCATACACATCGAGTCAAAGCACAGACCAACACCAACTGATCACCCAAGAAGAAACATCCGATACACCAATGATCTCACCTATAACATCCCATATCACCGGACAGCCTACAGACAGAAGACATTCTTCCCAAGAATCTTCGCAAAAACCATACCAGAGTAGCCTTCCTCATGAAATCACCAAAGCTCCTGCTCCTGCCTCATTTGAGACCAGGGTCTGCACTCTCCTCAAATTCTGATGTGTTAACGAAAGTGGGTAAATGGAAGCTGGAGCTGTGCCGGTCGGAGTTTAACTCCGGTGAACGCTACGGCAGCCATATTGGTCTGGCCGGATACTCCAAGTAGTTGACACATCATCCACTTTTTCCCACTTCTCTTTTCATGACTCAGGGCCTTTTACATACTGTTTTTATACATTTAAAAAAAACTAACTTATTCGCTTATAAATTTATATTTTTAAATGTATTTATTAATGTATTTATCTTTTAATCTCTAGCGCATCACCTATCATTATTAAGCATAGCAGTTCCCCCCAAAGTGCACCAAAATCTCCGAGCACACTCGATCTGCTCAACGGATGGTGGCTGCCTAACATAAAGAAGAAGAAAGAAGAAACACTCTATTTACCTATCTATCTCTATCCCTCCCTCTCTCTCTCTTCCTCTCTCTCCCTCTCCCTCTCCCTCTCCCTCTCGCTCTCGCTCTCGCTCTCGCTCCCACCCTCTCTCTCTCTCTCTCTCTCTCTCTCTCTCTCTCTCTCTCTCTCTCTGCCACTGCACTTTGTTGGTGTGTGGCTCCCACGATAACTTCGTGCTGATGGTAACACCCATGGTTCCCAGTCCGTTGGATATGTATTGCCCGGGAGTGAAGTTAGCTCATGTCAGATTAAATTGTCTAGTAGGTAGCCGATATTTGAATTTCACGATAAACAATTCTGTCGTCAGCGAACGGGTGCAATTGGCGAGTTCACTCCTTTCGCGATGTCGTTACTGTACAACAAAAGTAGCTTTGACTTCCCAAAACTGTTCATTGAGGGACTCCCGACAGGCCATCAGTTGACACATTGTTCCAAGCACGTATCTTTCCGTGGATTCTGTGTACCTAATTTAGTTGTGCGATGTTATGTAATAAACGATACTGAAAACTTTACGAAAATCCAAAAAGCTGTCATTTTCTTCCCACTGTAGATTGGCGGAGGACGCTAATTCATATATGACACTAACGGTAACATATAGACGCTTCATGTTTCAGACCTAATCTCTTGTCTGAGTAACCCATGCCTACATGCGGGCACTTGCCACACAAAAGAAGATGGTGAATACTGGTGCCTATGCACAAAGGGATATGTCGGCCTGAACTGCCAAAGTAAGTACATATTGAGCCATCCTTCTTTACGAGTTACACCTTATAATCACAAACGAACAAATCTTAAGAATACTGTTATATTGTATGAATTTAGATGTATAGCGTAATTTTTTTAACGTAATGTACGAAAAAAATTAGTTTATATATAATTGCAATTAATTTTGTTTAATGTATATATAATTGCAATTAATCCAAAACCAAACTGTACCTACACTTAATGTTGTATTCAGCTTGAAATTACGTTAAAGCTAATTTCTCGCATTCTTGTAGTGCCTGATCCGTGTCTAAACAAACCCAGAGACAAAAGTAAGTGACACAATATCACATGTGTGAAAGGTTTCAAACCACTCATGTCGATGTTGATGCTTATGTTGTATTAATAACGTCACATTACACACACACGCACACACGCGCTCAAACGCATACATGTACGTATACATTATCTATGCACGTACATCGGCACACGCACGCTCGCAGACACACACACACAAGCACACACAAGCACACAAATACACACACACAAACGCAGACACACACGCGCGCGCGCACACACACACACGCACGCACACAAACACACACAAACGCAGACACACACACACATACATGTGCATACGTAGGTATACATGCGCACACGCATCGCACGCATTTACATAGTCCGTACGTAATTACATACATATTCGCACTAAACATGCATGCACATTAACAATTATTGTTGTTTAGTTGAGGCACTCGGCTTAGAGAAGAGCCTGCGTTCTGTCAATGTTACACATGTTTAATAGAACAACCTGCAACAACACAAGGGAATCTATATGAACTATATTGACTACACCAGGACGTCCACGTGTTGCTTTCTGCTCGGCATGAGTTAGTGAGTGTACATAGCAATATGTACATAGCACTAGTGTGCACATCCACGAGGGTGGCGGCGGCGGTAGTTGTGACAACGGCAGCAGCTATAGGCCAACACGACTCGGGCGCTTGTGTTTAGACTCAACAATAACAACAACAAAGTTGTGACGTAATCGCTTCTTCATCCCCAATAAAATGACGTAATCTCATCTACCCATACGGAAAACATATTCATTGCAACACACCACAATTTCTTCTGCTGCAAATGAGTTACCGTGTGAAATAATGTATCAGAATTATTTTGAAGTACAGGGGGTGTGTACTATTATAGTATACACCTGTATTTTAAGATGAAACACGTAAAGTTGCGTCTCCGTCGCGATCTAATATTACATAATTAGTTAGTTTATTATGAAGATGTTTAAATTTATGTATTATGTTGGTTTTGACACGAATTACAGTTTACATTTCAAATATGACATGAATAAGGAACACAAGCAATGTGTTGCTTTGTTCCAATTGTTACGTAATGTATTTACATGTTTCATATTACACCTACATCTGTGCTATACTGAACATTATGTATCAATCAAGATTATTATTATTATTATCTCTTCCTTACAATGGAGACTCAGCTGATCGATGTCAATGCTAGACGATATCAACTGACTGTCATTTTAAACACATCGCTGCAGCTAATAATGTTGTTTGATAAGAAAAGACGATAAACAAACTAGTCTCCTTACCAACCAAGACCGACCTCAAGGCTACTCTACGATGCGCTCAACGTGTAGATCTCAATACATGTTTCTACTATGTACAAGTTAAGGACACTACTAGAAATATCGCTTCTCCCCAAGACATCGTCAATGGAACACGACCTCCCAGTAGCAGTGGCAAACTACTCCTTGATCATAGTGTAGATTGAATGGACCAAGACTATCAATATAAAGCTAATAAAAAAAACCACATACATCGACGGTGTTCTGATAAAAAGTCGTACATGGATTTTGCAGGTATCTTTCCAGGGCCATCTTGTGTAATTTATACCTGTAATATCTTTATGTGGTTAAAGGAGAACATGTGCGATGTTGTCTTATACAGATTTGTAGAGATGTCAATTTTCCAAAAGTATCACGACGTTTCGTCAGAACACTATCGATATATGTATAGCCCCTTGATTGTCTTATCATTTTAACAGTCTGCTCGCCATATACCTATCTCCTCATATGTGTTAAGGTTTTAACTCGTATAATATATGGGACTGTGACTGTGCGTGCGTGCGTGCGTGCGTGCGTGCGTGCGTGCGTGCGTGCGTGAGTGTGGTTATATAACGCGGGTGTATGGGTGTTTGCTGATGCTTGCGAGCACGCGAGTGACTATGAATGTGAGTGTGAATGCTTGGATTTGTAACAATCGAAACAAACGTATGTTAATTGTGACAGGAAAACAATGGAATACAGCATATCAACAAAGTCATCAAGTAGCTCAATATTCGCGAACGAACGAATGAAGAGGATCTTCGGATTATGATGACTCAGCAAAGGGTGTAGACAGTAGATCTATGTTTGTTTGCATGCAACTCACGTAGAACGGTTAGTACTGTTTTGGGGATGCCATTCCTCTACCAGTGATCTCAAATGACAAATTATTGGGAACCCCTTCAATCCATTCGACAGGAATCATTATCCCCACCGCATAGTCTGAGTATAGTCCATTTCCGTCCAATAGGGACATAGTTCGTTCCTTCTTTCCCAAGGGAAATCAAATCCTTGGATTAATTACACGAAATAGCGTATAAGGAAAAATAACTAATAATACCGCCTGCACAAAACAATAGTTAGGCACACTTTAGAATATCGTAAACAAGCGTGGAGGCCATATCGCAAGAAGGACATATACATGCTAGAAAGAGTACAGAGGAGAGCGACTAAAATGATACAAAAACTGAGGGGTCTTAGTTACGAAATACGCCTAAAAGATTGTGGTTTAACAACACCAGAGACCAGGAGATTGAAAGTAGATCAGATAGAAGTGTCTAAAATATTGAATGGTTATGAAAATATTGATAGAAATATATTTTCTCAGTTAAGAAAGATAGAAGGACTAGAGGACATGAAGTTACATTAGTAAAGGAGCAGTATAGATTAGATATAAGAAAGTTCTCATTCTCACAAAGGACTGTAAATTAATGGAACAGATGATCTGCCAATTGTGTTGGTGTTAGTAGTGTGAATATGTTTTAAAATAAAATCGACACATACCAAGGGCGGGATACACGTAAATAAAATAGGGATGGACTCTCGATAAGCCAAAAGGCTTCCTTGTCCACCTGCCATCTAGAGTTAATTCTCTGGGTGGCAATCTTTTCTAAACACGTCGGTCATCAAAACCAGTTTCCCCTCTCTTAACAACGCGCCACTTATAGCCGTAAGTGTTGTGTTAATGCATAGGTTGTGGGAAGCGAATTTAAATAGTGAATATTCTACCTTCGCTGACATTCAAGTCTGTTTTTTGTTTAAGATGTTGATGACAAATGTAGTTTTTGGATGCGACGATTTCAAATAGGCCTATGTTACTTATGACCTTCTTCGACTTTAGCAACCAACAATTGTCCGCATATCTTAAAATTTCAAATCTTATTTCTAACAGTTGCTACATTAATATCCTCCATTTTAAAGATAACGGCTGTCAAAACAATTTCCCCGTGTTGTTTACGTCAGATAAGTCAATAAAACATACAAATATGTATAGTTAGCTAAAGGTTCATCGCATTTGTTTTCTGGAAGGCTTTGGTCCATTCCAATGGGCCAGACCAATGAACATGATAATGTTTGTGTGAAAGGTGATGACTGAGCCGTAAGCGTGACCGAGAATCATGCATCGTTGCGGCGGTGAATGGTGTATGTTCCTGAGATGACCCGATTTGTAGGAACCCTTGAGGCATCAGTGGTGAATGGTATAAAACAAGATAACTCAGCACCATGAGCAAACAAACCCTGTGCTATAGATGAGATGGGGACCTTATTCACTGACACCAGTGCCAAACAGTAGAGACATCGCGTGTTCAGTTACTGGTGGTGCCATCCGTACGCAAGCTGAATCAGCCTGGACAAGAATTACATATATCTATGTTATACAGCACATACAGCACATACAGCACATACAGCACTTACAGCACATACAGCACATACAGCACATACAGCACATACAGCACATACAGCACATACAGCACATACAGCACGTACAGCACGTACAGCACATACAGCACGTACAGCACGTACAGCACGTACAGCACATACAGCACGTACAGCACATACAGCACATACAGCACATACAGCACATACAGCACATACAGCACATACAGCACAGCAACAACCTTCGATGAAGAATGATTTTCTTTCGTCTCCAGTTTGAATGAATGAACTAATTAAATTTGATTTGACCAATATGTATATATATATATACTGTATATATTAAATGTAAACGGTCTGGAGATTCGCGCTAAGACATTAAATCGCCGATGGCACGAGTCATCTTTAACAAAAGGTCCATAGTATAACAAAAAATTCAAATCAATACCATAAGTAATAAGTTTATGTAATCACACTGCGTAATGCTCAGGCAAATATGCTTACTTATAATGCATATATATAAAAAAAACGAGTCTAAAAGATACAGACGTAACACGTCTTGCAGCAGACAGGAGTTTTCGTCCTCGATGGGTCAACTGGAGTCAACATGCTGAGATGCGGTGGAGACAAGATGTCATATGGTTATAACAATCACGTCTACCTTCCACAGTGCTACTGCGTGGGATGTCTATATACCCGACAACTTGAGGATGATGCATACAACGGCCAGATAAAAAATCTCCCCTTCCCTCTCCACCCCCCTCTCTCTCCTCTCTCTCTCCCTCTTCTCTATCTAACTATACATTTATCTATGTATATATAAAAATATACATATATATATACATACATGTATATATATGTATATATATATATACATATATATATATATGTATGTATATATATATACATATATGTATATATATATATATACATATATACATATATATATATATACATGTATATATACATATATACATATATGTAAGAGCAGTATCAGAGTGTCACGTCATTGGTGTTTTTAGGTAGCAGAAGGAGTCGGCCGACAACTGCTTGAGAGCGAGATACAGATATAGATATATTTATGTATACGGTGTATTATCAATTTCGGGGGCTTCATGCACATTTGTGGGTGACCATTGTTGAGAATCTAGGCATAACAGAAGTTATCTTATTATCATTATATGATCCCGCTTTAGATTAATAATAATAAGTTATTTTGTTTGTGCCTTAAAAACCAAACTTATAGGCGCACGTCGATTTCCAATATCAGACAAAATTACTTTCGTTTGGGATAGCGGGGTCTGAGGCAGTTTTGTATGGCGTCGGACATCGATATTTTACGCTTCTGACCAATGATGGTGGACGCAGTGTATGACAGAACAAAAAGAAGAGTTGTGGCTGTATCTGAGATGTCCGTAGAGTTTCCAGTTAATATCGGTTTGAAAAAATGGACCAAGTGGCCCTGAAGTCCTTTGGACTAATACGTCTATATGTGATCCCGGCTGACCAAATGAGTGATAAGTCAAACAAATTGTAATATTGTTTTCTTTCATTCTTGTAAAGGTTGCTTTACACAATTTCAAAAATTATGACTGCTACAAAAATTGACGAAGTTATGGCGCATTGAACATGGTAGGGGTCAAAAAGTGAAAATGAAGAAAACTGCTGTTGAAGTTTTATATTATACATGCAAATGGATTGCATGGAAATATTACATACAGTGTGTATGTTATGTTGCAATGATGCATTGGAAGTACAAATGTGCTGCTACAAAAACTTATCAAGTTATGCCAGATTATGTCTTCATGTGTAAAACTAAGAGGACAAATTATTTGAGAAAAGGTACACTAAAGAAAATTAACTAGGCTAGACCGATACACACATTTACAGCTGGCCACTCCACTCACAGCCTAGTAAGTAATCAGGGCAAAGTCCACTATCCAGTTACATCAGTAGGGTGGCTCCCATGATACCTGCATATAATTGTCTTAATGGGAGCCTCACTGACCTTACAATGAATATTATATTGTAGTTTATGTGCTTATGATGGTAAAAAAATACTGTTTCTCTGTCTGTCTGTCTGTCTGTTATAAATAGAGATCAGTGTGGTTGCAGGAGGGAGCAGCAGAGAAACAGGAGGACAATTTTGCATTTTGGGGGGCCCTGAGGTGCCCTTAGAATGATTCAATCAAATACAGATTTCTTGTGTATAGTGGCAGTACCCTACATATATGCAAAATTAGAAAAAAGTTACTGAACAGTTTTTAAAAAATATAGAACTTTGGAGACTGGTAGGTGGTAATCTATCGTCTCAGCCCTAGTGTTCACTGCCAACAACTGGATTCATCCTCCATCCTTCATGCTCTAAAGTTACCAGAGCCACCACTGATTCATGGTCAAGTTGATTAGTTCAATGCACCAATTAAGACAATACACAACACTGTGAGTGACGGTGTCCAGAGTGAAGCCTAAGCAGTGTCCTCATTGCTGAATAGATCAATTAAACCTGCCAAGTGGGTGACATTCTGCACAAGTGTTCATTAATCCTTAGTGATTGTTCAGAACGCCAGACTGGCCACATACCTAAACAAAGCGAATGTAATAGGTGAAGAACAGGCAGTGTTCAGAAAGGGGTATTGGTTGAATTGTAATTGTATAAGTATCGACACAAAAGGCTTTATTGTGCCTTCCTGGATTATAAGAAAGCATTTGATTTAGTAGACCGGTCCTCCCTGTGGTCTAAGATAATTTCATGCGGTATTAATGGTGTTGTGTTGAAAGTTGTATACAACATGTACAAAAATGCTAAATCATGTATAAATCAGGGCCAGGCTGTGTCAGCCTTCTTCTCATGTGATGTATAGGTATGGCAAGGAGAAAACTTGTGTCCTTTGTTATTTGCTATTTACCTGAATCATTTTGAACACTGTTAGTCACAATTATAACGGATTTGGCATGGCAGCTGGTGAAATTTACAACAACCTTAGTGATGATGATGTAGAAAATGTATGTTCTACTATATGCTGATGACACTAGAATGATTCAATCAAATACAGATTTCTTGTGTATAGCGGAACTATGTCAACTCTTCTAATGGTTGACATTTGGTTGTTTCAGGTGTCAACTATATTGTGAATCTGTAATTATTAGTCTATAGTGATACAATTGATTTACATAGTACCATGTCTACACAAGGCATGACAAGCGTAAACAGAACAGTAGAATGCATTTTATATCAATAAAGTGTAGGATATTTCACTCTATAGTTGTCCAGAATATTAATTTTCTATGTTTGTCACCTACAGGTGACAATACATCTTTAACCTTTAGACACCACAGTCACACCATTTTATAATAATTAAATGAACATCAAAATAAACACAACTTGCAATTATAGAAAATTAATAGTTTTGAAGATACAGTTTAAAAGTTTTAGGCAACTGTTCAGTCTAACAGGGGTCAAGTGTGTCTACTCTGCCTGGGCCCTGTGACCAATTAAAGATTAGTCAAAGTCTCAATGAAACAATAGCACTAGGCTGTAGAGTACTGGCTTTCTGACACATTAAACAAAATCTACTGTTGGGGTGGTCTCAAGGGCCCTTCTCAAAACCACATCACTAGATAATGTAAACCTTTTGCACTTTGGGGGGCCCCTTATGTGCCCTTAGAATGATTCAATCAAATACAGATTTCTTGTGCATAGTGGCAGTACCTTAAGATACGTCTTTGCAAAATTATTAAAAAAAGTTGCTGAACAGTTTCTGAGATACGGCAGCTAACGGCGAACGGCGGACGCAGAGTGATGGCAATAGTCCCTTGGATCTTTGACCCAAAGGACTAAAAATGAAGTGTCCTAAGCCCACAACTATTTATCATGGAGATGGAACCTATCAGCAGGAAAATCAGCACGAAGGATGTTCTTAGGAAGTTGATGTAAGCAGGCGATCTGACCATAATAGCAGAAAGCAAACAAGAGCTACAAAACATGTTGAAGGAATGGAACAGGGTGTTAAAGAAACAGGGACAGAGAATGAGCCTGGAGAAGACAATAACCAGAACAAAGAGGGTAGTCAGAAGAAGGACGAATGACTTGAGAAGAGGGGTTGTAATGCAATGTAGTGTAATAGGAGGATTATCGGGAAGCCGGACCAGATGGGCAGGCCACGAGGCAAGGACGGATGCCACGTAGGTCACAGCTGAGAGGGAGTACTGCGTGGGGAGAGACATGAGAAGATCGGGGGAGGATGAAAGATGGAGAGTGAGAGCTATGGTGAGAAAACTTTGAAAAGGAAAACACAGCAAGTGGTTCAGTAATATTGTACCTACCCCCCCCCACCCCTGTACAGTAGCGGATAAGGAGGAGAGTAACAACCAATACTCTTAATATATCGGTATCATCATATCAATGTTTACACACTTTCGTCTGAGGGGAGCCGGTGGAGAGCTGAGGCTATGTTAACGTAATTTCGTCTGATATCAGACATAGACGTTCTGGAATGATCCCTTAAGACAAAGGGATTGGTGAATCTCAAAGTTGATCATCATGTACTGCAGTAGGCCTATAATAAAGTTGTCAACTCAAAGCTAGGGAGCTAAGGTGGAAATTAACTATGCATAGAAATCCGCATGTCTCCTGACATAATTTGTTTGGTTGTCAATGTCGATTTATATTTAACGTAAAATAGGACACTGTTTTTTTTTACAATGGTGCTATTCAATACAGTGTCCATCTTAGGGACTGGCAAGGACAGGGATGCTGTATTCCCGAGGTCTCTCCCTGCCATATGGTAAACCATTCCTAACCGAGTTGCATAGATCCACTAACGACAATAACATGATACAGAAATCGGGTTATAGCAACACAGAATGACTCCACATTTACACCATTTATGTACCGTAACTCGACATTATTTAAATAATCCTTATCTTGCAACAGTTGCACTTAATACAACAATAATATTCCATGTTGCTTCCATGTTCACGTCGATATTCTTGTGTCTTCACGAGAGACGTCAAAAAAATTGGTTGAGCCGTTCTTACGCCTGACGTGATCTGCATGCCAAGTGCCAAAGTTTAGTGCAGGAAACACCTAGGACACTGATTTCGCTCTACTACAGGAAGCTACGAAATGGGTACGGAAGGACAACTTGATTATGGGGAAACACGTACTCGACAAATAAACACTGGTTGGTGCCGCAGATATAACTTGTAGCATGTGACCAGTTGAAGCGGCCGCCCATGGTGTCAGGGCACTCAACGCAGATGCTTGTTCTGCTCCCAACCTTGCAGTTGGTGGCATGAGTATGGAAACGAGACTATTTGTTGGACAAAATGACACTCACGTGCAACAAAATTAAATTCGTAAAATATTGCAAAAACAAACTGTAGATCTATGCACGTCAGTCTTGTGTGGAGAAGATACAGACAAATACAGCAGTCCTAATCACGGCATGTAAATAAAGGCCGTTGCATAGACGAATAAGTATTACTTCCGGGGAGTTTTCTTACAATTTGAAGAAAATGATTTCTAGCACGATTGCACATGTCAAGATTTAATAACTGAACTGGGTTCCTGTAAAAAAAAATAGATAACACTAAAAATGAAATACAGGAGGTATTTTTATTTTTGACTGATGACTGTATGTTTCTCACCTTTTTGGTCAAACATTTATTATATATATATTCAGGATGTGTGTTTCTTTATTGATTGCATGTTTTTGGTTTGTTACTGTTCCGCTTTGATGCATATATCAGATTTGTTTGGAAACAGTTGTATGTACGGTTGCAATGACACCATTGAGAAAATACAAAAAAGTACATGACAATTTTTAATGGATTTTATTGATCGTGGATGGGAGATGGAAAACGATGAAGAAGATATGGCTCAAGGCCACCGAGGAGATCTGCGGGTGGACAAAAGGTGCGCCTAGGCACAGGGAGACATGGTGGTGGAACGACGAGGTGAAAAGGGTGGTCGATGAGAAAAGGAGCTGCTTCAGAAGGTGGAAAAGGACGAAGGCGGAGGAGGACAGATTGGCGTACCTCGACGCGAAATGCGCGGCTCGGAGATCGGTGTGGCTGGCACAAGATGCCAAAAGGCAGGAGTTTTTTGAGGAACTGGCAAGCGAGGAGGGAAAACGGCAGTTCTTCAGGATCGCGAAACAGATGATGAAAGAAAGGCGCGACGTGACCGGCACAAGCTGTGTGAAGGATGAGCTCGGAAACATCGTGACAGATAGTAAAGGAATGAAAGAGGTGTGGAAAAAGTACATGGAGAAGCTGCTGAATGTCGAGAACGCCTGGGATGGTGAGGTGGAATGTGACGTGGTGGAGGGGCCGAGCTGCCGCATCACAGAGGAGGAAATATTGAAGGCTTTGAAGCACACTAAGACGGGGAAGGCAGCGGGTCCATCTGGTGTTGTTTCAGAAATTATGAAAGCAGCAGGCGACATGGGCATGGAATGGTTGACTAACCTATGCAACAACATCGTGGCAGAGGGCCGCATTCCCACCGACTGGAAAAACAGCATCCTAGTCCCTCTATTCAAAGGGAAGGGCGATCCCCTAGAGTGTGGTTCTTTCAGGGCCATCAAGCTCCTGGAGCAGGCCATGAAGATCATGGAGAGGGTGCTAGAAGTGAGAATGAGAGAGCAGGTGCAGATCAACGAGATGCAGTTTGGCTTTATGCCAGGGAAAGGGACGACAGATGCCATCTTCGTGCGACAAATGCAGGAGAAACACCTGGCCAAGAAGAAGAAGCTCTACCTAGCCTTTGTTGACCTGGAAAAGGCGTTTGACAGGGTACCAAGGAAGGTGATGAGATGGGCCATGAGAAAATCGGGTGTGGAGGAGTGGATGGTGAAGGCAGTGATGACGTTGTACAGTGAGGCGAGCACCGTGGTGCGGACAGGGCATGGAGACAGCAGCAGCTTTGAGGTGAAGGTGGGGGTGCACCAGGGCTCAGTATTGAGCCCACTGCTGTTTGCCATTGTGATGGACGTGGTGACGAAGGAGGCGAGAGGAGGACTGCCCTGGGAGATGCTTTATGCAGATGATCTCGTCCTTATGGCAACGACCAGGGAAGAACTAAGAAGGAAGCTGATGGAGTGGCGCACGAGATTGGTGGCCAAAGGACTGAAGGTGAACGCCGGGAAGTCGAAGGTGATGGTCAGCATAGGTGACAGAGGAGTGATGTCAGAGTCTGGTACATGGCCATGTGGAGTCTGTAGCAAGGGTGTAGCCACAAACTCGCTTCAGTGTACATCGTGTACGAAGTGGGTCCACAGGAGATGCAGTGGTATGAAGGGTAGCCTGCAGGCAGTGAGTGCAACGTTTGTGTGCAAGAGGTGCCGGGGAGAGTTACCACCTGCAGAAGCGACGGAAGAAGGCTTGGAGGTGGATGGAGAGACATACAACAGAGTAGACAACTTCTGCTACCTGGGTTTATTATGCTTAGTGCGAAGGGTGGGGTGGATGCAGCGGTAACAGCAAGAGTGAGGTGTGCCTGGCAGAAGTTCAGGGAGTTAACACCCTTCTTGACTTCCAAAGCGCCCCCCCTGAAGATGAAGGGCCAGGTGTACACAGCTTGTGTCAGAAGTTGCCTGTTGTATGGGTGTTGTATGGGCGCATCACTCAGTGACAGACAGCTCAGTGCAGAGCTTAGAAGAAGAGTAGGAGTGGAGGCGATTGGGGATGTGATCAGAAGAAGCAGGCTGAGGTGGTACGGGCATGTAGAGCGAAAGGACGACGAGGACTAGGTTAAGAGCTGTACAAAGTTAGTGGTGGAGGGGACAGCTCCCGTCGGCAGACCAAGGAAGACCTGGCAGAACTCCGTGTCTGCAGACTTGAATCTGATGGGTATCGACCATCGGGATGCACGGGACCGTGTCAAGTGGAAGAGGGAAATCGGAAGAAAGGCGAACCCAGCAGAGTCTGGAAACACCGCCTCTAAACGACGATGATGATGATGATTGTTTCATTTTTGTTAACAGGTCCGTGAGAATTTACTTGATGTAGTGGATGAAGCAAGGCAGGACACACACTCGTCAAATTGTGTGGAGGATTTGCTACGAGTCCATTCATAATCTCCAAAACTGGTATCCTTTCAGGTGGAGCTGACAGTGGAAACTATCTTGAACCAGATCATGGTGCAACAACCCAGGCACAGTGGTTATCACCATTACACAGTTGTATAGACCTTTGTACGAAATGTGAAGTAAGTAGGTACTCATATTGTTTGTGTGACACGGAAGTGTGACTTCAGGGCAGCCAATATATATGGCCACCTATTTTCCTCCCACGTCATCACGAGATGTCTACTCTGTTTTAGTTAATCTGTCTGTGATATAACTTAATCTATATATCAATGCGACGTCACATTTACCTCATCTGTTTACTATCAGTTTTGTTACATTGTCAAAATATCAAAGATACAAAGCTGTAGTTGTATCAGATACTTTATGTCTTGTAAAGTATATATGTTATACATAGTTTCTGTGACTGTTTGTAATGTCTTCAAGTCTTCACCTCTTCTTGTACACGCACGGCATCAGCACAATCTTAGGCAGCTTCTCCATGTCTGGTTTTCCAATCTTCATGAATTCAAACCATACAAACATCGTGTTGGATGTGTCCTAAATCGCAAAGAAGATAACACATTCAGTGCACAGACAATTTGGATGACACAATCTGGGAGAAAATATTAAATGAGCTTAACCATTGATGCATAATAGTTACACACCTGCGCACGCGCTCGCACACACACACACATCAGACATTCATTTATCATAATAATAATTAAAGTGTGTTCCACATGTACACGTCTTGAAATATTTGTTCAGTTTCTTCTTTATCGTTATGTGTTGAGTTATCTACTATCTGTGCAGCAGCAGAAGAAAGAGGCATTGTACAAGTTCCAAGTCATTGCCCAATTTGCCAGCAGTGCATTCTTGATGCTGCTACAAAGCAGTAGTTAAACATGTTCATTCTGATTACTAAATAACATAGATTCTAGAGACTAATTGGAATTACTGTGCTAAAGCTAAAGGCATAGGCACAGGAATGGGGGGGGGGGGGCAGCTGCCCCGCTGGAATTTTGCTGGGAGGCAGACATATGGTTCTGCACCCACAGTAAATGTGAGGGTGAATGTTTGTCTTGTGGCAAGCATCAAGGGCGGGTGCAACTGAGGTTGTGTGAGAGGACTAAAGTGTTTTTTGGCAACCGTGAAAAGGGGGTGCAATTGGTGACAGACAAATGTGGTTCTCCCCCAGTAATAAGCAACAACAAAAATGTTCAACAGCTCCCCCCCAATTTCCGGTGCCATCAGTTCATCTGATCAGCTGAGACTGCGGAGGGAAGCTGAAGTTACATCGGTGTGGTGTCAAAAAATTGTCAACAGCACCCTCCATGTTCTGATGCCATGATCTGGTAGCAGAATGCTAAAGCTCCAGCAGCCCCCAATATTAATTTGTTTCGTTCCCGCACCATTGGCTAAAGGATTCTACGACAGCCGCATTGTAGAACTGCACCTTGTCCTGAAGACTGAAGCCCAGTTTTGTGAGTTTCCGCACAAACGCACCAATCTTGTCGAAACGACTCACTACCTCGGCCACGAGCAGCTTTCCTCTGTAACACCAACAATAACTTATTCACAGGATGTGAACTTATTTGTGACAGGATGCAAAGGTTTGGACCATAAGGTGCATTTCACCCAAATGAGAAAAGCCTAAATATCTTTGCAGGGGGAAAGTACTAGTGATTGTCAGTTTTTGTTTGCATTTTTAGAAACAACAAATAATTTACCACCAGTTCAAATAATGCAGTTTGGAATTATTATCTTGAAAATGTGATTCTGATGATATGTGTTGGATTGAATGACATTTATCATTTCAAACATAAATACTTAACATTGATGTATTCCATCTAGAAACTTATTTTGTGTGAGTTAATTCAACCACCTATAACTTTGCAACAATTTGGCTTACATGGATGACACTGGCGTCATAGTAAACCAGAAATGTTGACCTTTCACGTGATATGCGAGGGGAAGGACGTTGTTGTATGTCTACCGGGGGCTAGGATAGAGCATGTGACCGAAAGGGTAGAGAAGGTATTGGGGCATGGCAAGGGTGGGTCTATACTAGTACACGTTGGGACAAACAATGCAGACAAGGAGGGAACAACTGGTATAGTTCAGAAGTACAGACATCTAGTGAGGAAGCTAAAGAAGACAAGAGTGGAACAGGTTATTCTCTCAGGAATTTTGCCAGTAATGGGAGGAAGGGGGGCAAGATACAGAAACTGTAAGAGGATGGCGATCAACGCACTAGTTGAGCAGATGTGTGAGGAAGAGGGCGTGGGATTCATAGATTTATGGGGGTACTTTGTTGGGAGAGAAGATATGTACATGAGAGATGGCCTCCATCTAAGTGGAAAGGGGCAGCAGTATTCTCAGAGAATCTGCTGCGATCTGTTGACAGTGGGACAGGTTGCATCTATTTAAACTAAATTCGCAGGGGGGACTCGCAGAGAAGCCTGAAACTGGAGGCATAGATAAAGGCAGCAAAAATAATTCAGCAAAGAACAGTCTGGAAAACTGTTCTGAAGCTGGGTATAAATGTGTTTGTTTAAATGCAAGGAGTATAGTAAACAAAAGAAATGAACTAAACATTATGGTAGAAGATATTGACACTCACATAATAGGTATAACCGAATCATGGGCAACCACCGATATATCAGATGCCGAATTGGGACTGACAGGATATGTAATGTTTAGGAAAGATAGAACAGGAAGAAGGGGAGGTGGAGTTATTTTATATATTAAAGAATCTATCCAGGCTTATGAAATAAAATTAGAAAGAGAAGCAGATTGTGAAGAAGCTGTTTGGTGTAACATAGTTACAGGAAACTCAACGTTAACAGTTGGATTAGTTTATCGAAGTCCAAACATAAGCATAGAAGAGAATGAAAAAATACAAAACGCTATAAGGGAAGTGAGCAAATGGGACTGTGTTATTATGGGGGATTTTAACCATGGGCATATAAAATGGAAATCTCTACAGAGTATGGGTAGTGAGGACCACAAGTTTTTAGTTTTAGTACAAGATGGTTTCCTTTCTCAACATGTGCTAGAACCAACCAGGGGAGAGAATGTGTTAGACATAGTTTTGTCCTCACAGAATGAATTAGTTGACAATGTTAAATTATGTGAGCCTCTGGGAAGTAGTGATCACAACCAGATACATTTTACCATCAAAGTAAAATCAGAAAGAAATAATAAAAAGCAGTTGAGGAGAAATTTCCACAAAGGAAGATATAAGGAAATGAGGAAATATTTAGCAAAGATAGACTGGAATAATACATTGAAGAATAAGACAGCAACAGAATGCTGGAATATCTTAAAGAATGAAATAGAGTGCATCGTAGATAAATTTGTTCCCTTCAAAAACAAGGGAAACGGACCAGAAAGAAATACTTATCGAAAGAAGCCATTAGAAAAATTAAGTATAAACAAATGATGTGGAAGTCATATAGACGTACTGGCAATGACGAAGACTACAACATTTATAAAGAAGCACTAAACCAAGCTACAGCTGAAATTAGAAATTCAAAGAGAAGCTATGAACATAAATTAGCTTGTAATATAAAACATGACAACAAGAGTTTTTATGCGTATGTTCGAAGCAAACAGAAAGTTCAGGATAAGGTCGGTCCTCTAGAAGATAGAGCTAGAAATATAATATCAGAAGGATTCTTAATGGCAGAAGACCTAAATGAGTATTTTTAGTTCAGTGTTTACCAGAGAAGACACTAGTTCACTGCCAGTACCAGAGGCTAAGTTCAAGGGGCAGAATCAGACTATTTAAGACAGTTAATTGTAACCCCAGAAATGGTAGCTAAGAAAATTAGGGCTATGAAGGAAAATAAATCACCTGGAGTGGATGGTATTCCACCCAAACTACTAGTGGAAATTGTAGAACAAATTAGCATACCGCTTGCAACAGTTTTCAACTTGTCATTAGAAGAGGGAGTGGTTCCTTTAGAATGGAAAGAAGCAAACATTATACCGTTATTTAAAAAGGTTCGAGAAACAAGTCAAATAATTATAGACCAGTTAGTTTAACATCGGTGATTTGTAAATTATTAGAAAGACTAATTAAAGATCACATGGTGGATTTTCTTGTTAAACATAACTTGATAAACCCATCTCAACGTGGGTTTCTAAAAGCGAGGTCATGCTTAACAAATATGTTATGTTTTTTGGAAGATATCACTAAATGGGTAGATGATGGATCACCAGTAGATATCATCTACTTAGATTTTCAAAAAGCTTTCGACAAAGTGCCACATCAGAGATTACTGCTTAAACTAAAAGCCCATGGCATAGGAAATGGTATAATTAACTGGATAGAAAAATGGCTGATTGACAGAAGACAACGGGTAGTTGTTGATGGGAGGCTTCAAACTGGAAATCAGTCTTGAGTGGGGTTCCACAGGGATCAGTACTGGGACCTATATTATTCTTAATATATATAAACGATTTGGATGATGATATAGCTAGCAAGGTGTTGAAATTTGCAGATGATACAAAAGTGTTTAGAAGGATTGAAAGTGATGGTGATATACAGCATTTACAAGATGATCTTGACAGGTTGATCAAATGGTCTGAAAAGTGGCAAATGTTGTTTAATTTTGGGAAATGTAAATGCCTCCATACAGGATATGGGAACGAATATGTAGAATATACAATGGGGGGAACTGTACTAAGTACTACTGTAAAAGAAAAAGACTTAGGGCTGACAATTAGTGCTGACATGAAGGTTTCAGAGCAGTGTGGAATTGCAGCTTCAAAGGGAAATCAAATCCTTGGATTGATTAGGCGAAATATAGCATATAAAAAAGAACTAATAATACCGCTGTACAAAACAATAGTTAGGCCTCATTTAGAATATTGTATACAAGCGTGGAGGCCATACCTCAAGAAGGACATAGATATGCTAGAAAGAATACAGAGGAGAGCGACTAAAATGATATCAAAACTGAGGGATCTTAGTTATGAAAAACGCCTAAAAGAATGTGGTTTAACAACACTAGAGACCAGGAGATTGAGAGGAGATCAGATAGAAGTGTTTAAAATATTGAATGGTTATGAAAATATTGATAGAAATATGTTTTTTCAGTTAAGAAAGATAGAAAGACTAGAGGACATGAAGTTACATTATTAAAGGAGCAGTGTAGATTAGACGTGAGAAAGTTCTCATTTTCACAAAGGACTGTGAATGAATGGAACAGATTATCTGATGATTGTGTGGGTGCAAGTAGTGTGAATATGTTTAAAAATAAAATCGACACATACCTCAGAAGGGCTGGATATATGTAGATAAAAAGGTTGGACTCTAGATAAGCCAAAGGGCTTCCTTGTCCACCTGCCATCTAGAGTTAATTCTCTGGATGGCAATCTTGTTAAATCTTGTTAAATCTACTCATAACTCCATACCACAAAAATATCTGAACTATCATGACATGTAATTTTTAAGTAAGAGTCTTGATCGTTCAGCTTTCTCGAAGGGAATGAACAATGATGTTCATTGGATGAATTGTCTGTCAACAATTGTTCTAAAGCAATTGCCGTCATAATGGCGGGATATCTTATTTCAAGTGGCAAAAGTGCATATCTTCAAAACTGCTAAGAATAACAGTTGATAAGAGAAACACACAGCAGCCATCCCTCTTACCCTAGTCGCAAGATCCTGTTTGCTTCACACAAGAACTGCACAAAGTCTGTACCCATGAGCGACAGGCAGAAGACGGCAATGTCAACACAGTTGTCCTCGAGGGGAAGCTGTCAGCGATATGCAAGAACATCACATCAACATCATGGTTGGATTGAATTGTTAATGTACTCAATGCCATAACCTAATGTAAAAAGGTAAGTACTTATATAGCACAGTATGCAGTCATTAGGACTGCTGAAAGTGCTTTACACTTTACTCCCTGGCAAACGAGTTCAATCGAACACCATCTCGACTTCTCTGGGAAGTTTCAACCACGCTGCAATTAATGCACAAAGACAATTCACACACAAATAACCACCACCATCTATGGACAGGTACTCATTCATACAGCTGAGTGAACTGGAGCAACATAAAGTGAATGAACTTGCCCAAGGTTCGACATGGCAGGCATTGGCAGCACAGGATTCGAACCCAAGTTCTCTTGATTGAGTCTGTTGCTCCAGCAGCTGCACTCCATTATGTAATCAATCGCAGATTATTTTCTGTATAATTGTTTAATTTGTCCATCCATGCCAATAGACATGTAAATACACTAGGGCTATGGCAGCCTGTCTGAATCAGTAATACAAGATATATCGACACATTTATTTTAAAACTGCTAAGATTCTGGTCTACACAGGTGATATTGTATGACCATGAAGCAACATTAACACTAACTACTGCAACCAGGAACTTATAATATACGTGTGAAGAAGACCATTGTGGATGCAAGTGGATCCTGTGGTTAGACTCATCCAAAGGTAAGGCTACAGATACACAATCACACAATGAGATGAACAAGCTGTGTCATGCAAAATGACCAGTTCTTCATTTCTGTCTAACATTTGGTATTGGAGGTGATGTTATTTAGATCGATCAGGCAGCTGAGACAGTGTGTAATTCAAGGATAGTGGTATAAGGTATATATAATGTGTCACACTTGTACAACTGACCTTTGTAATGTCACACGCTGTGACACTGTCATTGACAGCAACAAGATCAAATGAGAGGACACGGTTTGGGACAGATCTTGTCACCTTTGCATCGCCACATCCCAGGTCAGCTACCACCAGCGACGCTGGCCTATAAGAACAACTACCTGGCATTTGGCACATGGCAAATGTATCATATATTCTCATCAAAATTGGTTTTGTTTCATCCCATGAATAACATACATAACCCATGAACAGTCAGACATGATGAACAATGAATACTAATGTACACCTGGCACCATTCAAAAACCTTAGACATATGCAATCAAATCCCTGGAGAAGTGTATGTAGTACGTTGGTAAGCAGTGAGTATTTATCACTGTTTTCAAGCATTTTTTTCCAGTATTTGTACCCACCCCAGCTGATGTTACATCTTATAACTGGAGTTACATACAATAAAACATGTTTTCAGTGCTAATAAGAAAAACATAAATTCATATTCACTTGCAAGGGAGGCACATTTTGCTAGATCATGGGCAAAATAAACTGTTTATCCCCTAGATATGTTCCCCTAGCTGTATATGTAAGACTTGGGTTGTAGATAGTAATCTGGGATAATAAATAACAATCACCTCCCAATAATCTCCACATACATTGAGCTATCATCATTAAGTTATGTACTTGAAATGTACTTGATATCTTTGTAAGTACAACTGACCATATACATCCTGGTACAAGTATTTATCATTTCAAAAACACTCTAAGTAACTTTTCACCCCAACCCTTGACCGTACTGCACCTGGCTGAGATGTACTCAATGACCTTGTTGACAGGGTTAACAGGCCACTTTGCAATCTGTGACTGGTAGCCCTCGTGGTAGACCTGGAATGTCTCTGGGTCCTGAGTGAACAGTATCTGAGCCTGCTCTCCCGTCCGCCGGTACAGCTGCTCGTTGATGTAGCGGAATCGGGCCGAGTTCAACTTTTCCTGAAACAAAATTAACGATTTGCTTTGAAAGTCTTGAAAGATATACCACTGCAAAGCTGCCAAAATAAAATGCGTAACATTTCCATGGTACTGTCTACACAACTGTTATAGTGTTGTGTTTCCATATCAGCTAGAAGATTAGCATTGCAAAATCTTATATTGTACTTATAAGTTTATGATATTAAAAATTGGGTACAGTAAATATAATCACATGAACAAAATAACTTACCTGCCAATTGCTATAAAATAGCATCAATTTAAGTAAAGTATGACAAGATATGAATATCCTTAGCATTACACCAATCTTCATTAATCAAACACTTCACAAGATATCAGTTGTTATCAAAAATTAGTATTATATATTACTGCTTATTCAACCATTACAATTGTATAAAACAAGCCTCTAGAATTAGGTCTTTCAAAATATATCAGTAGATCCTAACGTATCCCACATACCTGCATTCTCTCTCGTAGTGATTGTTGCGGTAATGAACTTTTAGATGCTACTTTACTGTCACGCTTAGATTCAGCAGCATTTTCTTGCTTCTTTGATGCACTATCCTTTCCAGTCACATTTGATGTGTTCATCGACACTGGCGTCTCATGCCTAAATACAGCCTTGAGCCTAGCAATGTTGAAAGGACTCTGTCTTCTCTTTACTGCCATAGCAGCAGTTATAGGTGTGGTCTCTGGTTTCAATTTCACACAACTACCAGTGGATGGCAAACTGGCACTGGATGAGTGAATGCCATTCCTGGTTAACTTGGCAACTTTCTTTGAATGCTTCAAGTCATCAGTCGTACACTTCCTTTTCTGTTTCCCCTCTCCTTGGCTCTTCTTCATCACAGTGGATGTTACTGGTGCAGTAGCAACAGATTTTGTTTCTGTATTTCTCCTAGCATCATCCGCAATGTGTCTCTTCTGTTTGGATGATGTATTGCCCCTTGCTGCTTCTGACAGACAATCCTTGGTTTGATTTGACACTCCTTTCTTCACTTTCCTTTTCTTCTTCTTTTTCTTCAGAGTTTCTGAGTTGGAAGTGGTGTCAATGACTAGTGACTGTTTTGCTACTTTTGGTACAATTCCATCATCTCTACTAGTTGGCTTCCTTTTTATTTTCTCCTGTTGTTTTGTAGTCTTTTTACTTTCTGTTTGTACATCTTCCGAGTTCACCTCTACGTTGACGTCCTCTTTGGCTGTGTTCAGGGCCAGATGCTTGTATTTGTTTCTTTTGTTTGTTTTTCTCTTTGATTCACATTTCCTGGTCTGCTCCAACTGCTTGTGGCATTGTTGAGCTGTCGACTGCTTTGTTCCCAACGTTCTCCCTGTCTGTGTCGTGTCATGTGTTAACGCAGTTTTAGACTCTAATGAACCATGTGACTTAGACTTGGAGGTAACAGTTTGTTTTTCTTCACTGTTGGCACACTTAGGTCCCTTTTTTCCAGATTGTTTGACATTCCTATTCTGATGCTGCTGCACATTTGAAGTTGTTCCCCATCCCTTTCTGTCACGTTTCTTCTACAACATACATTACATTTATTGAAATACATCCTTCACATATTTTTAAAATAAGTGGATTTTTAAATCACATACTAGCAGTACTTACAATTCTGTAGTGTTCATAATCACTAGTTTAAAGGGAATAAAACACCCATATTGCTTGAATTCATATTATATTACATCTTCCTGTATATTTCCATTTCCACCAAGACAATAATTTTACCAGAATTCAATACATCAAGAATTTCACAATTTTAATCAGTGCAATAAACACACATTACCAGTTGGTACAACTGTTTCTTTGACACTATTTTTCATTGGTAATGTAGGTTTATTGCACTGATTAATTTGAAGATTAATCCCTTTGCTATATACCGTACAGTAGTCGATCATAATTACGTATGTGAAGACAAACTGTGGTTTGTCTGGATAAATGAAAATAAAAAACTTACAAGATCAGCAGAAATTGTACATTCCTGGTAATATAATATTTTCATTTTTGTCGAGAATAAATAATTACTACAAAACATTCAATATATTTAATTATAAACAGTGCATCATATTGTAAAAATGGCTTGGTTTATATTACTTTGCAAAAAAATGTATAAAAATGCTTTGAACCCATGTCAGTACCCCAGGTAGTAAAACCAGATATGCGCTGAGCCAATGAACTTAACCACTCGGAAATAGAATTAACCGGATTTAAGGTTATGCTAAATTGTACAGCTCTTCTTTCATGTAATGTTATGATATCTTATAACATTACTTTCTGCAGTTGGATACAATATTTCCGTGTGTGTGTGTGTGTGTGTGTGTGTGTGTGTGTGTGTGTGTGTGTGTGTGTGTGTGTGTGTGTGTGTGTGTGTGTGTGTGTGTGTGTGTGTGTGTCTTGTTGACATTGTCAGGTTGACTGGAGGTTCTCTCCCTTCATTTTTTCAACAAAGTTGGATTTGTGTGGAACTGTAAAATAAATTATTGTTCCTCTACTATGACTAGTGTTTGTAGGGCCTATTACATCGGAATACCGCATAATAACACATTCTGATGCTCGTTTCGCCTCAACATCTATCGTTGTAAACATGCTGTGAATGTACTGAAAGTGCTGGCATGTTGCATGACATTCGTGCCTCTGACATAACAATACCATGTGATCGCCTAGCTCATTAACTATCAACTTCTGCGGGAATCGCGATACAGATGGGTTTAATATATAATTTAAACTATCAATGCATTTTCTGTATCTTTTCATAGAGCCAAATGTTACATACAGCTTTGTGTATACATGGAAAATGGAATTTAGCTGCTGCCTTGTTTTTTAGTTCCTTTAATTGTGCACTTGTTGTAAACATAATTATGGATTCTATTTTGCTAAATTCCAACTCTGCCAAACTGTGATCCTTTCAAATAATGTCTAACATGTAGTTTACACCAAACTTTGTTTCATAGCTGCTGTCTTTGCATGTCAGGCGAGTGGACATGTTATTGTTAATTGGATGTTTGTGTTCAAAGGTTCTCGGGACCCCAGCCTTCTTTTGAGGGGGTCCAAAGCCTGTAGCTAGGGTCCCACTTATTGCGCTTTTCTAATTATAAGTAGTGTTTTCTAAATATCACAAATTATACAACCCATGTAAACCGGGTTATTATTATTTAGTTTGATACTAACAAGAACTTAACAACAAAATAACGTGCCTTGTTACAATATACTGTTTTATTTGTTAATGTTTTCCCTTGATAATCGACATAGTTTTGGAAGTTAGAGCATTCTTTCTCACTTATGAGAGGGCATGCTAGTCTGCTAGATGCCTTGGCTTGCATGTAAATGTCACATTGGGAGATATCCTAAGGCTAAGCTAAGGATACTGTGGAAGCCACGACTCACTTTGGAAGGCTCCTGAATTTGTTTCGGAGGAGGGAAACCTGACCGTGGTGATGACAGTAGCATTGGAATAGCCAACAGGCAGCAGATGGAACTTTGCATTCCTTTGTGGACACTTAACTGTGACATTGTGCAGAATCCGGGGCCACCGCGATTTTGGCATTATGACAGTTGTGCCTAAATATTATACCTCGATGCATTTATTCCATCATTCCACATCGTTTCAGGAATATAATGTCCCAAATAGTGCTTGCTCAGGTTTGAATCGGTGTGCGCCACTGCGGTCGCGGGTTACAGCACATTGCACTTGAAACAAGGAATACTAATAAAATCGCATGTTGACGAAAACCTGAGCGCTATTTGGGCCTCAAAAGTGCCCTCAAATCAATATGTTATAACATTGTACTGTATATCTCAAACAATGTAGAATGGTGGCATAAAACAGTGAGGAGTGAGGTATCAAATCGATTCGATTGTTGGACAAGCGCCTGGCGAGACTGGCCACGGGAGTCGGGATCGGAGTGCTTGCATTCTCTAGTTATACAAAAGAATGTTCGTAAGTCGTTTTGTTTTTCATCACTATAGCTCTAACAAATTAAGAAGTTGTAAAATGCACAGCAAATGAGCTCAAACGTTGAAGCCTGAACGGGCATGCGCGCGGATTGGAATGGTATTCTAGTTTGCGATTCAGTCCCTAGAGGCCCTTCTGCAAAACTATGCAGAAGGCGCGCCAGACGGAGGATTAGGCACTCTTCAGAATCGGGAAGCATACACCTACAGAAGTGGTTATTTGGAAGGACTCGTGAAAAGAAATACCAAACGAACTGATTCGGTAATAAACTACCAAGTTAAAGGCATTCATATTCAATATATATTTTTGTTATATATTTTATTGATATGCATGCATCCCATGGGACGCAACAATTATTTTTTATGTGTCCAGGTACTGTTTCTGTGCATACAGGACGCAGGATCTTACTCTGTTAGTGTTATGACTAAATACTTACTTGTGCTGTCGTTAGTTGACCAAACAAACTGTCATTTAAGCAGTCTGTGTTTGCGTCTGTCTGCCAACCTTCAGCATCAAACAGAGTCATCCTGCAGACACCTGTATCTGTGGAACACAAGAAGACATCCTGACTTGGTAATGAAATGAATGGGCAATTCCAGCATTATGGATGTGGCACTTTGCACACAAAATTGTGTTTTCATTTCAACAGTGTATAAAGATTTTAGATCACATTATTTTGAATGATGGATTACGTTAATATGATGTCTTGTGTACAGTACTTCATATTAATTAATACTGGGGAAAATGAATTAGTATTTTTTCATGATTAATGTAAACCGTTATGAATGTGGCATGCTACGGAAGCTGTTTTGACCCCAGTGAAACATAAGTGCAAAACTCTTCTCTGTTGTATTTGGTGGATTTAAAAAATAATTATTTTAATAAGCTTAATAATAGTTATAATTAATGTATGATTAGATTACTTTATGTTGTCAAATATTGGCAACAGGAGTATGTTCGTTATTGACATAGGCATAGCATGAGCGTTATGGATGTGGCATCGTGCAAATTGTTCTATGACACATTGTCCTTATTCGGCCTATATTAGCTAAATAATGTTAATATAGTATTAATTAGAACATTCAGTTGATAGTAACTTTCATACAAACACAGAAAACTTGTAATTAAAGTTTTAATTAACAATTTAACACTTCAGCCTGCTCAAAACTCACAGCTGCATCTATATTGTGCGCATTTACAGTTAAGTAACTAATTACAAATACACGAAATTTACCCAAATAAGCCCTTCCTTTTCTCAGCAGTTTATGGTAAAGGCCAACTTATTCAAAGTTATTATTTTTGTAGCACAACTGAGGGCGATATTAGACCAAAATAATAACACATGCAGTAATAAAACGGTAGCGTCCTCGGGTGGTCTACATGATGATTATTTTGTTGGGTGGCGCCCTCGAGCGATTATACGTTTAAATACATTGGCCTCGTCAACTTTGCTTTGCACATTTATATTCCAATTTTTTTTATATAATAATAACAATCATGAAATATTTATGTTAACGCAGCACCATCCCACCAACGCTCCTTTTATTTTTGATATGCAAACCCAACGATGTATATATAGCTAGCTAATTAAATGTAAAGGTCTAAAGAAATCGACGACCTACAATCGGAGCTAATAAATAAAATCAAAAACTTTCATTTTGCATATCCAAAACATATTTTCATATCAGGTTTCGTGTCGATATTTTCTTTAGTATGCCGAAAAGTCGCCTAGCTATGCCGTCTCTCCTGCGTTCTAATTACTAATGTCTTCGGTAGGTGGCAATACTAGTTCCGCATGCGCAACCGCGATGGAATTCAGAAAATGGTGACGAGCGCACCGGAGAATCAACTATTTTGGGAAAGTTTTCGACATACGTGAAGGCAGGTAGACACATTTTGAAGGCAGCTGTCAACTGTAGATCGGACCGCATCGAAGTGCGACGTAGCGTTGTTCGGATTGTATCAAGCACGAAGGAATAACGCTGAAAACACTTCGATATCGCATCACTGGTTTGGTGCATCTGTCGGTGTCAGAGCAGCAGGCATCGACCGTTTCGTTCATGACGGGCCGTTCGATGTAAAGTGCAATGTTCGGACGAGTTTCTCGAAACTACCCGGATTTATTGTGATCGTTGTGTAAACGAATTTTGCTCCATCGTCATGGATGACATTTTTACTTACGTGCGAGAAGGGAATGCCTTCCAGGTGCGAATCTGGCTCGATAACACGGAGAATGACCTGAATCAGGGGTAAGTGGACTAAGTAGATTACATCGGTGCATCGCGGGGGGTGGTTCGTTCGTAAGGCCCCGAAGGGGCATGCCGTTTGACACCTATCGTTATTGGCACTCATGTTAACTGTTGGGTTTGTCTTAGACTTAGGCAATGATGGCATACAACTGTGGTCTGTGCCTTCTATTGCTAGTATTAGTGCTCACTGTGTGACACTGACACTGTCAAATCATGCCACGCCCACAGCCTGCCACAGGCCACACTCACAGTGTCACACAGTCGCATACAGTAGTAGTATAGTGTATTGGTAAAGAAGCTCATTATTTGACATTAACCCTTTCAGACCCATGTGTTTCATTTGAAATAAATAGTGCACATATTTGGTAGCCAATCATGTATTTTATTCAAATTCTACCGGTATATTCTATTAACGTTATATCCACACTAGATGATTGTAGAAGATTGTTTAATTAATTATTAAAACAACTGGTATTTGGTTATTCAATTATGTTTTAAGGTGTATATTTGTTAGTTTTAGGGATACCTGGTTATATTACAATCCAGACTGACGTTACTGCGACATGTAATAACAGTAAGAGACATGGGTGCCAGTTTTTTCGACCCATGGCAGGTTCGACCCAGGCCCTTGGCAGAACCAACTTTTTTGCAAACAGTGAACCAGGCACTGAACCTTAACCTGTTTGCACTCATGTTGGCCGAATCAGCCGTTTGTGTAATCGGTGCCAGTGGGCTGCACGGGCGGAAACATCCATCCTGATTCTGGTCAAGAGAAACCTTTCTATATATATATATATATATATATATATATATAGTCATTGTAATGTAATCACTTTGCTGAATTGAATCTCAACTTTCAAATTGTGAGAAATCGACTGTAGATGTATTATAAACACTTGCATATTATTATTCTACTTTAACAGGCATTTTCAGGGAAAATGGTCTTAAGTTAGAATATTTTTTTTAATATTCAAAGAATACTATTTTTTATGGTGGGACATAACTTCAAGTTGTCGGAGAGTTGTTCGAGAAATGTGTATAAAAAAAATTATTCTTGCCGGCAAATCGACGAAGCCAAACACACAGTGCTCTTTAATCATGGCAGATAACGATCTTTTCACTAACAAATTAAAAAACTACACATATGCAAAAAATGAGTACTTAGGGAACCTGTGTGTAAAATATAAAGGTTTGTTATGTTTTATTGGGATCATGTTGTGGTCAGGACGTTAGTATTATGGCTAGTAAATTGGGAATCTCGCAGTCTAGGGCTGGGCGATAAAGCATGAATAACAACGTTTCACGGGCAAATTTGCGAAGCAACCAATTCACGTGGCGCAACATCACCAGACAACCATTACCGCAGTAGTGACCTCGGTGCTACACAGCAACGCTACATGGTAAACAAGCCATAGTGGATCACTCCATTTATGTATTTACGGGTGGCAGGCTTGGCGGAATTAACTACATTATGTTAAAGAGTATCCCGCAGAATTTGGCATTGTTTCTATTAATGTAATACTAACAATTAAAGAGATATTTCATTTGCTGTTTTCAACAGATATCAGTTAGTGTTGTTAAACTACTAATCACTCAGACAAACTAAATGGTGCGTTATGTCTGGAGTTTTGTTTCAACGTTTGATTTAATATACAGTATTATTGTTTGTTTGATGTAGGCAACTCCTGTTTGCATATAATTATGTTGTTGTATTGTCAAAAAGACACCAATTAAAATGATAAATACACACATTGCAACTTAATTCCACATTATTACTGGCTTACACTATTATTCCAAGGTGTACTTTTATTATAATTCCAAGAAATTTCTGCCCTACACTCTTATTATAAATTCGAGAAATGTCCACCCTATACACCTGTACTATGTTATTCCGACCTATATTCTTATTAAAATTCCGAGGCATCTCCACCCTATACTGTTATTCCGACCTCAGGGGTAGAACTACCCACTAGTCCGCTAGTCAGTACACTAGTAAAGATTACGGCGGACTAGTAAATCTGCCTACCAACTAGTCCGGCTGTCTAGTAAAAATCAGCATGTTGCATGATGCCACCATCCGTACCATTGACAAACTAATTCTTTACGTAATGAGGCGACAGTGAAAAGTGAAACAGTGCTGTTGATTGGCTGTTGTGTGACATCGAATTCTGAAATTACAGTTGTTTGGTTTAGCGTATCTGGTAGAGGGGTAGGGCTAATGAGTGCAATTGGTGGTCATTTTCAAATGCACGGTTTTCGAATACGGTTTACATCTACATTGCTTTATTAGTCTACGTTTATGCACGATGTATCATTACTTGACTGGGGTTGCAAAACCAGCAGAAAAAAACGCAAGCTGGAAAAACACTGCAACTGCCCACCGAGCCATTCAAGTGCTGAAAACGGCCACCATGGACCGTCTGACGCATTTGTTGCAATTTAAATTTGTGTTGTTTTGATATTTTCAGGACTAGTAAACCTTTTGGCGGACTAGTAAACTTTTGTCTTTACTAGTCCTGCTGTCCAGTAAAATAAATGCTGAAGTTCTACCCCTGGTCACCTGTACATTTATTTGGAATGCAATAGTAAAGGGGCACATAGAGTGCGGTGGTTAAAAGGGCACTTGCGACACGTTACTATATTAAATACATGAGATGTAGTAGCAGTGTACAGCTTGTAATTTAAAGGGAATAAAAACATCTATTGCTCGAATTCATGTTATATTACATCCTGCTATCTATTTCCACGTCCACCAAGCCAAAAAAAAAAAAAAAATGGTGTGCATCCGGACATTTTCGAATATGCATATTTTTGGCGCGCTTTTCGGGATGCCGAGATGTAACGTCACTTATGACACACACTCGCATCAGGCCTACCCTTTCCATGCATTCAGAGCATGTTTACAAGGATAGCTTTTGGGTCGAAACGAGCGTCGGAACAAGTTATTGTGCAATATTCCGACGTAATACAAACACTAGTCATCATACAGGAACAAACATTTATCTTACGGTTCCACATGAATCGAATTTTATTCAAAACAACGAATGCGAATGGGCCTACAAGTCGACTAGGTTTCGCCGAGCTTGGGCTCGTTTTCAGAATAATTATATCGAATGCAACCAACGGGAGATAATCTACACCAATAAACATACATAGCAAACATATATTGTATCCAGTTACATAAAGTAACGTGTATAATCTCATAATAGCACTAGAATATCGATATATGAAGGAGTTGTACAATTTATCATAACAACTTAAATCAGTCAGAGAGTTTCCGTTGGTCCCTCTAGCTCAGTGGGTAGGCGCGTTGGTTACTAGTTATTTATTTTACAATCGGGCGACGCCGGTTCAATCCTGACAGCATGCAAACCTTTGATTTTCTTTACACTTTTTTTTAAATGTTTTCACGAAGTAATATAAACCAAATCATTTTATACTATAATGCACTGTTTTGTAAATATTTTTAAAATTTGTGTTTATTTATTCGCCACAAAAATGAAAATATGGTCATTATATATAACGATGTTTCTAAATTGTATTTATCCAGACAGATCTCAATTTGTTTTCACATATATAATTACAATATATTACCGTACAATATATTTACAATTAATAAATTATATATCCATTACATTATATTTGTTTGGATAAATAAAATTTAGAAACATCGTTATATATTATAATAATGACCATATTTTCATTTTTGTGGCGAATAAATAGTTACTACAAAAATAAAAATTATTTACAAACAGTGCATTATAGTATAAAGCACATTAAAATTTCATTTTCCGCAGGAATCGCTTCACACACGGGCTTAAAATCGAATTTATGCTACAAATGTATTTTTCTGTATTTGTTTAATGTTGTCAAATGTTACATACAATGTTAAACTTTGTGTACACATGGAAAAAGGATTTTAGCTAATGCCTTATTTTTATTTCCTTTAATATCATACTACTTACATATAGTATATTATGTACACAGTGTATACCAGTCGTCTAAATTGCGACTGATTTGGTCGCATATGCAACTGTGTTTTAGTCATTTGGCCGAAGGTCCAAAGGACTATTGCCATCACTCTGCGTCCGCCATCTGCCGTTAGCTGCCGTATCTCAGAATCTGTTCAGCAACTTTTTCTCTAATTTTGCATAGACATATCTTGGGCCACTGCCACTATGCACGAGAAATCTGTATTTGATTGAATCATTTTAAGGGCTCCCTAGGGCCTCCAAGGACCCCAAAACTGGTAAAAATGTAACAATTGGCCTATTTTTTCAAAAACTGTTCAGCAACTTTTTTTCTAATTTTGTATAGATGTATCTTAGGGTGCTGCCACTATATACAAGAAATCTGTATTTGATTGAATCATTCTAAGGGCACCTAAGGAGCCCCCAAAGTGCAAAAGGTTTACATTATCTAGTGATGTGGTTTTGAGAAGGGCCCTTGAGACCACCCCCAACATTAGATGTGTATTGTGCCACAAAGTCAACAGCTGTGACTAATCTCTACAGCCCAGTCCATTGAGACCTTGACTAACTGTATCTTCAAAACTATTGATTTTCTATAATTGCAAGTTGTGTTTATTTTGATGTTCATTTAATTATTATAAAATGGTGTGACTGTGGTGTCTAAAGGTTAAAGATGTATTGTCACCTGTAGGTGACAAACATAGAAAATTAATATTCTGGACAACTGTAGAGTGAAATATCCTACACTTTATTGATATAAAATGCATTCTACTGTTCTGTTTACGCTTGTCATGCCTTGTGTAGACATGGTACTATGTAAATCAATTGTATCACTATAGACTAATAATTACAGATTCACAATATAGTTGACACCTGAAACAACCAAATGTCAACCATTAGAAGAGTTGATATAGTTCCGCTATACACAAGCAAGAAATCTGTATTTGATTGAATCATTCTAGTGTCATCAGCATATAGTAGAACATACATTTTCTACATCATCATCACTAAGGTTGTTGTAAATTTAACCAGCTGCCATGTCAAGTCCGTTATAATTGTGACTAACAGTGTTCAAAATGATTCAGGTAAATAGCAAATAACAAAGGACACAAGTTTTCTCCTTGCCATACCTATACATCACATGAGAAGAAGGCTGACACAGCCTGGCCCTGATTTATACATGATTTAGCATTTTTGTACATGTTGTATACAACTTTCAACACAATACCATTAATACCGCATGAAATTATCTTAGACCACAGGGAGGACCGGTCTAATAAATCAAATGCTTTCTTATAAACGATGAAGGCACAATAAAGCCTTTTGCGTCGAGACAAATACAATTCAACCAATACCCCTATCTGAACACTGCCTGTTCTTCACCTATTACATTCGCTTTGTTTAGGTATGTGGCAAGTCTGGTGTTCTGAACAATCACTAAGGATTAATGAACACTTGTGCAGAATGTCACCCACTTGGCAGGTTTATTTGATCTATTCAGCAATGATGACACTGCTTAGGCCTCACTCAGGACACTGTCACTCACAGTGTTGTTTATTGTCTTAGTTGGTGCATTGAGCTAATCTACTTGACCATGAATTAGTGGTGCCTCTGGTTGTGTATTACACCCAGCTGTGGAGCTAAGGGCTAAGAAACTGTGACTAATCTGTAATTGGTCACTGGCAGTAGCTTATGTCAACAGACATGTTAAACTGGACAGTTGCCTGTAGGTTTTAAACTGTGTCAAACAGTGAGTCTACCTTTTGCTCTCAGATAATCTGTCCTCTTAGTTTTACACATGAAGACATAATCTGGCATAACTTGATAAGTCTTTGTAGCAGCACATTTGTACTTCCAGTGTATCATTGCAACATAACATACATATTACATACTGTTTGCCACATTTGAATGTTGTACATGTAATATTTCCATGCAATCCATTTGCATATATAATGTAAAACTTCAACAGCCGTTTTCTTCATTTTCACTTTTTGATCCCTACCATGTTCAATGCTCCATAACTTTGCCAATTTGTGTAGCAGTCATATTTTTTGAAACCGTGTAAAGCACCCTACCAAACCTTTACAAGGATGTAAGAAAACAATGTTACAATTTTTCCGACTTATTACTCATTTGGTCAGCCGGGGTCACATATAGACGTATTAGCCCAAAGGACTTCAGGGCCACTTGGCCCATTTTTTCTGTTTGGTGACTGACACATTATGTATGGCGACCGCGGCGAGTCTGTAATAACAGAACATGCGTTGTCATTTGCCGTTTCATAAACCACGTGTTGTCATTTCTGGGAAACACAGATACTGACGTTATTGGCAATATTTTGAAACAAACATGATTACTCTGCAACAGTATTTGTTTATTTTGGTGGATTTATAACACAGGATTTTAAAAACATGCAAGGCAAATTGCTACAAAGTGTCATGGCACCCATGGTACCTCGTGTCCGACAACCGACATAAACAGGAATGCGAAGGGAAGGCACTAACGTAAACTGTTTCGCGATCGTTGTCTGGCTGTCTGCTAAGCGCATTGAAGACATGTTGCAAATTAAATGTAGTTGTCACATCATTAGAACACACATAAGTGTACATATTCTTGTTTCGAATACAAAACTCAAAGGAATAACAACAGCCTAATTTACGCTGATTCAAAGTGATATACCCCGTAGTTCTCACAAATTCCGTTGAATGGCGTCATAATAATAAAAAAAAAATTCAATGTGACTGCTTGTGTAATTTACATTTGTTAACTTATATATTAAGCACTGCTGCATTAGAAACAACCAGTCATTTATGTTATTGTCTGGGTTGTTACTGTGTTGCAAATATTGGACAAATAAATGTTAGAGAAGTTAACCACACAGTAAAACAGTATTATATAGATGCATAGATCACAATATTGTGATATTTTAAATATTTGACAGAATGTAGTATTTCTCAAAGTTAACTTTGAAATAAAATATTACTTTTCTGAACAAAAATGTGCTTCTTTTTCACTTAAAACAGGAAATGCGTCATTTGACACAGAATTTGCCTTTTTCTGAAACAGAATTGAAACGGAATTTGCCTTTTTTTGAAAATGAAAATCGATGTCCCTATACATACATGTATATTTACTGTAAATATTGGTAATTTCAGGGATTCCACATATGACTGTTATTAATTTGCCAGTGTACTGTGTTATAATGCATAAAGTTAGTGTCTGGCCACATATTCATACATGTTTTAAATTTATTTATATTTCAAACTGATGTCTGTGGTTAATTTGATTAAATTTGTACTGAAAACACAATTACTCGGCTCCTACTTTTTAAGTAGGTAGGAGCCACTTGGCTCCTAGACCAAAAAGTTATTTAGAGGGCTGGTGTATACATGTATTTATGTATTATACTATAGGCTCAGGCATTGTAGAACAAAACATAATATTCAGCTTTACATAACATTTTAATTTGTGTCAGTCTGCATAATATTCAGAATATTATAAGGTAATGTTTGTGCCAAATTCATTTGGGCTAGGTTTAACATCATTGAGATATACTGTTATGTTCGATTTTGAAAATTTAAAATGTACAAGCAACATAGTATTTTTGAAAAATGACATTTAGATAAATATAAATGTGGACAAATGGAATATTATAGTATATATATAGACAATACAACATGCATAATTTAGTTAAATTTGTATGCCTTAACTTTATTTAAGTTTTAGCAAAACACACTATTCAGCATGACGTAACATTTTATGTGTAAATTCACATCATATTTAATATTTCCAGTGACTTATATAAGCAAAAGGTATGCAAAGTATTGTTGGGCTAGGCTGAACAGAAATTTAGATACATTGCACTGCAAATAGTAAAAGGTGTAACTGAAAAGGTGCGATGTCACATTAAAATAATGCATAGCTAATTTTGTTTTATTTACAGAAAAAAAACACCCACTCACAATCTCAATGTTACCAGTCAGTCAACAAACAGAAAAAAGTAACTATCACTAATTTGAAGCCACTGTTTAATGGTACCCCTCTGAATAATAATAATTATTACAGGTAGCTACTGCTAAACGATTTGGCCAAAACAAGACGCCGGCCGCCATCAACCTTAGCACCCCTCGCTAGTCCACTACACACACACATGTGATGTTGTGACCTAGAAATTGTTTGCGGAGAGGAGGGTGGTCAGATAGATACATTGTAAGGATGTGATGGTTTACAGGAAATGTATAGAGTGGTTCCCATGTGTTCATTCACGTAATGTTTTGATTGATTGTATCACCATGTCAAGTACAAACATACAAATACAATTGATGAACCTTTTTGTAGAAGAAAATAATTGTATCCTTGAATGGTTAAATAATCCTGTTTCTTGGTTATTATTAGTTGACATAAACCTCTCAAAGAACGAAAAACCAAGTTTCTTGAGAGGTAAATGTGTCAACTAAAATCATCGTACTCAACAATTTATATAATAACTTATAGTTTAAAATAGAGTGTGTTAAAGTAAAGATGTGCTTTGTGCAGAGATGACCACCGGTTCAGCCTGTTGCATTGGGCAGCGAAGGACGGCCACAAGACCATCGTGGAGATGTTGCTGAGTCGCGGGGTACGTGTGAATGCCACCAACATGGGGGACGACACCCCGCTACACCTGGCCGCAGCACACGGACACCAGGAGATTGTGCTCAACGTACGTAGTCACCACGGTTAACGGCAAATACAACTGTGTACTTACTATAAATATCAAGATTTCACATATATTTGTATTTTATTTTTTCCAGAAGCCTAGAATTATTTTTAAATATTTGATGGTCACATTTGAAGTGTTTAAGCAAATTACTTGGTATACAGTATGTGCACACCAAGTACAGTATCTTGTATTTGATAGGGCATGTTTGAGTTGAGCTGCTTGAGCATACATGTACTATTTTAACCTTTAAAGTGTAAATTTATATATATATATATTATATATTTAACCAGGGTTTCCACCAGCAGGGTAAAAGGGTAAAATTATGTACCCAAAAATAATTATAGGGTACAGATACATATACCCAATATAAATCATTTTTAATGGTGAAGAATGAGCCCGTGCCAACACATTTATGCTACTGTTGCTACCTATTCTGTGATTGGCTATACATAGTATTCACTGTGGGATTGAAGCCTTCACCTCAGGTTAGAACACTGCGTACCGGTATAGGTAGGTCTAGTGTAAAGAATATGATGTGCTGTCATGGCTGTAAATTGTTTGCGATGTTTTCAAGTATTAATTGTTTCTTGGTGAAGAAAAATAACACAACAAGATACCATAGTACATAATGAATTGGACTATTTATTCTAAAATGCGGAGGCAAGTTTACAATTTTCCTGCTGATTGTTACATTTGTCATTCATTCTCCTACGAAACATGGAAATGATCACCATGAGAGGGCAGGATTTCCGACTCCAAATGCCGGGAAATTGCTTCTCCAAGCATCTAGAAATCCAATTTTTGCATGTTTGAGTTGAGCCGTCTATTTATCAAATTTGAGAAAACGTAATATTTTAGTCATTGGCAAAATGGCTGAAATATTTTAAATAAAATTGTAAGCATGATCTTATCTATATTTTTAATTTCATTGTTTTTATTAAATAATTGATAGATACTGTGAGTTGTCAGGGAATAGCGTTTTTTATTACATCTACTGAAGTTAATAAAACATTTGACAACATGTTGACACATTATCTTCTAAAGCAGTTGTTACCAGATGTTAAAAGTTAGTGTGGGCTTTTCATGAGAGCTGCTTCAGGTCCCACCCTTGCACTACTAAGTATTGGTCAGGCCTGGGTAAACAAGCACCTCCCCTCCAAACATCAAAGTGGAACACATTTTCACTGGATGTTTCACTCAGCTAGGGATTACCACCCTTTCTTGGAAACCGCTAGGCATGATCAAGATCACTCAGAGTGTGTGTAAGTTGTTCACTCTGTGTATGTACAGAAGCCAGTGCTACTAACACCAAGGTACACAGTGTGTACATGCACCAGTGCTACTAACATCAATGTACATGCACCAGTGCTAAACACCAAGTTACACAGAGTGTACATGCACCAGTACTACTAACACCAAGACACAGTGTGTACATGCACCAGTGCTACTAACACCAATGTACACAGTGTGTACATGCACCAGTGCTAACACCCAGGTACACAGTGTGTACATGCACCAGTGCTACTAACACCAAGGTACACAGTGTGTACATACACCAGTGCTACTAACATCAATGTACACAGTGTGTACATGCACCAGTGCTACTAACACCAATGTACACAGTGTGTACATGCACCAGTGCTACTAACACCAAGGTACACAGTGTGTACATGCACCAGTGCTACTAACACCAATGTACACAGTGTGTACATGCACCAGTGCTAACACCCATGTACACAGTGTGTACATGCACCAGTGCTACTAACACCAAGGTACACAGTGTGTACATGCACCAGTGCTACTAACACCAAGGTACATAGTGTGCACATGCACTAGTGCTACTAACACCAATGTACACAGTGTGTACATGCACCAGTGCTGCTAACACCCAGGTACACAGTGTGTACATGCACCAGTGCTACTAACACCAATGTACACAGTGTGTACATGCACCAGTGCTAACTCCCAGGTACACAGTGTGTACATGCACCAGTGCTACTAACACCAATGTACACAGTGTGTACATGCACCAGTGCTAACACCCAGGTACACAGTGTGTACATGCACCAGTGCTACTAACACCAAGGTGCACAGTGTGTATATGCACCAGTGCTACTAACACAAAGGTACATAGTGTGCACATGCACTAGTGCTACTAACACCAATGTACATAGTGTGCACATGCAACAGTGCTACTAACACCAAGGTACGCAGTGTGTACATGCAACAGTGTTACTAACACCAAGGTACACAGTGTGTACATGCACCAGTGCTACTAATATCAAGGTACACAGTGTGTACATGCATCAGTGCTAACACTAAGGTACACAGTGTGTACATGCACCAGTGCTACTAACACCAAGGTACACAGTGTGTTCATGCACCAGTGCTACTAACACCAATGTACACAATGTGTACATGCACCAGTGCTACTAACACCAAGGTACACAGTGTGTTCATGCACCAGTGCTACTAACACCAAGGTACACAATGTGTACAACACTGTACATGCACCAGTGCTACTAACACCAAGGTACACAGGGTATACATGCACCAGTGCTAACACCAAGATACACAGTGTGTACATGCACCAGTGCTAACACGAATGTTCACAGTGTGTCCATGCACCAGTGCTAATTTTGAGCATCCAATGTACCTGGTGTGCTACTGATGCATACCCAACATCTTAGTTCAGCCAAGATGGGAATCAAAGTAGCTAATTTTGTCTGTCTGCAGTGATGATAAATAGACCTGCTGAAGGTTTCTAGTGACAGAGTGTATTACATTACCTGGGGCCGTCCCAGGCCAGTTGGCAGTGTAGGCAGTGTGTGGGAGGCAAAGCAGACTGATTTTTACATTCTTCCTACTGCCAAAGAATGCCTGTAGATGTCAGAAAGATCAGTTTCTTATAAACCAAGGTGTATCATAGTACATGTGCATGTACTTAAATAGATTTACTGAGATTTACATGATGGGTGTTCCTATTAATGCCTTATAACAGCCACGATACTCGCTAGATGATATATTTGAACATCTTCCTAAGTACTAGTTATAAACAATATCTATTTCTCATACCCAAACATGTTTATTTTAAAGGTATGCCATAATTTGCCATTAAATCACAATTTAAAGTTAATGTTAGATCTGCCATGGTTGAAACATAGTTATGAGGTGACATGCCCCCACGCCCCCAGATCTATGTGACAGTATGTCGAATGGTTTTGGCCTCCCATTGTCCATGTCATACAGTCAATTTTGCCTTCAGAGAAACAGTGGTACTATTAATTCTGCATTTTACATAATTGTTATTCGTGCATCTATGCATAAGTTTTTACAGAAACGTAACTTTTATAGCCGACACATCAAGTCTATTGACCAAGTTGGAAGTGTCTTTTGCAAGACTATATAATTATAGAGTTTTTACAGCTACAGTACATTCATGAGTGAATCATGGTAAATGGTGACACAGTTAGAAAACAACAAATGAAACGTTATGTCACAGCAACAGAAATGTGGTTCATGATTGATGAAAAGAATTATCAGAATATCACGGACTGAAAAAAAAACAGTAATGAAACCATTCTTAGAAGATCTAATGCTAAAAGGAAGGTAATGTGCAAACTCAAGAAAATACAAACACAATTTGTAGGCCACATGATGAGAATGAGAACATCTGGTTATAGTGGAAAATATTGAGGGGAAAGAAGCAGAACAAAGGGGTTAATGTATCAAACATCTTGATGGTCTAGGAAAGAACATGTAATAGAACTGTTTGAAATGGAGGTCAGAATCACCTACGACTGCAACAGCAGGACAGGACATCTGATGTTCAAAGATGAATGCACAAATATCTAGATGCCCATTCTTCCTACTACAGTGGTTGTTGTATGAGTGAAATTATAATAAATACACATACTGTTATTTAGTTGGTTGTTCTGTAGCTAATGTAGCATTATAAATGTAGTGCTATTTGCAAAATGAGTGATTATGTAGGTCACTTGTTAGTATGACTGGAGGCATTCATAGAGACCTAGACAAGTAAGTGAGCACAGCCAGCAGCAGCAGGCAGTGGCTGTATTTATATCAAGGGTACCTCTTGGTCCCACTGTCTCATGTTAGCTGAATCTAAGCCAGGTGGGCATATCTAATCTATCTGGTGATCTGAACTAAGAGTAAGCATCACCAGGTTCACTGAGCCAAAGGATCCTTCCCTGGCCTCATGCAGGTGTCCAAGATAAAATAATGTGCAAAAGTTTCTGGTATAATTTGCCACTCAAATGTGCATGTCTCATTCCTACTCATAGTTGCTTATTTATACGAATTTTTTAACTTGGCTTTTAAAAACAAAATTGAGGTCAATGTTCCCATGAATGGATGGTATTGTTGTAAATGGATGTCATTCCTTTTGCACCTAGGACGTATAAATGGATATGTGAATCCTTCCAAACATTGCAATTTGCACTTGGATATGTTAGAATGTTATGAGCAAAGATACTGAACTATATTTTCAAATCAGTAATTATTGGTTGTTCTGATTTTTGTGACCAAAGACAGGACACCAGCTTCAAGAAATTGCCTACATATGTATCCTATCATCTGTGAAAATTCTAAATTAATTTATTGGATTGCTTTATTCGTATATCCAGCTGTCTAGCCAGTCATCCACATATCTACGTATGTAGTTTCTCCTGGAAAGCCAAACTAAAGATTTGTCATGCATGACTTAGCTTTTAGAAACCCTGCTGATCTGGCCTAATCAGTGGGTGGCACAGCTGGCAGCATCAAAACAACATTGTTAATTAGACTTCACCCTGTACTAGAATAATTAGAAAAAGGGTTGATACTTGGGTACTAGTGATAGCCTGATGTGTGTAGTGAATCATGTCTAATAAAAAGTACCTAGTAGTTATATATTTTATAATTAGACAAACTCAAAAAAAATTATCTTTTAAAAACTCATTTAGATGAGAGATTTGTTAGTTTTCTTTCTTACTGTTGTCACTAGTGGGGCTGCTTGGTGCAGAGCAACTATATGTTTGTCTTGCTCATTTGTCATGATACCAATGCCTATTGCTGGATCCATTTTGTAAAGTCAGACAACTGGGTACTGTACATAGTTGTATTTTATATATTGTTACAGTGCATGATAAACCTAAGTAATTGATTAATACAATTCTGGGCACCAATGCTGATTGACAAGAGAGGAGGGACCATCTTTGTAATTACCCACATGCAGCTCCAGGGAGGAGCGGACCATTTCAGTAATTATTGCAAGCAGTATCTCAATAATCTCACTCCCTTGATGTTTGATTAACACAAGCAGTTAGGAGTGAGATCAAGAGGTCTGTTCGAAAAATCTGATACATTGCATAGTTACAGTATTATCTGCTGAAGACAAGTGTGAGGGTGGCATGTCAGTTGTAACCTGTTTCTTTAAATGAGGCAATCTCCGAGAGTTTAATTTATTAATTAATATAATGTTCTTAAGACAGTAATAACTATGTTGAAGATATACTGTCTGCCAAAAGGTAAGCCCATAACAAGATTCACAATTTAGAAGATACGCCCCCGGAGCATGTTTAAATGGTAAACAAAACATCCAGTTTCAAAACAAATTTGATTAGCAATGTAGCCAAGCCAGGCTGAGTACCATACCCTTTGATGTTCAAAAACATTTCACATGTTCAACACGGCAGACTTCCTGTTACAAATCACTACGCTGGCTAAGTCTGGGCAGAGGAACAGTCTGTCTGCCTTTAATACAGCTAACTCTGGTATGGCCTTCTGCCTGTTGCAGCTTCTACGAAACAAGGCGAATGTGAATGCCATCAATGAGCACGGCAACACGCCACTGCACTACGCCTGCTTCTGGAGCTACGACTTGGTGGCAGAGGTCGGTACTAAAGCACCGTAACACTTACACAAGGCCAGATGTTGTAGTTAGGAGAGTTTCCATGTGTTCTATGCTCAGTTCTCATTAATCAGTGCATCATACATGTTGATGTTTAACCATGGTAGTGTAATGCAGTAGTCAATATTATATTTTATGTTTTGGTTTCAAGTCTCACTTTTTAAGTCACATTATCAAGTGTCTAATTTATCCACATGATTTGTTGTTGAATCTACTTTGAGACTCGTCAAAGTCCCACACTTTTTTGTAATTCACATGCATCTTTGACATGTATGAACACATGTGGGCCATTCCAACTTTTAAAATATCTTGGAAATTGGTTGATTTGAAATGGAATGACGCACACAATGAAGGTTATTTGCTGTATTGTGTCTGTTGAGTGTTGAGTTTGTTGATCCCTTCTCCACAGGACCTGGTCAACAACGGAGCACAAGTGAGTCTGTGCAACCGCTACGGAGACACACCGCTGGACAAGACTAACACCCACCTCGCCACCATACTCAACGGTACGACCACAGGACACCAGAGGGCACTTAGGGGGGGGGGAGCTTGGGGGCAGTCACAATTGTAAATGTTTCTCTGTTAGTACACCTACTACAACTTATTTCCAACAACAACAACCAAGAATGCTCACTTCAGTATAACAACATAAACCATTTGCAAGATGTAAACGCGGAAATCAGTAATGGTGTTGGCAGAAAGGGGCTGAACAGAAGTGGTTCAGCCCAACCAGCACCGTACTTTAAGAGCAGTCAGTGAGTCTGTTGGTGTTGATATCACAACAGAAGTGGTTCAGCCCAACCAGCACCGTACTTTAAGAGCAGTCAGTGAGTCTGTTGGTGTTGATATCACAACAGAAGTGGTTCAGCCCAACCAGCACCGTACTTTAAGAGCAGTCAGTGAGTCTGTTGGTGTTGATATCACAACAGAAGTGGTTCAGCCCAACCAGCACCGTACTTTAAGAGCAGTCAGTGAGTCTGTTGGTGTTGATATCACAACAGAAGTGGTTCAACCCAACCAGCACCGTACTTTAAGAGCAGTCAGTGAGTCTGTTGGTGTTGATATCACAACAGAAGTGGTTCAGCCCAACCAGCACCGTACTTTAAGAGCAGTCAGTGAGTCTGTTGGTGTTGATATCACAACAGAAGTGGTTCAGCCCAACCAGCACCGTACTTTAAGAGCAGTCAGTGAGTCTGTTGGTGTTGATATCACAACAGAAGTGGTTCAGCCCAACCAGCACCGTACTTTAAGAGCAGTCAGTGAGTCTGTTGGTGTTGATATCACAACAGCGTATGGCAGGTTGCTTAGAACAACAATTGGATGACTGTAATGTTGAAATCTGGGCATCAAAGATGGTACATGTGTTATTTTTTTATTTTGGAATTGTGAAACTAACTTTGGGCAGTAAAAGATCAGGGACATTCATAGTTAACCTCCTGTCCACGCAAAGGAAAGATATTGTCTTTTCAGAACAAAGTACCAATGTAGAACAGAACATAATTGTATTATGCTTAATGAGGTGTTGTAAACAGCCCTATCATATGTTTACGTTTAACATTAGTTCTGTTTAGCCAGAAGCTCGTAAGAGTCAGCAATGTTGTGTGTACTTGGTGACATCTGTTGTTGTTTCGTCACCAGAGAGAGGTGTAGCCCTGGGTCAAGACCTCAAGAAACAACCGTACAGGGACCGAAGCTGGCTCGGATACAAGACACGCAGTCGTAAGTGTATAATCATGGCATTACATTACTAAGTATTGATGTTCTAATTAAAGCATGTGTATTGAGAACACAACTCATAAATGAAACTCTGCCAATAGGAATGGTTGTACAACTCGCATAAGTAACTTCAGGAACGTTTATTCACACAAATTACTTTGTGATGGAGCATAAACAGGTTCAGACTTGGAAGCATGTAGCAGTTACAAATTCCACATTAGAAAATTGTGTGTCTGCATACATGTGTGTCCCTATACTGCAGGCAAGTATTATGTATAACTTGAGAGGATTGACTGTGATGTCACTGTCTGTTGCAGGTGACGCGACACTCTCTCGACACTCGGGCATTGACATTGGCCAGCTCAACCTGCAAGGGCGAATTGTGTCGACTCATTCTGGAGATGTAAGCTCTTGGATAAGTTCCCCCTGTTTTCTAGCTTTGCGAGGTGTTACAAAGGACGCCAGGTTTCCTACGCTGACATTTATAATCATGTATGCTGTTTGCGCATAGGAGCAACTACCTACAGTGCTAGTCCCAGTCGTGGTATGGTAAAACCACGAGATTTAATTTGCTGTAATAAAACAACAATACTAATAACTTGGCATTCATTTTGGTTTTCACTTTTATGCATACTAACAAAAATGTCCATCATCCGGATGTTATGTACACACAGGTGCAGAAGACTGTTTCAATGTTAAACGTCCTTATTTGATCGCCAGATCTTGAAACAATCTTGGAAGACACACGTAATGTCACGAACAATTGATTTATGTCCATCTGATGTCCGGCACGAACCCTAAAACCGATGAAACCTGTTACCCAAGGAGAATTTTGAAGTAATAATTTAAGTGTTATACCTGTCATCCTGTTGGCCATAGATGCAGCCATGAAAGATTGTTGCCCAAGATGGAAGCCACGTTGGAGGAACACGTTAACATTATCCCCATAAACACAGCACATAGGCTAACTTGATTGTAGTTAGATTATGGTTTTCTCTTTTCCATCTCTTACGTATTGTTTTCATTATCCCCATAAACACAGCACATAGGCTAGCTTGATTGTAGTTAGATTATGGTTTTCTCTTTTCCATCTCTTACGTATTGTTTTCATTATCCCCATAAACACCTCACATAGGCTAACTTGATTGTAGTTAGATTATGGTTTTCTCTTTTCCATCTCTTACGTATTGTTTTCATTATCCCCATAAACACAGCACATAGGCTAACTTGATTGTAGTTAGATTATGGTTTTCTCTTTTCCATCTCTTACTTATTGTTTTCATTATCCCCATAAACACAGCACATAGGCTAGCTTGATTGTAGTTAGATTATGGTTTTCTCTTTTCCATCTCTTACTTATTGTTTTCATTATCCCCATAAACACAGCACATAGGCTAGCTTGATTGTAGTTAGATTATAGTTTTCTCTTTTCCATCTCTTACTTATTGTTTTCATTATCCCCATAAACACAGCACATAGGCTAACTTGATTGTAGTTAGATTATGGTTTTCTCTTTTCCATCTCTTACGTATTGTTTTCATTATCCCCATAAACACAGCACATAGGCTAGCTTGATTGTAGTTAGATTATGGTTTTCTCTTTTCCATCTCTTACGTATTGTTTTCATTATCCCCATAAACACAGCACATAGGCTAACTTGATTGTAGTTAGATTATGGTTTTCTCTTTTCCATCTCTTACTTATTGTTTTCATTATCCCCATAAACACAGCACATAGGCTAACTTGATTGTAGTTAGATTATGGTTTTCTCTTTTCCTTCTCTTACTTATTGTTTTCATTATCCCCATAAACACAGCACATAGGCTAACTTGATTGTAGTTAGATTATGGTTTTCTCTTTTCCATCTCTTACTTATTGTTTTCATTATCCCCATAAACACAGCACATAGGCTAACTTGATTGTAGTTAGATTATGGTTTTCTCTTTTCCATCTCTTACGTATTGTTTTCATTATCCCCATAAACACAGCACATAGGCTAACTTGATTGTAGTTAGATTATGGTTTTCTCTTTTCCATCTCTTACTTATTGTTTTCATTATCCCCATAAACACAGCACATAGGCTAGCTTGATTGTAGTTAGATTATGGTTTTCTCTTTTCCATCTCTTACTTATTGTTTTCATTATCCCCATAAACACAGCACATAGGCTAACTTGATTGTAGTTAGATTATGGTTTTCTCTTTTCCATCTCTTACGTATTGTTTTCATTATCCCCATAAACACAGCACATAGGCTAACTTGATTGTAGTTAGATTATGGTTTTCTCTTTTCCATCTCTTACTTATTGTTTTCATTATCCCCATAAACACAGCACATAGGCTAACTTGATTGTAGTTAGATTATGGTTTTCTCTTTTCCATCTCTTACGTATTGTTTTCATTATCCCCATAAACACAGCACATAGGCTAACTTGATTGTAGTTAGATTATGGTTTTCTCTTTTCCATCTCTTACGTATTGTTTTCATTATCCCCATAAACACAGCACATAGGCTAGCTTGATTGTAGTTAGATTATGGTTTTCTCTTTTCCATCTCTTACGTATTGTTTTCATTTTCCCGGCAGTTGTGGAGAGGCATCTGGCAAAGCAATGATATTGTTGCCAAAATACTCAACTTAACCGAATGTACAGCAAGAAATTCACGTGACTTCAAGGAAGAGTACCCAAGACTGAGGTATGTTTATAGTCTTGGAAGTTAATGTCTATTACATCTACACTATTGTGTTATCACAATCATTAATAAGTTATGTTAATTATTCTTTGCATGATGTATTTGTCTCCTTCTAAAATGTCTTCCAACTACAGGGAAAGATTTTAAATCACATTAAAACTTTTATGTTTTTCATATTTATTTGTACTACATAATACATAAGGATATTCATGAATGGTATAGTGCTTTCACAAAATAAAGTTCTGAGAGAGTTAACACAACACAGTTACAATAAGACGACCCTTATAGCACCGTGCCTGTGATGTGTGTTGTAGGATCTTCAACCACCCCAACATCCTGCCTGTGCTGGGAGCGTGCAACCAGCCTCCCAACCTTGTTGTCATCTCCCAGTTCATGCCCTTCGGCTCCCTCTTTGACGTACTGCACGGAGAAACAGGTATAGTTATGTCCATCAATGTTGCTGCACAATCTCTAGTTCAAGTTGCTTCCCGTGCTTGGCAACATTCTATTCATCTAGTCTGTATATATTGTGGTTACAATGCTATGGTCTTATGAGGTCTCATTCAACTAGTCAGCCTTTTTAGAACATTATCACCAAACTGACCTCTGTATGGTGTCATTGAGGGTGGTCACTGCCAGGTGCTTGTCGTCCTCACTGGTTCTTTTACGTCCAAAATTTAGACGTGACTGACATTAGCATGATCTACCGAATCGCCAGTCTTGAAAGCCAGGTTTTTACACACAAAACATACATGCCTCTCTGTCAGCGATGCAATCTGTGTCATTATCAGATTGCTTGAACTTGTGCTAGAGACAGAATTTGCCTGAAAATGTTAGTAGAAGCAGCAAAGTTGTGCAATGCCAACAGAAATATGGCATAGTAGTTGGTTTACATAGGTATTACTTTAGCTGAAAGTGGCTTACGAAAGTGCCGTTTTTACTTGCGTACAGTTTAGGGATCTTCTCAGAACATCGATGTCCAATATCAGACAAAATTACTTTCGTTTGGGGAGGGGAAATTCAGAGGCAGTTTCATTTGGTGTCGGACATTGACTCTCTGAGATGATCTCCAATACAAATTGCTGTATTTGTTCCGCAGTGCATTATAAATTGCTACCAGCAACTCTTTGGGAAATGCTTTGTATTTACTTAACTATGAACACAAGTATACAGATCATAGGTGGCAGTTGGAGACACTCGTGCATGCACACTCTCAAACAATATTTATCTTGTCAATTCCAATGATTCTCTGTTTTGTCTTGGTTCAGAGACATTTTTGCACAATTTACATTTATACAAATTCTTGTGTTTAGCATAGATAATTGGGACGGAGCCCTCCTTGTGATCATGTGTGCAGGTTCTTTTTTGTCACACTGGGTCAGGAGTATGTTGTTCTTGCAGGGATTGTGGTTGACCAGAACCAAGCATTGCGCTTCTCCCTTGACATAGCTCGAGGAATGGAGTTCCTGCACTCACTCGAACCAATGATCCCCAACATGTATCTCAATAGCAAACACGTCATGGTGAGTTGCTGTCATCTACACTTCCCGAGTTTTATCTCGTATTGTTCCTGTCAGCAAAAGGATTGTGCTTTTTTACCAAAAATATAAAGGTCAGTTTGTATATAGCGCGGTGTGCAGTCTTTTAGACCAGTGAAAGTCTTCTACAGAGGAGCTGGTCTTAATACTACCTTGACTTCTCTTGGAAGCCTTCAGTTTATGGAATTATAATTACTGCAGGAAGACTATTCATTCACATATATCCATAACTATCTTTAGCCAACTACTTGTTTATACAGCATACTGAACTGAGGCAATTGGAGGTAACAAAACCGCAGCAAGAGGACGTGAGCATCTCGTCTCCCAACAGAGAGTCTAGAAGAAGCAGAGCTGATATTAGAAAATGCCAAGATGAATGACAGAATTTTTATGAGTCCTAATTATTATGCAAGTGTAATTGCATGGGACTTTTCACAACAGGTCTGTTCTGTGGTTGTAGTGAAATGTCACTCATGCGTGGATTTGTCTTGATTTCATAGTCAAACTATTGAATAAAAGCAAAATAAAACATACTTGTTGCACAGTAACGCAGCGGTAAGAGCCCTCGACTGAGAGAACGCGGGTTTGAATCCTGTGCAACGGTGTCGAACCTTGGGCTTGTTGAATGAGTACCTGGCTATAAACAGTGGTGGTTATTTGTGTACGAATAGTTTTCGCACATTAATTACAGCATGGCTGAATGCATCCCAGAGAAGTCGAGGTGATGTTCGATTGAACAGGCCTGCCAGGGAGTAAAGTGTAAAGCATTTTGAACAGTCATGAGGATTGTAATTTCGTCTGCTTTCACACTGGAGTAAAATTAGTGATAAAATTCACAAATTAAAAAGGTTCCATTTATATTAAAAAATATACATAATTTTAAGCCATTCTCCACTTATGTGCTATTCTCTGGTGTCAATGACCTAGTTATGTCACATCCTGTCTGTGTCTGTGGTGCCATGACATATGCCAGGCATAGACACTGGCATAGTTTGTGCTGTTTCACCGATGGCGCCTGTGTCGGTGATGTACATTTCAGATCGATGAAGACCTCGCCAAGATTAATGTTGATGACCCCAAATATCAGAGGCAGACGGAGGACGGGGTCGTTATCTCTGGGGTATGGTTGGCTCTGTCAGTGACATACACAATGGCTGCTGTGGTGTTAGTGTGATACTCATACAAAGCCTTGTAGCAGCCTCCTGTTGCATAGCAACTGGGCATGGTCAGTGCCTAGCAACCAGTTGTTGCCTAGCAACCTACCCGGTAGTGTGATGACTGCCTGGATGGGGTAGTCACATGACTCTTCGGTGCTGTTTGTAGACCCTAAAGTGTCCTAACACTGCATGCTCTTCAATATTTCTTTGCAGCACTAGTTCTAGTTTACATAAAGTCCAAAGAGAAGAACTCTGCATTTCGAAACTGTTTGCAAATTGATATTGCATACTCATTCACCCTGCAAAGTGTTTCTGCTTTATTAGTAGTTTTGGTAGTTTTTTAATAATATAATAACCAAATGACTTCTTTGGTGCCAATATCTGAGCTCAGAGACGCAACAAGAAAGTTAGTAGTGTGACATGTCTTATTTAATGTGTTGCTTGCAAAGTATTTGAGATGTTTAAATATGTCACAAAATAAAATTATTACTACATCAAATTTAATTCACCTGACATGCTATAATTTGCTTTTTTATTAGACTTGCAGTCAGTCCTTTTGACAACTTTTGTTCAGTTTTGTTTCAGTTGGGTTGTGCTTCCTAAAACCACACTGTACATATTCTTGCAGCATTTCTTACAGAGATGGGACAGTGGTATAACTCTGTAGATACTGATGTTGTCTCTTAATATCAGGCATTTGTAATATTTGCTTCATACGTCCTACTAACCTCTGGAGGATAGAACTCAGTTAGTTTCATGCATGCTCACTTCACAAATGGCCACGTTTATATAATTGATGAAAATAAGAGGATATTAAATTTAAAATCTTTGTATTTAAATTATAGAACAAACGACACGTGACAGCTTCAAAGCTTGCTAGCAGTTTCTTGTTTGAAGTCTGACATCCGACATTGATGCCACAGGATTGTTTAAACACAACATGCTAAACTGCATCTCGCTACAGTACTTTGTCTTATCTATTGTTCATCTAGTGGTTTACTTCTCAAGTCTCCACACAACTGGTGGAACCTCTAACTGATGCCATAACTTTGTGTGTGACCTCTGTCAAGCCTTGCCTTACGTTATCTGCATTACCAGTACATTACAATGACAGCATGATATCTGCCAGGTCAATCTTTCCCACACAGGTCTTGCTCAAGCCGCTTTTCCCTACATTTTTTTCACAAAATGAACAGTTGGAGTCAGAATTCCAACAAACTATAATTTTATTACATTGACAGAGTCACATGTGTATCAGCCATTTTGTAAGCTTGATGGACCTTGTCGCTTTCTAATAGGTCATCATGGTCATGTGATGGATACATCAATTAAATTGCATCAACTGTGAAAAAGGAACTGCAGAACGGGGATGACATTGATTTCACATTGGGTAGCTTTATCTCAAAAGGATACTCCTTATGTAAGGTTACCCGGTATTTATGGAACAAAGTTGAATTTAATTTTTGACAGTTTTATGTTAGCAAAATCTGAGACAGGTATTTATGAAAGTTAACCCATTAGCACTCAGTTTGTTATTTCTATAGAGTGTCTGTTTTCTCAGAAGCTTGACCTAGATTCCGAAATAATTATGCATGGTAGTTTTATGGGTCTTGTATCTTTGTTTATTATTCATTTTCTATAATTACAAGTAAGTGTTATTTTGAAGGGCATTGAATTATCTACATGATGATACCTTTTAATGTATTGTTGCAATTAAATAATTTTGTTGACCATACTGAGCTTGATAAATAGCAATTTTTATAATGAATTACATTTTGAGAATGCATGTCATTGTTTGCGGTGTAACTTATATATGCTTCATTTTCTGCTGCTACAAGTTGCGTTCATCTGAAAGATTATTCAATTACCTATCCAATGATAATACATATGTTGTGGTGTTGGAAATATAAAGCTTTGGTATATTGTACACAAGGGTTATAATTGGAAACTATTGGACATTGCGACAATCCAGAAAGACAGTATGAGATGTGTCACTATGTGAAATGTGACTTTCAGATAAGGCCTACTTCATTTTGTAGTGCTCTGAATTATATGATGGGCCTCTCCATTAGCTCCCTATATATTTATGTGAAACATGTCATTATGTCACTAAAATGTTTCAGAACAGTAAAAGAACAGTTGCAGAACAGTAAAATTAAGAATGTTTTAGTAATTATAACTAAAAACATTCACGTGTACATAAATTATATATTCTGATTTACAGAATAACTAGAATGACTAAGATATGGTAGGTGGTTGAGAAGGGAGATAAATGGGATCATTATAAAGTTGGAGCCTGGCTTAGCTGCGACTGTCTTTGACTTAGATTTTGTATACATTTTAACAAACTACTATTATATAGTACTAATTTTTGAATTGGCACGGCTAATGCTAATATATCCCACAAAATGACTAAGTCTACGGGAAACAACGTTGGTGTAAATTACCGTCCTATTATTCTTACTGACAAAGACCTGTAAGTTAGGTAACACCTTCCAAGTTCTGACAGCTGGACACCGCCTTCAGTGAAGTCGAGACAAATGCTTCAAGTTCAAATGGACTATCATCATCCAGCTGACCCATTTTGACAAGTGTACACACAAATACGTACACCGGGCAGCCACGGGCGGCAGAGGAGAAAATAATCAGGTAGTTGAGTGCTAATGGGTTAAGTACAATAATAAGAGATATCATGTATAGACCGAGTATAATTGGGATGTTATGATTAACAACGTCACTAATCCAGCTTGGTTTGTTTCTAGGTGGCTCTGTTTAGCCGTTGTTCTACTGCTGTGCATGCTGGGTGTGGTGTTATTTACCAACATCAAATGTGTCTTTCTAATTACAGTTGTACACATTTGCTGCAGTTTGCTGTTTAGCATCCCCCTAGTTGTATAAGTGTACATTTCCAGGAACATCATAGTTGAAATGTTGATCAGACTGAACATGAAAGATGTTGCTTCTGCCAACTTATTTGTTAAGTTGTCATTACTTTATGTCCTTGCCAATTGTGTGTCTTAACGTTTTTAAAAAGTACTTGTTAGCAGGTCATTGCTTTTGTATAATTTTATATATCGTTTATCAGAAATATCATCTCGGAGAAGACAAATGATGTGCATTACTGTGTTTAATTGTGTGTACGGAAACTTGAGCAGCAAGATATGTAAGATATATAATAAGAGATATAATATTAATAATAATAATAAACTTCTATAACACCTAAATCCCCAGGAATCTGAGCTCAGAGGTGCAACGTACAAGAATCGTCATCCTAGGATGTTTACTGATTACTCCCCAACATTTAACAAGGTTGCTACGAAAGCACCAAGCTGCAGAGGATATGTGTTTATTATATTGATCTACGCTAGCTGATTGCTGTGTTTGACACTGCAGATTGATGAAGACCTCACAGCCAGAATCAGTATGTCGGACTACAAGTTCTCCTTCCATGAGAAGGGCAAGGTTTATAACCCTGCCTGGTTAGCTCCCGAAGGTATGGATATATATATATATATACATATATATGTATACTTGTTGGTTAGATATTTATTGTCAGTGTGGCAAAACTTGATTACATCAACATGTTATTTTTCTATTTTCGTTTTACATTGCTGACAAAATGCAATCTCGACCTCCTAGTTTTATCCCATTTCTTAATATATCTTTCACAGCCACTATATGCCAAATAATAAAGATCAGTTGAAAGATATTTGTTAGGTTGTTACTCCCTCCACACTGAAATATTTGAAGACAAAAATGTATATCATTGTATATCCTTAGTTTCAATATCATATGAAGGTACTATATTGAAACTAAAGATATTGCATGATTGACATTTTTTTATCTTCAAATATTTCAGTGTGGGAGTGGGTAATAACTTAACAAAAATGTTTAAAATGGTTACATTTTTCAAGTGAGATTTATCAGCTTTAAAAATCATCTCCGACTACCAAGTCTCCAATATCTTAATGGTTTATTTGCTCTTGTTGTGCAGCGATGCTGCATGCGCCTGATGACATCAACACGCGAGCGGCTGACATGTGGAGCTATGCCATCTTGTTGTGGGAACTCGCCACCAGAGAAGTGCCGTTTGCTGATATGTCACCCATGGAGACTGGCATGAAGGTAGGTCTCATGGATTTACTAGCCAAAATACCCATTCTCTGGGTGGTGTTGTGTACACGCAAACACAGAAGGAAGTTTCTCAGAGTATTCCTAGATGACATTTCTTATGTTCTTTTATACATACAGCCATACACGTACGTAGGAATTTAGATCCATTATCTATATATGTCCTACAAACTAGCATACCATTATGTGCATTCTAGACACAGTTACACTTATAAAAAGATTTACATCGCACTAAACAATTGTATAACAAATAAATATATATACAAAGAGAGACCAATTATTTTCTTTATACAATGAGTGGCTCCTATGTTAGCAACATATCTGTCTTAACCCTCGGAGTGTCTAGGGTTAAAAGGAGTCACTGACCCCTTTTTGCTGTTGTTTGTTTTACTATAATTACAAATTATTGTTATTAATTAGTCATTAGGAGTTTCGTTTAATTATAGTTGAAGTACCATGGTATATCTACTAGATTATAGTAATATACTACATAATGCACACAGTGTCATTTAATTTGGGGTCAAATAAACATATTCTTAATTACGGTGTAAATTTTAGACAGTTTTTTGCACCAACGCAAATTATATAGAATGTGCATAGCTGATCAGTGCTCTGTCTACAGCTGACCAGTGCTCCGTCCCCAGCTGATCAGTGCTCTGTCCCCAGTTGATCAGTGCTCTGACCCCAGCTGATCAGTGCTCTGTCCCCAGCTGATCAGTGCTCTGTCCGTAGCTGATCAGTACTCTGTTTACAGCTGACCAGTGCTCTGTCCCCAGCTGATCAGTGCTCTGTCTACAGTTGATCAGTGCCCTGTCCCCAGCTGATCAGTGCTCTGTCTACAGCTGATCAGTGCCCTGTCCCCATCTGATCAGTGCTCTGTCTACAGCTGATCAGTGCTCTGTCTATAGCTGATCAGTGCTCTGTCCCTAGCTGATCAGTGCTCTGTCTACGGCAGACCTGGGCCCGAGGTTATAAAGCCGTACTCGGTGCTCGGTGCTCAGAATGTCATGCTCAAGCCTCGCTTTCACACCATGCTCATACTCACGGAGGTTATAACACTTTCTGAGCACGTAATTGTACTCAGACTTGAGCATGAAACGTCTAAATTCTGAGTATGCTATGAACCTTTCTCAACGCCGTACTCAAACAAACAAAGATGGCAGCTCACGTAGAAATTAGTCGAATTCGTTGTCCAAGTTCGATGTTTTCGAGAAGAAACACAGCTCGATACCAGCGTCCGAGTCGCTTCCGAGATGTAATCAATCCATTTCAAGAAGTGGAGCAAAACTAAATTAGCGAAAGATTCCGTGTTATGCCTCAAACTGCACTATTTACTGAACATTTGTCAAATCTACCGGGAGACACTACGACACAATGTTACAACGTTTATGTTTTGGTGGCACTTTTTCGACAACGTGGACCATTCGTTTAATGCTACTGCTTGGCGATACAATTTCACGATCAACTGCCGAGCAGTTCATACAAAACACTTCTCCAAAACAGTGTTGTGTACCTGGACGATTAATAAAATACCACGCCAGACATTAAGCCATATCAATACAACATACATGTGTATACCTTAAAAATATAAAATAACTAATAAAATTACGAGGTCACAAAGTTTACCCCTCAACACAACCAAGTTTTGTTATTGCCTGAAACTGTTATTAATAATATCTATGGCACTACAAAATTAATATATCATTATTTTGTAGTACCGTTTTTTCAATTGAGAATAATGGAGTACTAGTATAAAACATATAGTATTTATATTGTTTCATCGTTTTTAATATGAATAGCATACTAATAATGAAGCCCATGCAACATTGATATAATTGGTAGCCATGTCCAAGGCTTTCTGGATGTCATGATATTACAAATTTGTAATGCCTATGATTTAGCAATCCAAGGGCAGGAATAAGACTTCAACACAGAGGTAGACGATACTCAACATATGCAGACATCCTCGATAAGTTGACAACTTAAATGCACATGTGATTATACTGTCATTGGTGTGGTCACTCGGTCACTTTTTTTGTTAAAGTGTATATTTAGAAAATTAATATGATCACATTTACAAGGCTACTAAAATTTAACTAGTAGGATGAACTAACAAGCAATACATCGTTTATATAAAATTGTTTATCCCGTAGTAAAACAATGTTTTCCAAATAAAAATTATACAAACTATACCAATTATACTGAAGCAATACTTGTTGAGAATCGAATATAAGATATACTAAAAATGTAGCCATACAGTGGCTATGGGGAATGCTGCACAGCTGACTGAGATGGTTATTGCATCAGGACGGAAGATCATAACATAACTGTGTGTTTGCCTTATGAGCTCAAACCCAGCATGGTGGTGTAGACAGTGACTAATGTAGTGCAGTTTAACCAAGTAGTATTTCAAAGATGCAACAAGCAAATGTGAAGCAAACTATGTAAAATAACTTAGAATGTAGTTATTATACAAGTATGTTGTGTGTATATAATTATTATACTTTTAAACGTGTAATTGTACAGCAAAATATCATAATATTATATACACATATCTGTATAAAAAAACAGTTATGTATAACATGGATTTGGGTCAATTATATATAAATAACTATTTTGAACTTTAGGATTTGCAAATAATAATTACTGTTTAATGAAACAGTTATGAAATTATTGTCAAAGAATTGCACAAATTTGGGACACGCAACAATATGATTGGAGTGAGCTGTAGTGTGAGCTGAATTTTAGATCAGAGTATGTATGTCCCCGAATCATCCGGCACAGTTGAAAAGTAATGGCCGCTCCCATACAACTACTTTGTCAGTTCATTTGTTGCAGATAATGTAAGTTGTATCACAAGTATGAATGCCAACTCAATTTGATGTGTGTAAGGTATTTATTTATTATAAACAAGGTAACATCGACGCTGTCGAGCCCGAATTTATCGTACCTATTTACTGTTACAATGATACAAAATAACATACATTACATAGTCACCTACTCGGTTTCTGCCCTATCTGAGTTTCTGCCTCATTACGATTATATAGCTGGATCTCATATTAAATATATCGTTAGTCAGATATATCGGACACAGTGAGCAAAGGACGTCTACAAACTTGCAACAAAGTTATTTGTCTCAAATTAAAACGAGGCAAACAGGTTTTTGACAGATATTTTAATACCGACGCAGACCACGTGACTACAGTGCAACACATCGGTGACGGTGATGTAAACAACTGTAATATTTAAATTTATTGGGCGAAATTGTAAGCATCTATTCACCCTAATCACCACAGGAAAGTTAACGAACAGCCCGTGGAGTTTATACAGTGAATTCATTGCAATTTTTCGCACAGTGGTGATTTTGAACACGATGAGGCAGAAACCGAGTGCTTCCGTTTAGCGCGTGAAGTGATTATCGTCTTACAAATATTGCAAGTATTTCACTAAAAACAACTTATTTGACGCTTCGTTCGCATGCAATTGATGAAATAAGTGGTTCTAATTAATAATATTGATACGTTGTTGAACGATTTCAAAATTTGTTGGTGAAAACTGCATATTATGCTTGCGTAAGGCAGAAACCGAGTGGTCCAGTATACAGCGTGACTGACCAGTGGCAGTGGCAGGTCATGTTACTACTGTTTTACGCTATTTTATCTTTTGAATTGTCTTGTGCCATGTCTGTTCCATCGTGCACAGCGAAGTACTTTCCTCGCAGCGTTATTCAGTCGATATTCCTCTGCGCATTTCACCATAAAATAAACACATTCACAACATCAACGGCGTAAGTCTTCGTCAATCACTGTTTTATAGTCGGATGTTGATGTTGTTTATAAATAGGTGTAAGTTTGTTATCTTCGTCAACAAGAGAGCTCCGAAAGAGCTCTTTCTTTTTCTCAGTTGAGCACGTACTCGTGAGCACGGATTCTCCGGTGAGCATGAAATCTCGAGTCTGAGCATGGAGTTGAGTATGAGCACCGAGTACGCTTTATAACCTCGGGCCCAGTGCTCTGTCCCCAGCTGATCAGTGCTCTGTCCCCAGCTGACCAGTGCTCTTGAGATGCAATCCATCTAGGAGGAAAACATTGAACCTGTACTAAATGCATTGCATTTTTTGGACTTGGCAAACCCTCCCTTAGTTTCAGTTTCACATTCAAGTAAGAATCCTATAGGCAGCAGTTTATGATTTTTAAGCATATTAAGATACTATTGGTATTACAAAATATGATGTAATAATTCTAATTGTTTCTAACAATTGTTGTTTCATGCTGTGACTGGTAGGTGGCACTTGAAGGTCTGCGCATCACAATCCCGCCTGGCATCTCATCTCAGATGTCCCGTCTTGTGCGCATCTGCATGAATGAGGACCCTGCGAAACGACCCCGGTTCGACATGATCATCCCGATCCTGGAAAAGATGAAATCGGCCATGTAATCTGGAATAGACTGACACCAGTTGTCTAGACACAATGGTAGAGGCTGCGCTTGTTAATGCTTCGGCCTGCAGAATGTTGCCTGAGGCAGTGGGGGCATTTACTGCATTTGTTATAGTTAAAATCATAAATTTAGTGGTGTAATCAGATGTGAATCTTCATAATCGTTCTGGATCACGTTCAGATGTGTATCTTAGTTGAACATGACATACAGTGGATGTATTTCATGGCAACAAATATAGAGATACGGTGGAGAAAGGTAAAGTCAGTAATGGCTAGAAAATTGTGTTGTTTGCCATATGGTTTATCTGCAGGACATTTATGTACTAGTTATTTAAGATGTGATGTGTCAGTGTATTCTGTAAATGTTTTGTGTATATAATATACAGTTGAAAACATCAGTGTTTGCATAGGAATTTTCATGGTGCAACTACTACAGTATAGAACAATATCTTGGTAGAGCTGAAGACTTTGTTGTTGTGGACAGTGTAACCGTGCATATATTATGTTTGTGTACATGTATGTATGTAAACACTGTGCGTATATGAGTAATAACAGAAATTATATTTTTGTACCTATGAAATCTTTATTATCGTGTGGCTGTCAAGTGTAAGGTTGTAAGGCTTGGAAAGAAGACTTACAACAGTTGTCAAATTATGATGTTGCCTACATCTCTTGGAACAGCTGTCATGCGACACAACAGGGCCATAAATTTATGTGATTTCTGTAATCTGTCATCATTAATTAATATGTGAGTTGTTATGCCGAGCTCTGAAGCAGTAAATTTGCCCTTTGGTATTTTCGGCGTTACTCGATTTGTTTCTTCGACTTGGCCTTATTTATGACAGAGTCGTCCAACCGTGTCCATGTGTGGCCAGTCTACTTGTGTGCCTTAGCGTTTCATGTTGACATCAGATGCCATGTTTTGCGTGTCGATGAAATGTAGTTAGTTCAATTGCACATCACTTGTTACATTTGCCACGTCACGTAGATAGGGTAGAATTCTGTTGTGTAGTATTTCGATAGTAAGGGTACCGACCTGAGAACATTGTTGGTCAAAGTTAGGGTGGCCGTGATTTTACATAACCCACATTTGAGATTAGTTACAATTAGGGAAAGGTCTTTGATGCAAGATGGCAGTTATGATAACAATCTTATTGGACTAATTAGATACTTTACAGCCCAAAGTCTGTTTCTAACATTCTCACACATCACATGCTGATTTACATGAATATGCGTATTACAAGTGGTATATGTTTTTCTAAAACTCTTCGGATAACAAGGTGTTACTTGTGATGTTTGTATTGGTGCTAGTTCATGTGATATTACTGTTCAGAATGAGCTTTCTCCCTATCTGAGAAGTCCGCCATATACTCAAGTCTGTAGTTTACATTTATGACGCCATGTACGGTTGTATTGACCAAATAGCAACCTACCATTATTATGACTAAATATTTTGCTGGGACTGAGCTGCTGTAAAATGTTGCCATGATTTGGTCAGATTAATTTAATGACATTTTTCAATATGATGCTTGTTCAGATTTGGAGAATGTTTTTCTGACAAAAATTTGAATCTGCTGTTTTTCCACGCCATTTCAGTATGCTTGAGTAGAAGGCTGCTCGCATACTATTGTTAACTCGGTAGTCATAGTCAACTGTTACTGTTAAAATAGTCTGTTTTATGTTCATTGTTTACGTTATGATACTGAGGTGTGGAGCATATTTGTACTAATGATAATGGTAGGTTAATTTAGTTGCTAGAAGTTATTAACTAACACCAAATGATGGATTTTTATGAAAGCAAATTATTAATGTATTTTGCAATCATCTGATGTTTGCTTATAAATGTAATGACATGTACAGATATGTACATGTAATTATAGTTAGAAGAAACACAACTATTTTGAGGAGAGATATATTGTACACGATTTATGTTGAAATACTGTAATGCTGTACTAGGGTCAGATTTGAACAAGCATCGGCATCAGTTCATGATTATTTAAAATTATGTTGTCTTACTATATATATTTGCCATTTATATATATAAATTATATATATAAATGGCAGAGATAATTTTATCAATTATGTATATTTAACGTTGGTTACACTTCATTATCAGATTTCCCTACGGTCATATGTCAATACAGCGCTTTTAATTTGAGAAGTACAATTGAAAGTAATTATCATATCTGGTTTTGATACAAAAATGGCAAGTTGTGTGAGAAAACTCAGTCTTGAATGTATTTGTAACGTTAATGTTTGAATAGCTGGCTGCTTGTCTGCTAGCACTGACATAGTTTGAGATACCAAAACATAATTGGTTATAGGTTACATTGATATTTTGATATTATCAAAGCGGAAGTGCTTATATTGCATAATGTTTTCATTATATTACCATAAATCTTGCAATGGTTACATAAATTAACATAATATTTAAATTATCACGATATGAATATTTCACAAGAGGATATCTATGTAAGTAGACGTCTGTGTAGTTAGAAAAGGTGTTAGTGTAAACTGCTTATTTAATAAATCTTTTTGTATGAAAAATGTGTCTTATGTTCGATCATGTGAAGCTGTGGCTGTGTTTCATGTTTCACCAACGATTACAACAACAATAATATTTGCCAGGAACTCCGAGTAAACTCTGGGACCTGTGTAGTGTGTCTCGTGCGTGGAGATGCACTCAATCTATGGTAGTGGACACTCAGCCAGGGCTCAAATTGCACTCGATCTATGGTAGTGGACACTCACCCAGGGCACAAATTGCACTCAATCTATGGTAGTGGACACTCAGCCAGGGCTCAAATTGCACTCAATCTATGGCAGTGGACACTCAGCCAGGGCTCAAATTGTACTCACTCTGGTAGTGGACACTCGGCCAGGGCTCAAATTGCACTCAATCTATGGTAGTGGACACTCAGCCAGGGCTCAAATTGCACTCAATCTATGGTAGTGGACACTCAGCTAGGGCTCAAATTGTACTCACTCTATGGTAGTGGACACTCAGCCAGGGCTCAAATTGCACTCAATCTATGGTAGTGGACACTCAGCCAGGGCTCAAATTGCACTCAATCTATGGTAGTGGACACTCAGCCAGGGCTCAAATTGCACTCAATCTATGGTAGTGGACACTCAGCCAGGGCTCAAATTGCTCTCAATCTATGGTAGTGGACACTCAGCCAGGCCTCAAATTGTACTCAATCTATGGTAGCGGACACTCAGCCAGGGCTCAAATTGCACTCAATCTATGGTAGTGGACACTCAGCCAGGGCTCAAATTGCACTCAATCTATGGTAGTGGACACTCAGCCAGGGCTCAAATTGTACTCACTCTATGGTAGTGGACACTCAGCCAGGGCTCAAATTGCACTCAATCTATAGTAGTGGACACTCAGCCAGGGCTCAAATTGCACTGAATCTATGGTAGTGGACACTCAGCCAGGGCTCAAATTGCACTCAATCTATGGTAGTGGACACTCAGCCAGGGCTCAAATTGCACTCAATCTATGGTAGTGGACACTCGGCCAGGGCTCAAATTGTACTCACTCTGGTAGTGGACACTCAGCCAGGGCTCAAATTGTACTCAATCTATGGTAGTGGACACTCAGCCAGGGCTCAAATTGTACTCAATCTATGGTTGTGGACACTCAGCCAGGGCTCAAATTGCACTCAATCTATGGTAGTGGACACTCAGCCAGGGCTCAAATTGTACTCAATCTATGGTAGTGGACACTCAGCCAGGGCTCAAATTGTACTCAATCTATGGTAGTGGACACTCAGCCAGGGCTCAAATTGCACTCAATCTATGGTAGTGGACACTCAGTTAGTGCTCAAATTGTACTCACTCTATGGTAGTGGACACTCAGCCAGGGCTCAAATTGCACTCAATCTATGGTAGTGGACACTCAGCCAGGGCTCAAATTGTACTCAATCTATGGTAGTGGGACACTCAGCCAGGGCTCAAATTGTACTCAATCCATGGTAGTGGCACACTCAGCCAGGGCTCAAATTGTACTCAATCTATGGTAGTGGCACACTCAGCCAGGGCTCAAATTGTACTCAATCTATGGTAGTGGCACACTCAGCCAGGGCTCAAATTGTACTCAATCTATGGTAGTGGCACACTCAGCCAGGGCTCAAATTGTACTCTATCTATGGTAGTGGCACACTCAGCCAGGGCTCAAATTGTACTTAATCTATGGTAGTGGCACACTCAGCCAGGACTCAAATTATACTCAATCTATGGTAGTGGCACACTCAGCCAGGGCTCAAATTGTACTCAATCTATGGTAGTGGCACACTCAGCCAGGGCTCAAATTGTACTCAATCTATGGTAGTGGCACACTCAGCCAGGGCTCAAATTGTACTCAATCTATGGTAGTGGCACACTCAGCCAGGGCTCAAATTGTACTCAATCTATGGTAGTGGCACACTCAGCCAGGGCTCAAATTGTACTCTATCTATGGTAGTGGCACACTCAGCCAGGGCTCAAATTGTACTTAATCTATGGTAGTGGCACACTCAGTCAGGACTCAAATTATACTCAATCTATGGTAGTGGCACACTCAGCCAGGGCTCAAATTGTACTCAATCTATGGTAGTGGTACACTCAGCCAGGGCTCAAATTGTACTCTATCCATGGTAGTGGCACACTCAGCCAGGGCTCAAATTGTACTCAATCTATGGTAGTGGGACACTCAGCCAGGGCTCAAATTGTACTCAATCCATGGTAGTGGGACACTCAGCCAGGGCTCAAATTGTACTCAATCTATGGTAGTGGGACACTCAGCCAGGGCTCAAATTGTACTCAATCTATGGTAGTGGGACACTCAGCCAGGGCTCAAATTGTACTCAATCTATGGTAGTGGCACACTCAGCCAGGGCTCAAATTGTACTCTATCTATGGTAGTGGCACACTCAGCCAGGGCTCCAATTGTCTTACCTGCTGGTCCAAGCTTTGGCCATTTCGTTGACACCTCATTGTTTAATTTACTCAGTAGGTATGTACCTGGACCCAGCTGGTCCAATAATACAGTGTATGTAAATACTGTCTACACTGCTCGACATCTCTCACGCGCCCAACCAGGAAGCAACTCCGGCTGCTGGGAGCAAGATCCTGCGAGTCCATGACAGGTTACACATCTACCCCTTGTGTGGGATCTTTTACTTCCCCTGGCACTTGGAAGGGACCAATGGCACTCCCCCCCTCCTGCTGAGGCAAGAGTTCCACTTGCAAGGAGAAGGGAAAGTTGGAGAGATCCAGTCCTAACTCTACTCTACACATGCAGTTAGCTGCACCACTTGAATCGAATTGGGGGAGTCCCCCTAGGATGTGTAGTTGGAGGTTTTTTGGGAGTCTCAAATAACTGGGGTGCAGTTGGACATTTTTGTCGAACCTAGGGGTGCAGTTGGAGGCTGAAAATGGAACCCCACAACAGCAATCCTGCACGTCAAATAGGTACGTGTGGGAACAAGTGACAAGCCGCGTGTGTGGCAGGGACTCCCTACAAGCATCCATCCACAACAACGCAAACACCGTTAATAATTTAGCTTCTTCAAACATATTAAAAATGTCCCTGTAGCCGGCATAGCATTCGGCCAGGAACCTTGATCGACTACGCAGTGGAGGACATGTGTAAGTTCAATTTCTGTATGTGCAATGTCAGGCCCGTCGCCTGGAGGATGTGATGGGTGCGGGTGCGTACGCACCCCAACCATCCACACCCGGCTGAGACACGTGTTTTACTTGAGGAAGTAGTTCTGTTTGAAGGAACTCAGGAAGTAGTGTTTGGATAAGGCATGTCTTGACTTCATATTGTGATGTATTTTTTTAAAGACGGACGACTGGAAAAATCGCCAACACTACCCCCTTAATTTGATTGGGAAGTGTTCCGACCAAGTCCAAGGCAAAAAGCGCCTCCTACGCTACACCTACAGCCACGGGCCTAAAATACTAAATACGTCAAAGAAGCCTCTGCCATGACGTCATCATGAATCTTAAAGGCGTCCGAGGATCTTAAATGTTTGCAATATATATTCGTCGAGTTAGCCAACTGAATATTGCCTTTGCAGAATGATTTGTGCATTTGATCACAGTCTGTGATTTGATGGACCATAAATAATTAAAAATCGGCGGTCTCAAAAGGAAACGTGTTGATCACATGATGTCTGTATGTGTCACATGACTTCGTACGAGGCACACGGACATCAACAATGGCGGAAAGGAACGAAACCAGTAATGCGTTGGTGGTGGAAGTTGACGACTGTGTCGATAAGACAGGTAACACGTTGTTAACATGATGCAGATATTGCAAATGGAGTTTAAAGTTTCGTTGTTGACAGCATGTATACGCAGATAATGACACTGCCGGCGGCAGTATTCTCACTCATGGCCATGCCTGTCACTGTGACCCAGTGACTAAGTATGTATCTGTATCTGTATTTTGTCGGTGACAATATCACGGTGACATGGGCCCAAAGTACCTCTGTGCCAGAATGAGGCAAATTGCGTACTGCACATGTGTGCGCAATTGTAATTTAAACTTCAGTTGCAATATCTGCTCCATCACCAGCATGTCGCCAACTTCCCCGTAAATGGCAGAATAATCAGCTAATTGATTGACGGAATCAACAGCAAGAAGAAGTATGACCTCAGGCTCAGTATTTGTTGTTGTCATGTCAGAAATAACTGTTGTCTCTATATGTATTTGGGTTATAGATTTAATTGTGGCACGAAATGTTTTTTGAACATGCTTAACCCTTGCTCTAATGACGACTCTTGCTTGTCCTTGTTAACGATTTTGCCCAATGATTCTTGTATGTTGCCCCTCTGAGCTCAGATTTATGGGGATTTAGGTGCTATAGAAGTTTGTCATTATTATTATTATAGACCGTAGTCAGATCGTAACGTATAGTGATAGACACAGAGACTTTAAAAATAGGTTCATCTCATTCACTATGACAAACAAATTGATTGTGCCTATAATGCTAAACTTATACACGATCTAACTGTGGTCAGATAATGATGTGAGGAAACTTATAAGGAATCATTTCATAATGCCGATGTCCAATATCAGACAAGATTACTGTCATTTTGGGGAAGGGAGGTCTGAGGCAGTTTCATCTGGCACCGGACATTGATATCTTATTCATCTGTCTGATATTTTTAATATATTGATATCATATCGATGTTTACACACTGTCATCTGGGAGGGCTGATGCCAGGAGAAAGTAAAGTCTGATATCGAGCATGAATATTTTGAGATGACCCCTAACATTGTCCCTAGGCTTGGAGAATGTCGCGGATGACGAGGTAAGATCCCCCACCTCCATCACCCCAGACACAGCCGTGGAGCCTGCGACACTCCGCCAGCGTCGCTGGACCTCCCAGGACAGCTCCTCACCCCACCCCCGTCTGTCCTGCTCCGACACCTTCGACACGGCCACAGGGCTCCAGTACGATGTCATCCCTCAACCGGAGAATGAGCTTGAAGTACAGAGGATGGTCAACAACCACATGGTGAGGCCTGACACCTTGCAGGAGACTAGGATAATAGGAGGAAACATGTACCTGGAGAGGGCAGGGATATTATGAGGGGGGATGGATACTTGGAGAGGGGAAGGGTTACGTGGAGGGGGCACAGGAATCTTGAGGGGGCAGGCTTACCTGGAGGGAACAGCAATCGGAGGAGATGGCTTACCATACCTGCGTTCACACTTACACTTTAAAACGGTTTAGTTCAAACGTTTTAACTAATCCAGTCAGAAAACAGACGTGTGAACGCGATTTAGCGCTAAAACGTTTTAACTAAAACAGTTTAGCTAATCCACTTCAGTAGGTGGTTTAGTTAAACCGTTTTAGCTAAAACGGTTCAAGTTGCAAGTGTGAATGCAAGCAGATTAGCTAAAACGTTTTGAGCACGTCACGGTCATGCGCATTCGATCTCGCGCCCCTCGTCGCTTCCTGTATATAACGTAAACATAAACAACATTTTGGCGCAATCATGTATTCGACTTCGATCGACGCAAAATCAAAAGAAACGCAAGTGCGACGCGACAATTGGGACGATGGGGAAGTTCGGCTGTTAGTGGAGTTGTGGGGAGACGATCGGGGGTAGTCCGATTTAGAAGGAAATATAATTATATATTGGTGCATTGCCAATCGTCTGAACCGCGACCTGAGCGAGGGCGCCGAGATGGGGTCAGGGGGACATCGTTAACAATTTTGTTATGCTAGCTTGCGCATGTGCGCATACCAACTTCCTCCTTAAAACGGTTTAGCTATTGCATGTGTGAACGCTCACAATTTTTAAGCATGAACCGGTTTAACTAAAACAGTTTAGCTAAACCGTTTTAATGCTGTAGGTGTGAATGCAGCTCATAATAAAACATGGTTACCAGGAAGAAACATTGGACAATTGAGTGTTGCTCACCTTAATTACAAATTTTTATTTTACAAATTGTAATTCCTGGGAATGAATATTAACTGGTGCAGAGGCTGGAATCACTCTGGCTGCTGAGATTTAAGCATCATTCAGGAGTAGTGACTCTGGAACAGCAGACATACTATTTTTAATTTGTTAACTAGTACAGCACAAATATATTCACTTCTTCAAATTAATTCTTAATGAAGACTGAAGTTGAAACAGTAATTACTTTAAATTCATAAAATTGAAGAATCTTGTGGGAGGCTTGTTGCTGAGTGTTGTATTAGCTGTGTCATAACGCATGTTGTTTCTCATATTGTGCGCATCTCGTATCTAGTTTGGGTTTCGCAAATGGAAGAGCCACATCAGCAAACGCCCTCTATCAGTGAGGTCAGACATCGTCAAGGAATTATACGCTGACTCCGAACACATCTCAAGTGAAGGTAGGTTGTCATAATACATTAGTTATATCAGTTGCTAATACAAAACATGGACTGTAATACCAGACATATTTGTATAAAGTAAAGTCAGTTGTCTTGTCTTAATTAATATATCAAGAACCCTGTTACCCTGATGGAATGTACTGATAAAGGAGGATTTTGGTGATGTTTAGATATAATTTTCAGTTTAGACAAATGGTGCAACTGCTAGGTTCCTTGTTAGCCTGTATTAAAGGGATGTAGTCTGTTTGTCTACCTGGAATTAGTGGGAGTAGTAATTTCCAACTGGAAGTCTGCTGTGTTGACAGAGGGAAAGTTATAATCGTTGAACAACAAAGGGTATAAAACTTGTTTTGAAACTGAATGTTTTGTTTACTATTTGAACATGCACCCGTGGTTGTGCCTCCAAATTGCGACCTTTGTTATGAGCTTACTAAACACAATTTGGCAGCCAGTATACCTTCAACATTGTTAGTATAGTCTTAAGAACATTATATTAATTAATACATGACAAACTTTGAACAGACTGCCTCCTTTAAACGTAATGCATATTTGTTCTTTGATGCAGATGTGTCCAACCTCTCCACAGGCAATGTGCTATATGTGCTGTTGTTTGGTTGGTGGATCGCTGTCGGTTACCTCCTGGTGGCTGTTCTTATGGCAATCACTATCGTTGGATGGCAGTACAGTGAGTACAACGTAGTGCATTACACTGAAGAAAACACGCATATTCACTCATGCACACTCGCGCACACACACGAGTGTGCACATGCGTGTGTGCACACACACAACACACACACAACACATGCACAGACTATCCAGTAGAAGGGTTATAAAAAATGATATGAAATTGTTACAGTAAGAATATTAAATATTATACGCAAAAGATTATTTCAACCAGGATAGCAAGTTTAGCATTAATAGAGAATGATTTCAATAGAATAGCATCTGCACATGTACACACAAAGATACAGGTGTATAAACCGTACTGCGTGTACTATAAGAGTTACATTGTTTAGCATGAAATTGTTGTTTTTGTTCCAGGTATATTTTGCTGGAAGCTGGCTTGCTACTTTATCTGGCCATTTGGTAAATTCCTCTACAAGGTGAATAATTGTTTCATATCATAGAAACAACAATATGATACCAGGTGTCATGCAATATGTCACGTTCAGTCTATATGGTATGCTGATCTGTTTATCTATTTAATTTACATCATATAATGTAATTAGGATATATAATATTATACACATGAACTGAAATGCTTAATTAAAGGGAAATAAGCTTCTCATAATGTGCGTGTGTGTGTGTCTATGTGTATGTGCCTGTGTGTGTGTGTGTGTGTGTCTATGTGTATGTGCGTGTGTGTCTATGTGTGTGTGTGTGCGTGTGTGTGTGTGTGTGCATTGTGTTACATCCAACATAAATGAAAATACCAACACATACACACACACATACACACACATACGCACACAAACACACACACACATACATACACACATACGCACACGAATACGCACGCACGCACACACAGTCACATACACGTACATACACACACATACTGTCACACTATTGAATGTGGACATAGTCACAATAAAACATGTTATGTGGAACTTTGTAACATCACAGTTCATGCAAGAATTATGTGCAGATGTAAGAAATGTTCTTTAGGTGACGTAAGTGACTGTTAAATACGACGTGTCTATTTTACAGAATGCTCCCAGAGAGTTGCATGTTGTGACTAACCACGATAACTCAAGGTCACAGGATTTGTCAAGGTCATCCGTTGATGAGATGTCTCCACTCCGCCCTGGCGGCCAGCAGCAATTGGGTCACTCAGAGACAATGTTTTGGGTGAGGAAATAAATAATGTAACAATATGTGGCCTTAGTGCTCCAATGCCAGAACAAGCTTTTTGGCAGTAGATAATGCAATCCCCATGTCAGCTTTTGTGGATCAAGTCCACTGGCTAATAAATAGTTTATTACATTTAATGTTGTGTACTGTCATTATTCGATATTGTAGATATGATAAATGTAAAACAATATGTTGTTATTTGTTTAACATAATTATTGATTTAACTTTTTTTTTGTATTTTTCAATTTCATGTACCCTTCGCAATGCGCACTGCACAACTCCTAGGTTAGCCCCAGAAGGGGCTATATGGAGAAACGACACTTAAGACTTAAGTCAATTAACTGGAAATTCAAATATTCTGGTAAGCTGTAGGATCAGTGCATTGATACGTAAAATTTCTTTATATTTTAATCAATTGATTTATTTCAAACATATTACATAAAGAACAAAACAAGTCTAAAAAAATAATAAATCCCAATGAAGGCATGTGTACAATACACAAACAAAATATGAAAGAAATTGTAAGGTAATTAGATAATAAAAGATACATTACAGATATACCTTTGAAGAGATTGACTATTGTGGATGACTTGTGAATTTCAGAAGCGGCCACAGTCGTACGCATGGCTGATTCTGGGTCTGCCCACCGTGTGTCTTCTTCACTCACTCGCCTTTCTCCTTAGCTGGCTTACCGTAGTCTTCATCCCTGTTGCCAAGGTAACCAACCTTTCAGGTTCATCATTCTGATGAGTGAATCTGTTTTCTAATATGTATAAATTGTGGGTGGTTGTGTGCGTTGCATATTGCACTATATAAGGGTGTATTAGGTAAGTGGTTAATGGTGTTAAGTTAGAAAGATACTTATTGAAACATCAGCATAGTATGGAACAGATTGTCTGCTGATTCTGGTTAATATGAAACAGATTATCTGCTGATTCTGGTTAATATGGAACAGATTATCTGCTGATTCTGGTTAATATGGAACAGATTATCTGCTGATTCTGGTTAATATGGAACAGCTTATCTGCTGACTGTGAGAGCAAGCAGTGTGAATATATTTAAAAACAAAGTCAACATATACCTCAGAAGGGCGGGATACACATAAACAAAAAAAGGCTGGACTGTCAATAAGCCAAAGGCTTCCTTATCCACCTGCCATATGGAGTTAATTCTCTGGATGACAATCTTGTATTGTCCTAAAACAATCCAGAAATAATCATATTTAACATTTGCAATTCAAGTTCACACAAGTGATTTTATTATCAATAACAAATCTCGTATATTGATAAGTAGATTACTTAAAAACTAAGTTTGCCAGAGTTTGTGATTACAAATGAGAAGGATTTTCCACAACAATCTCAAGGTATAAGTTTTAGTACATGGTGTGCACACCATTCGCTGATGCCCAGGGTCATTATGCAGGCAAACTCTTTATAGTAAGAACAACAAGAATTGTTTTGTAGGGATCAGTAAACATCTACACTATAGGTATCCTTGCAGACTCTTTACAAGGATTGTGATTTTTTAAATTTAGCCATTCTAGTTTTTATTTACCGGTTATGGAAATGAAAACGTGCATACGTTGGCCATTGGTGTCAGAACGTCATGAATATTCACAATGTGAATATTATCAAAAAACCTCCCAACTCCACTCCACCCCCTTGAGGGCTCCCCAAAACCTGCCCCTTGAGGCTCATGAAATACTCAGACTTCAAACTACACTCCGTTTTCATAATTAGTACAACGACCATTCTGTGATAACGCAAACATTGTTTTGACCTTGTTATTGGGAAAATAAACCCCATTGTTGTCCAACACAAGATCATGGTACACTGTATCTAAAAAAAGTCCTGTTATCCAAACACCAAATGACCCATTATTTGAACAAAAACAACCTGTTGCGATTTCCCCCCAAATTGTTCCAGTAACGGGACAGTAGGTCTCTGACTAAAGCTTGTATCCTTGTAATATAGAAACTAAACTGTCAGAACTCAGAAGTATCACTAATAGTTATGTTCTGTATGATGTAGGTGAACTTGAAGGCTATCAAGAAGGTTCTTCTGATGCCCCCAGAGTTACTGACAGTCAGTCGATCTAGTCTGGTAGGTGTCTTACTTTGTCAAAATGTACAACATACACAGCATGTCTTGTTTCTTCATACTTTCCACTGCATCCAGATAGAAGGAATCCTTCATGATCTGTGGTGAAGTGTTCACAATGTATACTCCAGTGAAAGTATTTAGAAAATGTATTTTCACATTGTTTGGCCTGGTAGATAATGTACGCTTAACTTGGCTTTTTTACCACCACAGTGCAATGAACTGTTATTACAATTTAATCAGATTTACTTATTTAGACATGTAACAATAATCCCCCACTCCTGCACTACTGATGTCCCACTCATGTGGTAAGCAGGCCACTTCAGATGTAACAAAGTGAAGGTAAGTTCTTATATAGCGCAGTATCCAGTCCTTAGGACTGCTCAAAGCACTTTACACTTTACTCCCTGGCAGACCTGTTCAATCAAACACCATCTCGACTTCTCTGGGAAGCATTCAGCCATGAAATATCCACCACTATCTATAGCTAGGTACTCATTCATACAGCTGGGTGAACTGGAGCAACGTAGAGCGAACAAACTTGCCCAATGTTCAAAGACGACATGGCAGCACAGGATTCGAACCCAGGTTCTCTCGATTGAGAGTCCGATGCGCTAGGCATTGCAGCAGTGTGCTCCACATGTATCAGTTAGTGGCATACAGGCCAGCTATAGTTCCTGCTGTGTCACAGTAAGGGCACACAATGGCAGAAGGGGAAAGGCTTATCACTTCCAACTTGATCAAATAACATGGGGTTGAGAAGTGCAGTTGCCTTTTGACAGTTCTGCTGCCCCAGGCATAAACATGTCACTATCAATTCAACTCAAGTGGGTAAATTGCATAGCTGCGTAATTAACTGATGGCTAGAGGTATGGTGTTTAGTAAATTATTAACATGTGAAGAAAACAAGAAATGTTTCTGTATGTGTTACCATTTGACAGTGTTGGAAGCAGACTGTTGGATGTTGCCTATTATGTAACAAAGTCCATAGTGTGCAGTTGTGATTTATTTGAATCAACAATGATAGCTGTTTATATTGAGTGTTGCAGTTGCAGACTGAAACAAAGCAAATGTTTACCAGTAAATGGAAAAACACTACTATTATGCTGCATTCCAGTGCGTTCATGTTTATCATGATCACAACCCCTGCCCAACACAATTTACCAGAGGTGAAGACAGGCTGCTTTTTAACTTTCTACTTCACCACTGGTAAATTGTGTCACATAGAGGTCATGAACTCATGTTCAGGGTAAGACACACACACACACACACACACACACACACACACACACACACACACACACACACCACACACATTTGCACACACACACACCCACACACATACACCCACCTATACACACCACACACCACACGCACACACCCCATTTTATTTTATGACTATACTGTATTTTCCTTCTTGTGTCACATGACCATGTTTTTGTGTCACATGACAGGACAGTGAGATGGCCGGCAGTGACATCATCCTGTACACGTACCAGGCGATGAACTTGTACTACTACAAGTACAGTGTGGATGGCCTCAATGTCATTCCTCTTAGTATCCTTGTCATCATAATTATTAGGATGTTATTATTATTACAATAAATTTGTAAAGTGCCATGTATCTGGGTTAAAAACTTGCTCAAAAACGCTAACAATATAAAACAAGTACAAAATACAAGCTAACTAAATTTGTGAAATAAATATATTAAATCAATAAGTTAAATATGTAAAATAAATCAGTTGAATACACAACTAAATTGACTTGATAGACATAAACTTTTGAAACTAAGTTAAATATATGCATATATAATCAAGTTCACTTAAATGTCACTTCAACTAGCAACATAGTGTTCTGTTTGCTGTACAAATAATACAACATTAAGATATATTTATGTAATCATCTTGAAGGAAATCCATCATAAATGCATTAGCAGTAGTAACAAATTAAAATAAATATAAAAAATAAATAAACATATTATTTATAACTTATAGTGTTACATCATGTAGTGGTTACTATTGTATTCGCCTCATGAAAACACCTTTAAGTCCTGAATGACAACACATATCCATGTGACACATTGCCAGATCACCTCTCTAGTGTTCTACATAACTCGTTCAGTTGTTTTGAGAACCCAGATGTCTTTTTGAACCTCAGAACTTGCACGTCCAGTCTTCAGATGGAGAAAGAACAGTGTTAAGGAGTAACAGTAATGACTAAATCTGATGGAAAATTAACTTGACTTCTTTAATTATGATGTCAGATCTCTTCATTGTGGTTGTTGCTGCGCTGTGCCTTGAGTATTTGGACAAAGATGGCAACTATGCGTCTAAAGGAACGGTATGCTGGTGGTCAACTGTCAAACTTTCCTTGTGTTCATGCTTCAACAAAATTATAAATCCCAGGCAAGGAATCCATGGCTTATAATCAATTTGTATAACCTGGGTTTGTAAGATATCTGGTTGTCTTGTTTTTATGTATGTTCACACTGAAACTGTTTATAAATATCTTAAACATTTATATTTGGTTTCCCCGTAAGTACCTTCTCTCTCTAGTATTATTAAACAGCATTTATTTGGAAATCTCTCATAATTAAGATGTCTTGGTTCTGGAATCAACTAATTTGCATGACAAAATTTGCCCTTGTGGAAAAGTTTTATTAAATAAAATAGTGAACTCTGTGTATATTCTGCTTTCAGAAATTTACATTGTCACTCATTGCGATCATTCCTTTGGCATATTATATTGCCATGGTCATTAGTAGGTGAGTCTGTACACCAGCGTGTGTAGTTTATCAGAACATCAATGTGGTGTAAAATAAATAGATGCAATATACCAGTATGTGTTTTAATAGTGTTATTTATATTTAAAAAAATTATTTAGACGTATTCAAATTAATTTTACCTGGTAGACTGGTATTTATAATAAAAAATAGTTTTCTATCAACATTTATGGATACATATTTTGTCAGATATATGTTTTACATGGAGAGTAGATATGTCTATTGTATTCTCCAAAAGTTATATGATAACAACTAATACTGTCGGGTCTTCCAGAATTTCACATTGCAATTTCATTAATACAAATTCAGGCCTCCAGATTAAAATTGTACTAAAGTTAATGTCTGATTTTCTTCAGTATATCTGCACAGACCAACTTTGCGGTTGGGGCTGTTCTCAATGCTTCATTTGGCTCCATCGTGGAGTTGATTCTGTATGAGACAGCACTGGTCAAAGACGTTGCTATGGAGACCCTTTGTTACAACCACCTTGTAAAAGCTGCACTTATTGGTACGTCGCTATTCAATAATTTAGTGTTGCTTTGCACTTTATTTATGTATCATTTGTGTATATTTATTATGCATTAAGTAAGTTAAGTCGGTTTACAAATCTATAATGTGTGAATAGTCACAGTTGTTTTAGTAAGAGTGTTGTGTGTGCTTGTATTGAAATCATAAAAAGAATTGCTTTTGTCAAGAAATATTTATTGGCTTTACCATTTTGTAACAAAATAAATTACTTGCTTGCACAATCGTTTCATTTAAAGACGTTAAAACAAATGTAAGATATAATGACTACAGTGTGATGCAAACCAATAAACTGTGTCCATCAAGACTGTTTTGTTGTCTTAGGAACTCTCCTGGCCACAACAATGCTTATTCCGGTAGGTCACTGTTTCTTTATAAAAGTGTAAACTTTTAATGGACATATTCATTGTTATAAATACCTTAGTAAGACTAACACAACTAATATTCTTTCCTAAAACACTTGTAACAGGCAACAGTAAATAAATGTTTTGTCCATCACGTATGTGTTAGTAAAGAGGTACAGAAATACAAATACATAATTACATAACATTGTATACTCTGTTAGTTCAGCATCACTAGTGATTCGTGTAGCAGTGAAATGTAACAGCTAGTTGGAAACATTTTTGATTCAGTGTGTGAAGTGTGATACAGATCTCAACTATATGATACGATGAGACTGTAATTACGATGGTGATGGTTAAAATTACTTTAGAAGGTGGATGAATCAGCTTAACATTTATAGCTGAGAACATCAGAATATTGCTAAGAAATGCTGAAAGAAGATATTGAGTTAAACCTTGGAGGTTTGGCACCTCTGCAAAGATAACATAAGTGCAGTGAAAATGTAGCAGTGGATATCCACAATGTGAGCATAATTTGTACTTTTGATTCAGGGCCTGGCTATGGTGATCGGAGGTTTAAAACACCAGACACAGAGGTTTAACCCTCAATCTGTCGGTGTCAGTGCTACCTTGATGTTTATCTCTGTGACAGGTAAGAGATGTCTCATGGTGGGCATGGAAAGTGTGGGGGGGTAAATACCCCACAGTACACAGGACAGGCAGGGTGCTTTTGTGCTCATGAGTGGTTTGCACCTACATCCACCCCTTGTGGATACCCTGATAAATATCTGTATTATCTGTCATTAGCCAGTGATCTTTTGTTGTGGAAGAGAACAAAGGAGAACAAAACAAGAGTTTCTTATTAATTAAACTATCACTTTCTGAGATACACAAGGACATACACGGTGTGCATAAATTGGATGTTTACAATAATGTAATAATTGGTGTGCACAAACTGGATGTTTACAATAATGTAATAAATGGTGTGCATAAATTGGATATTTACAATAATGTAATGAATGGTGTGCACAAACTGAATGTTTATAATAATGTAATAAATGGTATGTACACACTGGATGTTTACAATAATGTAATAAATTGTGTGCACAAACTGGATGCTTACAAGAATTTAATAACTAATTATTTGGACTATGTATGTTTTTGGACACACACAAAACTATTGTTTTTTACACTTCTTATGTTTCAGACAGCTGAGAATGTAATTATTCTTACACGTCCAGATATGTACAGTCATTGCTGTGGGTTCATCTTTTGGTTGTTTTAATTGGCATAATAAAAACTACCAGCTAGTTATCATCATATGAGATTGACTGATTATTATTATATTGTTTATTACAGCCGTGTTTGCGCCGACAATCTTCTCACGGGCCCATTCCAGTCTGACGTGTCATCGGTGTGACAACGTTACGAGGAACTCAAGTGGTAGTGACAATGCGACATGGGGTCTCAACTGTCGAGACTGCACCTATGAGATGGTACTTTATATAGTTCTCTCTCTTTGTGTCTGTCCTGGCCCTAAGCCAGAAATAATTCTTTGCCAGTCTTGAATTAATCGAAAGTGTGCTTTTTAACACGTGAATGACTTGCATGGAAGCCATTTTTTTGTCATTCACAACCATTATTGGCCAGTTTACTTTTTCGATGACAAACCAGTGTCATTTGAGCCATTTAATTAATACTGATCCATTAGATTTGTTTCACTACTAGTTGTGCCAATGACAATCATTAAAGTGGGCCCATAGACTTGGAACTATTAGTTAAGCCAGCGGCCAACTGGCCCACTCTAAATTCCACCTGTCATATCAGTTGTAATTATCCAACATGCCCAGTTATCTGCCAGTCTTGAAGATGGGCAGTCCGGTCTCTGGCTAAGCCCCTGGGCCTGTCTCTCAGCAAGTGTCTCTGTCTATCACAAGTATGATGTCTCCTAAACTTGGTGGACTGCTGTGAACTAACTCTCATAGTTTCTTCAATATAGATCACTTTTATTGAATGTATTGTAAGCATATCCAAAGGTTATAATTACCCGTCATATAGACTTTTGCCTCTAGTCACACATGTGATGATGTCATCAGATTGGGTCGTCATACGTTCTAATAAAAAATGCTTGACGAGATGTGAGAGTGTATTCAACAAAAGACCATCTTAGTGATTTAGTTATGATGATTTATTTTGAGATATGTGAAATCTTCCATCAAAGTGATGACTGGACACTGCGTGACAAACACAACGTAATCAGAACAGAGAATGGTTCACAACAAGGCCGGGATGACTTACGTTAAATATTGGTGACGATGAAACCCCCCACATAATGGTTAAAACATCTTGAGACTGAATTTATGCGCCCATCCCTAGTAGGACTACCAGTAGTATGATGTTACTGACAGCTGTGTGACGTTGTTTGGTGACAGTTTGAGGAGGGCAGTGAGTTGTACCGGAACCATGTCATGCCGGTTGTCTACACGTGTGTCCTCATCCTGGGTCTCTCCTACATCATCGGACTCATCTACAGTCTCAAGACTCACAAGTCTCTAATCTATGACAAGTTCCTCTCAGAAGTGCACCACCGTGAGTACCTGGGAAATGGACAAAAAACAAACTGGACATAAGCCCACTCGGACATAACTCCACAACACCAAAGCCCCATGTGGACGTAACACCACTCCAATTACGCATAATGGTGCCACACTCAAAAGTGTTTTTTGTTTTATTCAGAAATGTCAACAATTCAAGAATTTACAAATTGCACAACGCCTTTCAAGAATTCAAAATTCTACAAAGCATTTCAAGAATTCAAAATTCTACAAAGCATTTCAAGAACTCAAATGTTCTATATAAATGCCAACTATTCAAAAAGTGCAATCAAAATCATCACATCACAAATGTGAAATGCGTATTAATATTGTGTAACATTACAACATTGTTTAGTCTACTGAAGGATTATTACTAGAGTGGGGTTGTGTCCAAAAGTTTCATTAGTGAGTGGGGTTCTGTCTGAGTGGGTTGTTTGTTCAGTGAGGTTATGTCATGTATTTGAGTACCTAGGCACACTTCACTAACACAATGAGCTCTTAAGGCATGCATCACTAACACAAAGAGCTCATAAGGCATGCATCACTAACACAATGAGCTCATAAGGCAATCACCACTAACATAATGAGCTCATAAGACAATCATCACTAATACAGTGAGCTCATAAGGCAATCATCACTAACACAATAAGCTCATAAGGCAGGCATCACTAACACAATGAGCTCATAAGGCAATCACCACTAACATAATGAGCTCATAAGACAATCATCACTAATACAGTGAGCTCATAAGGCAATCATCACTAACACAATAAGCTCATAAGGCAGGCATCACTAACACAGTGAGCTCATAAGACAATCATCACTAACACAATGCGCTCATAAGGCACGCATCACTAACACAGTGAGCTCATGAGGCAATCATCACTAACACAATGAGCTCATAAGGCAGGCATCACTAACACAGTGAGCTCATAAGGCAATCATCACTAACACAATGAGCTCATAAGGCACGCATCACTAACACAATGAGCTCATAAGGCAATCATCACTAACACAATGAGCTCATAAGGCAATCATCACTAACACAATGAGCTCATAAGGCAATCATCACTAACACAATGAGCTCATAAGCCAGATTTTGCTCTTTAAAAACGATTTTGCCCTGTAACACAGTGATCAGTGTACTGATAACTGTCAACACCAGGGTGCGTCACTGGGACACTTTCGCTGGTGTGTCACTGAAATAGTGTCCTCAGTGGCAGAGTTTTGTATTTTGATAAAGCTCTTTAAATTTAATACTGGTTTCTGTTTAATGATGGAGTTTTCTTATGAGCTCGTTGCCTTGCTAAAACTGTCTCCTGACCTCCAATTCCAGGCTTCTGTGACTCAACATACACCTCATGGCTGGGGCAACGTTAGGGTAGTTACCTCTTGAATGATGTCCATTGGTTTGTTTCACACAAACAACAAGAAAATATCTTGGGCAACTGACTTATCAAATGAGTCACCATAAGCCTGTGCTATTTTGTTGTGGAGGATATATTAAGTCGTTTTGATATATTAAGTCATTTTGAAATATTTGTTGTTTTATAAACATTTGTTATTGAAGAATAACATTAAAAACAATAGTAATGACAGTGTGAGAAACTACCAGTGTAGTAACATAGCCATTTTCTTTTGCTTCACAAATGAAACCTCTTCTTGACATTAATAATTAATTTATACATTATTTAGTTACACCAGAATTGTTAAGGAACTTCCACTTGCGTTGAACGAGTTGTCTCTGTGTGAAGTCAACAGCCTTAGTTTCTTTTCTAATGTCTATAGTTGATTTCATTGTTATGTATAACTACAAACTCCAGGTGGAACATAGACAAGGAAACCATTGACTTATCAAGAGTCCAGGGCCGCGTTCAGAGTCCACGCCACACTGTGACATGCATTTTGTCCCCGGAAGTCGATTTTGCCATTGAAAGTTACGGTAAATAAAATTTAAATATTCAACTTCCAGCGCCAGACCACAATGGATCGTGGTGTCGCAGTGCCATGTGGCACGAACTCTGAACCCGGCCCAACCATTATTAATGATGTTACTCCAAGTACCTTCTTCCTCTTGCTTCCAGACCACACGAGTTCTGTCGCCCACTGGGGGCTCATCAAAGGCATCCTCATTCTCGCTGTCTCCGTCGTCCTCATGGGTCTGTGTGCAGACATACTCACAAACAACATTACCCCTCTACTTAGTGGCTCTGGCTTGTCTGTGGTAAGTGACAAATAACATCACCCCTCTACTTAGTGGCAGTGGTTTATCTGTGGTAAGTGACAAACAACATCACCACTTTACTTTGTGATTCTGGCTTGTCTGTGGTAAGTAACAAACAACATTACCCCTCTGCTTAGTGGCTCTGGCTTGCCTGTGGTAAGTGACAAATAACATCACCCCCTCTACTTAGTGGCAGTGGTTTGTCAGTGGTAAGTGACAAACAACATCACCCCTTTAATTTGTGACTCTGGCTGTCTGTGGTAAGTGACAAACAACATCACCTCTCTACTTAGTGGTTCTGGGTTGTCTGTGGTATGTAAAAAAAACATCATCCCTCTACTTAGTGGCTCTGGTTTGTCTGTGGTAAGTGACAAACAACATCACCCCTCTACTTAGTGGCTCTGGCTTGTTTGTGATAGATGACAAACAACATCATTCATCTATTTAGTGGCTGTGGCTTGTCTGTGATAAGTGACAAACAACATAACCCCACTACTTATTGGCTCTGGCTTATCTTGGGTAAATGAAAAACAACTTAACCCCTCTACTCATTGACTCTGGCTTGTCTGTGATAAGTGACAAACAACATCACACCTCTACTTAGTGGCTCTGGCTTGTCTGTGGTGAGCTCTATTCCCAGTAAGCAGCTTTAATCATGCCAGTTCTAAACTGTAATAATCCAGCTCTACATTGTTATATTTTAAAAGGAGGTAGTCTATTCTCAGCTTTTCATTTAGAAATTAATATAATGTTCCTTAGTCTACAGTAAATATGTTGAAGGTATACCATGTAACAATGGTCGCAATTTGAACGTATGACCACGGGTACATGTTTAAAAGGTAAACAAAACTTCCAGTTTCAAAACAAGCTTTAATGGGAATACTGCCGTGTTAGGCTGAGTTAACTGCTGTACCCTTTGGTGTTCAACTTTATCACGTTCAACACAGCAGACTTCCTGTTACAAATTACTACGCCCCCTAATTTCAGGTAGATGAACAGACTACCTCTCTTCAAAGGTTGAATTGTTATTTTTGGTTCAAGTTCCATCCAGTTTCTTCTGTATTGCTGGAACTAATCATGTGTCTGATGTGTTTCTCGCTGGCGTTGTGTATTGTAGTATTTCATTGGTGTGACGCTGCTAGCAGTCATCCCAGAGATTCCAGAGATTGTCATAGGACTGCAGTTCGCCCTTCAGAATAACATCTCTTTAAGGCAAGGCTCCAGCTCTGCTTGGTTCACAACATACTTGTTTCTTTCTTCAAATGCCACTGAGTAAATATAAAACAAAAAACTACATATTGAACAAATATTTCACAGTATTAAGCATGTTTCAATAGGTACAAACATGTGGACACAGCTTAATGTACACGTTGCTATTCAGTATGGTGGACACCTTTTACTGTGGCTTTCTTAGATCATGAAATGGCACGTGTAGGTACTAAAATTGCTTAAATAAATAAGATCGTCAGTCAAATTAAAATGACGGTTTCTGCTAGCTGTGCCATGCCGGTATCTTTGGTGGTACAACCTGAGCAACCACTGCTGTGTTAATAAAGTTATAAGGATTAGTTATTTACAGTTCATTTATGTAATTAGTAATGTTGATGGCAGATATAGATAAGAAATCATTACATTGTTAGTTGGATATACTGAGAGCAAAACATATTGTGTGGATAGTATCTTTGCATCATCAATGTATTATTTTAACATTCTTAGTAATTAATATCCATTGCCAGTGGTCAATATTCACTCATAGTTCCCTATTTTTGATCAGTTTCCTGATGTAAATTTCAGTATTGAGGTGGGCATGTGCGTGGCTGTGCAAGTGTGCATGGTGCAGATACCATTGTTGGTCGTCGCAAATCTCATCTACGTAAGTATACAAGTCCGCCAGGTGGCAGCACTTGTGTTGCATCATTCTACCACTGGTCAAGTCCATCCACTGCTACAGGCGTCATGTGTTTCCAGGGGTCATTTTACTAACATTCTTATGAGCGCATAAGCCAGATTTTATAATCAATTTATCTCCTCAATCAACACCAGGGTGTGCCACCAGGACACTCGTCAATAGCAGTATCTTCGGTGTTACCGCAGCAGATTTTTGAATTTTGAAAAGCTTCCTAATGTAACAACGAATTCTGTTTAATGTTGGATTATCGCAGTGGAATAGTTCCCTGATGTCTCTGGCAAGGTCAACTGCACCACCCTCGAACCGTCGGACAAGACATACCTGGCCTGTCAGTGTTACAGCTGCCTGCAGTAGTATTACCAATGTCCACTGTGTGGCTCTACTATCACTATTTTATTGTGGGTGTGATGAACACATCCTAAACTGGTAACGTATCACAAATGCTGAATACATGGTTTATCTTAGCTGTGATTTAACTTAGCCATAATTTTTACAATATGTTACTAGCATTGGAGCCATCTTAATTGTGATTATGTATATGGAAATGAAGTGACATCTATAGTGTAGAAAATTAGTCTACACGGAATATCAAATCATGCATATGATGACACTGAAACTCATAGGTATAACATCAGAATACCACATAACAATAATAGCATAATTATGTGGTATATGTAAATAATGGTAATCTTAGACAGGCATTCTTATCAGAACAGTATTTCTTTCAAATTGTAATGAAAAGAATCCATAAATTTAGCAGCTAGCTGCTACCATGTTTTATGCTGATTAAAATTATGCATTTTCACCTCAAAATGTTAATAATATTTGTATAATAATGATGATGACAACATAGGCATTAATAATGTGCCATGTATCCATATAAAAACCTGCTCAAATCACAACAAAGTAAAATACTGGTATCTACATCGACAATTATCAGAGCAAGATAAGTCAAACAAAATTTACAGTTGAAAGCAGTTAATAAATTAAAGGGAGGCGGTCTGTTCCTCTACGCTGAATTAGACGGCATACTAATTTGTATCAGGAAGTCTGCTGTGATGAACATGGGAAATTGTTGAACATCAAAGGGTTGTGGCTAACTCAGCCCGCCTTGGCATTATTGCCAATAAATCTTGTTTTAAAACTGGGTGTTTTGTTTACCGTCTGAACGTATGTTCCAAATTGCGACCGTTGTTATGAACTTACAAAACACAGTTTGGCAGGCAATACACCTTCAACATAGTTATTGTAGTCTTAAGAACGTTATATTAATTAATAAATAAAAAACTAGGAAGAGACTGCCTCCTTTTAAATAAGTAACTTGACGTAATACCTGTGCTTGCAGCCCGTAGGCTTCTATCTGCTATTCTCAGACATTCACCTCTTCTCAGTCATCATTGGTGTCCTCATGATGAACTATGTCTTCCAAGACGGCAAGTCAGACTACTTCCAAGGTACACATACCTACTTCTTCCCCATGGTCCCGATTTTCTGCAAGTATCTCCCAATCTTGATTGTTCATTCCAGTGTTTATATCTCTCATCTGCTTACTAGAAACTGCTGGGAAAAATCTCTTCACAAGTTCACCTCAGCAGCATCAGACTTTCACAAAAGTAGTAAATGAATCGGGATTAGTCACAAACATTCTAGATTTGTGGTATTTTCAAAAGATGTAAAATTTTCTGTAAGTTTATATTAAGAGACTCAAAATGTAGGAAGTCCAAAATGACTGTACAAAAGTAAATGAATTAATAAAACATGATTTAGAAATGTGCAACTGTTAACCTCGTTATTAGGGTCACCTTTGGGACATGACAAGTGACCTTATTACTGAGGTGCCCATAACAGTGAGGCTAATTTCCTAAAGTTTTACTGTTAATTACTTTTAATTTACTTTTAATTGTGACGTGGCTGTACTGGCAAGGTGGTCGTAAAGCAAGATTCGACTGTAAATTCATAGCAACCCCACATTGATTTTAAGCCACACCCATGAAGTAATTAATTATCTCAGTAACATTTGTTTCTGGCTTCTGTTGCAGGTTCTGCTTTGGTGATGTCGTATCTTGCTCTCATCTCAATGTACTTCTTTGCGCCCCAGCCTGCTAACCTCAAGTGCTGACAGAACACTACAGCTACATACCATATACATTATAAGAATGCTCTTCAAAGCTTGTTAGAACAAAACAGAATGTATCGTACTAGAATGTTTGGTGTGATATGCAAAAGCACAAAGGCTCACTGTAGTGCTTGATCAAATAATAGTTTATGTGCAATATTCGGTGCTTACAAAATGATGAGTTCTACAGATAATCATTGTGAGAAACAATATTACCAGAACACAAACAAGCTGCTAAAAATGTGTGAGATCACTCAGCATACAATAACAGTACATTGTTAAACTACTGGTCGATTCTCACCTAGTCGTACAGCTCATCTCCACCAACAAGCTTATTTTGCTCAACAAATAATTGTTCATTTCTGTTTAATTTCACAAAGTACTGTGGTGTGTGCATGTTTGTTATGAATGAAATCGTGACCACAGATTTAGACGTTAGGAACAAACTTTAAACATAATCGTTGGATCAACTCATGAACTGCGTTGTAGGGAATGCTTGAAACATGAGAAAATAAGACTTAATTAACATTTATTATGAATAATGACACTTGTAGCATCACATGTAGCATATGGCATCCATGTTGAATATATTTGTTATATATATATGATGTATAAATAATAAGCATGTTCGCGTTTCAAACGATGTAAGATTCGCTTATGCCATTTCAATGATCTGCTTTATCAGTTCGTGCTATTCGACGCGGTTGAAAGCACGTAGCTTTCTGATGTCCCCGGAACTGCACAGTTGCAAGCCAACTTTGTTCAAGTCCCCATTCAGCATCGTTGGCAATGTCACCCGAGGTCGCCCACGAAAGCTGCCCTTGTCCGGCTTCAAGTATTCTTTAATGGCAACCTGGCAGAGACTTGACTTAATCCTTTTCCTTCTCCCCTGCGGGTTCCATGTCGGTGCCTGTCTTGTGATGTGAGTTGCAGGTTTCCAGAGCATGTGGCCTATCCAGCTCCACTTCCTCCTTTTGATTTTGTGTTTTATTGATTCTTGATTGGTTCTTTCCCATACTTAATGCTTCGTTACTGACTGGCAGGGACGTTCTTTGGCAAATGTAGCACGTGTCCGAAGAGTCGCCACAGAGCTTTTCGGACCAACCAGCTGATTGGCTCGCACTGGCATCGACGATATAAGGTTTCTGTAATCATCTTCTGTGGATAATGAACACAGATTTTCTGACGTAAATAACGGCGATGGTATGAATCCAGTCTGTTTAACTGCGTCTGAGTCAGACCCCAGGTGCCTATGTTGTAGTTCAGCACTGTCGGAACGAATGATGCATAGAGGCGGAGCCGTAGCTTAAAACTAATCTGATTCCGCCTGAAACAGATTGTCCATAGCTTCCGAGATGCTACATTTATGTGTTGTGTGAATTGGTGGGATTGTAGTAATGCATGTTTTGCATGAGATGGGGAATAAGTGTCAACGTTAGGCTTAGTATAAGTCTAAACCAAAAGTATTAATTTTATGACAGGATAATACTGTTTTCTCGCTTACTGGATATGTTAGTAGAAAATTGATAACTATACATTAGTTGTGTGCAGCCATTATACATTATTGTAATATAAAATATATTATGGTGTTTTACGTAGACTTACCATTGTTGTTTGAAGCTAAACCATCATGTGCTTAAATATACCATCTTTGATACTTACGTGATATTATTGTGCACTTGAAAAGAACCCGTAATGATATAACCTAATTTTGCAATTTCACAGGCTCATGGTAAGATTTTAAAGTAGTTACGTCTATGTAATTATGTATCTGTCATTATATACAGTATCTACGCAGCACAACTCATTGGACGTTCTGCAATTTGTAGTGAACTGAATATTAAAATGTTTTATATTCCGGTTTGTAATCTCAATGCCATTACATACTGATATATGCATGTATGTTGTCTGTTTGAAGTGTGCATTTATAAATCAACAGTGAAAACACACTCTTGCTTTGTTGTTTTATGTCATGAAATTGCAATATCTTGTGTGTAATGTCAGTTGGCGCACAGGCAAACCACCATTTCGTGAACAACTTGTACATCGCTACAAGAATACAGCACCTAAATGATTTCCAGAACTGAGATACTCTAAATGGTTTCCAGAACTGAGATACTCTAATTCTGAAAGATGCCTAAAGGAATGTCGCTTAACACACCCCAAATATCAACAGATTAAGAGGATATCAAACATAAGTGTTTAAGGTATTGAATGGTTAAGATAATAGTGATAGAAATATTGATGCACTTTCGGAAAATTAGATGTAACATTAGTAGGAACAGAAATTGCCCTTGATTACTTGTATCGATCTCCAGACCTCTCTTACTCTTCGATGAAGCTTCTCCCTTACCAGATATTCTGCCACAGCTGCTCCAATGAAATTATATTTGCCGATTTTGTGAACACCAGTTAATGGGGCGTTAAACCCGGATTTGATGGTGTATAAATACAGTTTCTTATTATTATATACCTGCCAACTCTCCCGGAATTTCCGGGAATCCACTTGATTCTAGGTGTATCTCCCGGTAGCAACCCCTCCCCGTCTTCCGATGTCATAGATCCGAGGCAGTACGACCAGACATCGAAACACGGGAAGCGTGCCGAACCGCTGATGGATATCCCAGAATAAAAAAAGTTGGGAGATATATAAATCTGAAATTATACAAAAAAGTAAAGATCAGTATCACGTAAAGACCTTTGTGGATATGTACAACCTACATATTGGTGATATTTATAACGTTATAATAGAAAAAAATAGCCAGCAGTGAATCTTTTCTGATTGGAAGAATTACCCAAATAGAACTGGTTAAATTATGGGGTAGTATTCGTATATTTGAAATACCAAATGTGAAGCGGGTGTCTTGTCAATTTTGGAATAAGCAGTTGCAATGTTTTTGTGATTTTCTTATAAAGCTACATCTGTTACACCTGCACACCAACCAGCAAGTTTGGTTTTAAATCGACTGTGAACAAAACCTTTAATGTGGTGAAGCTTCAACTCGATAGAACTAAGAGGGTGTATTGCATTTAAACACATAATTGGGGAAATGTTGTTCAAATTACTTGCTGATAATTATTAATTTAAATCTCAGACATATCCTTCGCTGTTTACGTAACATCTAGTATACAACTACTTGTACTTTACATTCCGTTTGGCAACATTTTAATAAACACATTTTAGGAGAAATATATTTGTGAAACTATCATTTAACAATTTTCTTGTAAAACACAAATCTCCAAATCGGTTATATATGCCACACAGACCTGAACGATGACTAAAACACATTATACACCGTGAACTAACACAAACGTATACACGAAATGTACCCGTCTTCTGCCACGCATCCTACGGCGAACCCACCTACATGCGAAGTTACACTTCATAGCCCCTAAATCCCCTTAAATTGTCAACATGTAATTACTATTTGTATGTAAGTATTTGTAAATATTTAAACTAATCAAAAAGCTTGATAAACGTCTTAAAACAGTGCAGAAGAATTATTTATCGTGGCTAAATTGTTTTGAAAATCTAATACTATCTTCCCTGTTAGCTGACTCGGCTCTGTGGACCTTTCTTTATTCTCCATGGCATTCAGTTGTTGTTTGGAACTTGTGCTAACCATGCATGACCTGCAGTAACTGTTGGTTTTCGTCACGAGTAAGCGCGGCGCACAACGCCTCGGGTAACTTCTAATACACTTTATGTATGAACACTTGCAGATATCACATTCGACGGCCTGCAGCGTGGTTCCCTACTTGTCAACAGGAGTCAGGACAGGCACATTTATCAGTTGTACTTCATCCCATATTCTGTCATCGACGGTGTTGATTGTAGGAACCAGTCGCGTGTGTTAAACATCAAAGAGCGATTCCAGGAAATCTCAATAACTACCCGTCCGACTATCCTCCCGAGCCTGCGATGTTACAACGTTTGCCCCACGCCACAGAAGCCAAAACCGAAAGCAAGTAATATGTTTGAGTAATGCCTCGATCCATGGATAAATGCACGTTGAATAGGTTGATCGATGTTTATGGGCGACTCCATTATGAGAAAGACGGACAAGACACTGAGCGAGGGGAAAGACGTCGTTGGTTGTCTACCGGGGGCTAGAATTGAACATGTCACTGACAGGGTAGAGAAGGTATTGGGACATGGCAAGGGGGGGTCTATACTGGTACATGTAGGAACAAATAATGCAGACAGGGAGGGAACAACTGCGATAGTACAGAAGTATAGACAGTTAGTGAGGAAGCTAAAGAAGACAAGAGTTGAACAGGTTATTCTCTCAGGAATGTTGCCAGTAATGGAAGGAAGGGGGGCAACGTACAGAAACTGCAAGAGGATGGCGATCAACGCACTAGTTGAGCAGATGTGTGAAGAAGAGGGGGTGGGATTCACAGATTTATGGGGATACTTTGTTGGGAGGGAAGATATGTACATGAGAGATGGCCTCCATCTTAGTGGAAAGGGGGCAGCAGTTTTCTCAGAGAACCTGCTGCGATCTGCTGACAGTGGGACAGGTTGCATCTATTTAAACTAGATTCGCAGGGGGGACTCACAGAAAAGCCTGAAAATGAAGGCAAAGATAAAGACAGCACAAATAAATCAGCAAATAATAGTCTGGAAAACTCTTCTGAAGCTGGATAAAAATGTGTGTGTTTAAATGCAAGGAGTATAGTAAACAAAAGAAATGAACTAAACATTATGGTAGAAGATATTGACCCTCATATAATAGGTATAACCGAATCCTGGACCACCACCGATATATCAGATGCCGAATTGGGATTGACAGGATATGTAATGTTTAGAAAAGATAGAATAGGAAGAAAGGGAGGTGGAGTTATGTTGTATATTAAAGAATCTATCCAGGCTTAGGAAATAAAATTAGAAAGAGAAGCAGATTGCGAAGAAGCTGTTTGGTGTAACATAGTTACAGGTAACTCAACGTTAACAGTTGGGTTAGTTTATCGAAGTCCAAACATAAGCATAGAAGAGAATGAAACAATAAAAAACGCTATAAGGGAAGTAAGCAAACGGGACTGTATTATTATGGGGGATTTTAACCACAGGCATATACAATGGAAATCTCTTCAGAGTATGGGGAGTGAGGACCACAAGTTTTTAGTGTTAGTTCAAGATACTTTCCTTTCTCAACATGTGCTAGAACCAACCAGGGGTGAGAATGTGTTAGACATAGTTTTGTCCTCACAGAATGAATTAGTTGACAATGTCAAGATACGTGAGCCACTGGGGAGAAGAGATCACAACCAGATACATTTTACCATCAAAGTAAAATCAGAAAGGAATAGTAAAAAGCAGTATAGGAGAAATTCCACAAAGGAAGGTATAAGGACATGAGGAAATATTTAGCAAAGATAGACTGGAATAACACTCTGAAAAATAAGACAGCAACAGAATGCTGGAATATATTAAAGAGTGAAATTAAGTGCATAGTCGACAAATTTATACCCTTCAAAAAACAAGGGAAAACTGTCCAAAAAGAAACACTTATCGAAAGAAGCCATTAGAAAAATTAAGTATAAACAAATGATGTGGAAGTCATATAGATGTACTGGAAATGATGAAGACTACAACAGTTATAAAGAAGCACTTAACCAAGCTACAGCTGAAATTAGAAATTCAAAGAGAAGCTATGAACAACAATTAGCTAGTAATATAAAACATGACAGCAAGAGTTTTTATGCATATGTTCGAAGCAAACAGAAAGTTCAAGATAAGGTCGGTCCTCTAGAAGATAGTGCTGGAATTATAATATCAGAGGGATTCTTAATGGCAGAAGACCTGAATGAGTACTTTAGTTCAGTGTTTACCAGAGAGGATATTAGTTCACTGCCAGTACCAGAGGCTAAGTTCAAGGGGGCAGATTCAGACTATTTAGGACAATTAATTGTAACCCCAGAAATGGTATCTAAGAAAATAAGGGCTATGAAGGATAATAAATCACCTGGAGTGGATGGGATTCCGCACAAACTACTATTGGAAATTGTAGAACAAATTAGCGTACCACTTGCAACAGTTTTCAATTTGTCATTAGAAGAGGGAGTGGTTCCTTTAGAATGGAAAGAAGCAAACATTATACCGTTATTTAAAAAAGGTTCGAGAAACAAGTCAGAGAACTATAGACCAGTGAGTTTAACATCAGTGATTTGCAAATTATTAGAAAGATTAATTAAAGATCACATGGTGGATTTTTTTGTTAAACAAAACTTGATCAACCCATCTCAACATGGTTTTTTTAAAGCAAGGTCATGCTTAACAAATATGTTATGTTTTTCGGAAGACATCACTAAGTGGGTAGATGAGGGATCACCAGTAGATATCGTCTACTTAGATTTTCAAAAAGTTTTCGACAAAGTACCACATCAAAGATTACTGCTGAAACTAAAGGCCCATGGCATAGGAAATGGTATAATAAACTGGATAGAACAATGGCTGATTGACAGAAGACAACGTGTAGTAATTGATGGGGAGGCTTCAAACTGGAAATCGGTATTGAGTGGGGTACCACAGGGATAAGTATTAGGACCTATATTATTCTTAATATATATCAACGATTTGGATGATGAAATAACAAGCAAGGTGTTGAAATTTTCGGATGATACAAAAGAGTTTAGAAGGATTAAAAGTGATGGAGATAGACAACATTTATAAGATGATCTTGACAAGTTGTACAAAAGGTCTGAAAAGTGGCAAATGCTGTTCCATTTTGGGAAATGTAAATGCCTCTACGTAGGACATGGGAACGAAGATATAGAATACACCATGGGGGTACTGTACTAAGTACTGCTGTAAAAGAAAACGACTTAGAGTTAACCATTAGTGCTGATATGAAGGTTTCAGAGCAATGCGGAATTGCAGCTTCAAATGGAGATCAAATCCTTGGATTATTTAGGCGAAACATAACGTATAAGGAAAAAGAGCTAATAATACCGCTGTACAAAACAATAGTTAGGCCTCATTTAGAATATTGTATTCAAGCGTGGAGGCCATATCGCAGGAAGGACATAGATATGCTAGAAAGAGTACAGAGGAGAGCAACTAAAATGATACAAAAACTGAGGGATCTTAGTTACGAAATACGCCTAAAAAAATGCGGTTTAACAACACTAGAGACCAAAAGATTGAGAGGAGATCAGATAGAAGTGTTTAAAATATTGAATGGTTATGAAAATATTGATAGAAATAAAAAAAATTCAATTAAGAAAGATAGAAGGACTAGAGGACATGAAGTTACATTAGCAAAGGAGCAGAGTAGATTAGATATAAGAAAGTTTTAATTTTCACAAAGGACTGTAAATGAATGGAACAGATTATCTGCTGATTGTGTGGGTGCTAGTAGCGTGAATATGTTTAAAAATAAAATCGACACATACCTCAGACGGGCGGGATACACATAGATAAAAGGGTCGGACTCTCGATAAGCCAAAGGGCTTCCTTGTCCACCTGCCACCTAGAGTTAATTCTCTGGGTGGCAATCTTGTTAAATCTTGTTAAATGTGTGGCAGGTGTACTCCTTCTGGTGCATTCAGTGGCCCGTGGATTGAGAAGATTGATAGCCTGACATGTATCCGGCACGCACCGCACAAGCTGGATGTAGCAACCAATGATACAGCAAGTGTAGTTCCAGGTGATGTGATATTTTTTTGGAAAAGTGCAATCGGATACTATCAACACAGTTTAAGTGTAGGCCAGTTTGGCATCACTGCCAACGGAACTTCAGTATTAAGGTCACCCTCAAGACTGGACAAACGTGACCTGAATAGCAAGGTGACCGTATTAGCGGGACTAATTCTTATGCTTTACTCTGATAGAAACACTTTTTGGACTGTCGTAGGGTGACTTTAATTGCGAGGTAGCTGTATTACTGACGTGATCATAAAGCGAGGTTCGACTGTCCTTTTTTAATTTGATTTATGCATTTAATGCTGGCGATTTCCTGATTATGAAGTCCTTTATTGAGTATATGGAACTAACCAGTGTATTTGAAACCATACACTGATACATCTGTTGCACCGGTGTGGCTTCTAAGGTGTTCATATAAGTTGTTTTGTGTGTGTATGTAAGTACTATATCGCGTGGTCCAGAAGGGGTCGTTGGCGCGGAGTGATGGAAGTGGAAGGTCAATCCCATGTTAAAAGATAGGAAAGTAGTTCCGGATTTCCACATTCCACCGCGCCGCGCCAACGGAATATTTATGCAAATGAGATTGCCTAATTTGCATGCGTTGCCTTATTTGGATAAATTCATTTTCACATATTAAAAGATAGGCTCGTTTGAGACAAAATACACCGAACAGCAGTTGAACCCATCCTCGCAAGCCAGGTCTCTTTGCCATGCAACACTTGCCCTGGCAGATTTCCTACTCGAAGTGCAGAAGTTAGCTGAGTCAAACTAGTAATTGACTTCGCCAGTTGCTACTGCGTCATCCGTGAGAACAGCACAAATACCCGCCCTAATTTGAAGACGGATAAACGACTTCTGGGAATCCCAATATTATAATGACCCGTTCGCCCATTATCACGGGAATCTGAAAGGTGTTGTGTATTCGAATAATTGCTTCTCGTTCCTAAACATTGCATGTAACACGAGCCACGGTTGCTTGAAATTGGTTTTATTATGACCACCTGACATCTGACCCGCCGACAACCACTGACCTAGTGAGCGGATGGTTGAACCTGTCACACACGAGACAGGCCCGTAGGCCGAGGCTCCGCCAAGGGACCGAGCCCTTGTTTGGTCGTGGACGATGTGTATTTATCTGAAATACTGTATATCAAATGTAGAATACATATAGGACAATATATTAGCAGGACCTACAGCCTCGTTTTTTCGAACAGGGTGACCATCTTGGTATTATTTCCGTACGGTGGTGCATAAATGTGTGTCTTTTGTGTGCTAAACTATAAAAATAATTCATAGATATTATGAAATAGATCAATCATGTCATGCTAAATCAGCCAAACTGAGGCTATTTGCAAACAGTTTTAATTGCTTGATGGAAAATGGCAGGAAATTGGTGAAATTGGCGGGAATTCGGTGAAAATGATGTTTGGCGGGCAATTGGTGAAATTGGCGGGAATTCGGTAAAAATTACGTCGTTAAATCGGTACGCATAGTAATTCGGTATGCGTTGTAATTAGGTCGAAATTATAGACATAGTAATTAGGTTACCAGCCAGTTTTAAGTTGCACACCTGTATGTAGTTTTGTTCAATGACGTCATTAAATTGGTATGTGTGATAAATTGGTAAAACTGGTAGTAATTTGGTTAGGTTTGGTTTCAAAGCGGTACCGAATGGTCTGTGTGTCGGAATTGTGTTCCATTTTAAAACATAGGACCTAAATCCTACATCACCTCCCCCTATCCAGTACGTTTAGAACTATAAAATATATAAAATAGATCGAATTGTGACATTAAATAATGTAAATTAGTCAAATTGTCTTAATACAATTCCATAGACGTAACAGAAATAATTAAGAAGACATAGTGAAAATAAAAGTAACTTACAAGTGAAACACTGAGACACCGACGTCTGAAGTAATATCATCCAGCCTCTCAAATTATGATAGGGTCTTGATTATGACATTGGCAATCATTCAATAATTCCGCGTCCCAATCTTCGTTAGTTATTGCCTCTGGCCAAGCGAAGCCGACTGGATTAAAATATTCATCCGTCGGCATTAGTACAGCAACGACGTCAATTTAATCAATTATGTCGGCCAGAAGTATCGTTATCAAATCACCAGCCATCGTAGAATCCTAATAAATTCAAATCACTATAATGTTAATCAGTCAAACTGGCAGTTATCTGTGTAGATTTGCAAATCTGTCAGACTGGTAGTAATTTGGTCCAGACGTCGGTCATTATTTGCTTCGGTACACTTGTCACTGTTGAATGACCACGATGATGTGTTATGTTGTCTATATATTCAATAGTACGTTACTTAATTATAGAACTAACATGTTGACGTAACGAGCCTTGTGAAATTGAAGACGAGAAATTATTCCAAGATGGAGGATACACATGTGCTGGCGCCACTGCGCATGCACCAAGTATGGGCGTTGTATGGAGGGCCAAAATGGTATGAAATTACAACATCTCCCTTCGTTAAATAATAAACAAAAAGTCTTGTAACGATAACTATAATACTATTAATTAAGGTTCATTCGATGTGCAAGTGTGCGGTAATATGGCTGTAATTATAGGTCCAATCTATTTGGCGGCTTGCTCACTCGACTGGATCGCCTTGCCTCAACATGTCGCGTGTGGCTGGCTGTCACTGGCGATTCGGGTTGCAGGATCGCACTGGGATGTACAGCCACTTGATCATCTTCGACGCCGTCATCTACATCATCGTTCGAGGCTTGTTCTTTCCATGTTTCTTGTGTGTTACGCAAGTGCCGCCGATTGCGTCTGTATGCGGCGCCTTGTTCTGTCAGGATGTTGTACGATCTGGGCGATCTCGCCTTGCTGGTGACCTTGGCGAGGTCCCACGTTTTTCGAGTCGGATTCAGCATTCGCACAGTCTGTTGTGGGGATAGAGGTGCGAGTTCCGTCGCCGTGCGGTCTTGGTATGCCTTGTATCCATCTTGTCGTTGTTGCAGATATGCATTTACATCTCCATTCGAGTGTGATGAGACTGTAGGTAGATTTGACTTGTATCGTCTTCCATTAAGAAGTTCGCACGGGGATGGCAGATTGTGGTCGATTGGGGTTGTCCTGAGGCACAACATCGCCAAATGAGGGTCACTGCCGCTTTCCTTCGCCTTTGTGAACAGTTTTTTTTACTGTTTGAACTGTCCGTTCTATGAACCCATTCGACTGCGGATACAATGGTGAGCTTGTGACGTGCTCAAACCCGTATCTCGCACTAAAGACTCGGAACTCTTCAAAGCTGTATTGCGTACCGTTGTCAGAAATCAGTCTTTCCGGAATTCCATGCTCGTCGAAGATTCCTTTAAGATGATTGATGACAGTGTTAGAGCTGATGTTGCTCAGTTTTCGTACGATCGGGAACTTGCTGTAGCAGTCGGCGATTAGCAGATACTCTGTACCGTTCCAATGGAATAGATCGGTAGCCAGAGTGTGCCAGGCGTGTTTTAGCATGTCGTGTGAGATCAGTGTCTCTTTCGTGTTGGCAACTTGATGTTGCTGGCATGGTGCACACGACTTGACCATTTCGTCAATGTCATGATTGATTCCACACCAGAAGACCGCTGTCTTTGCGCGAAGCTTGCATTTTTCGGCACCTTGGTGTGCGTAATGGATCTGTTCTAGTGCGGCGGCGTGTAGAGACTTTGGTAAGACAATGCGCTGACCTTTCAGCACCAGCCTGTCTTCAACACTCAGTTCGTCTCGGAAATTCCAGAAGGGCATCAGGTGCGCCAAGCATTGAGCTCTGTTCTCTGGCCAACCGAGTGATATGATTTCACGCAGCGCATGTAAGGTGTTGTCTTTCGTTGTTTCCTCGCGAATTTCCACGATACGAGTTGGGCTCGCGTTCAGATGCATGTGTACTTCGTGCACAGATAGGTCGAGACCTTGGATAGGTCCTGTGTTACATGGGTTTACCCTGGAGAGTGCATCTGCTAGTTTGACATCACTACCAGGAACGTACTTGATGTTCACGTCATACTGCTGTATATATATATATATATATATGTATATACCTGATGTGACGTCACACTCCCTTGCTGACTACTGACGTCACATCAGGTATGTATATATATATATAGAGGCGTTGGAATAATTGGGCGATTATTTCTCGCTAGAGTGATTTGAATTATCCGAAAGAAGAGAAGGCAAATTCGAAGTGATTACTGATTACCGTTGGCGAGACTGATTCGTGTGGAGACAAGAGAACAGCACTACTCTAGACTGTCTGGGGGGTTTGTACAGGGCGTTTTTTACTGAATTTTCACTGGAGGGGCAATGTCTTAAAAGGGCACTTCTAATGGGTAAAAAGGGCCGTTTAGGCATACATTAATGATTGTGTTCATAACCCTTAGGCATGTATGAAAACTTAATATAATGTGTTATTATCTTTGTATCCACCTAGTTGTGGGGTCTACAGTGACGAGTGACGTTATATATATATATAAATCGGCCATTTATTTGCTCTATTGCTGTTGACCTACATATAGCCCTGCTATAATCTGAGTCAGTAGCAGCTACGCCTGGCTAAGGTCAACCACGGCTTGTGGGTCTATCGGTTGAGGACATGCATCCCACCATTCCACTTTGCATAAGTGTTGTTGGCAAATGATCAGGATTTGTATGGACACCTGCACAAGTCCTTGACGAATGGCGACGTTGCATGGTCTTACTGGCATCCTGATGCTCCCCTGCGTTGTCCAAAGCAAAGAGATCTCTCCTAGCGATCACTATCAGGGTCCCCCCGAGTTACTGGCTCATGCAGTGGTTGCTGCCATTGTTCGTCATTATGGTTGTTCTTTGTTGCGTCAATCTGAATGCCTGCTGCAGGGCGGACGGAGATATCCAACTCGTCAGCCGATTCCAAATCGTCTCCATGGTTGGCAGATTCAGATTCAAGAAGCTGCTAAAAACACATTTGTTTCTAGCTGTTTTTGGTGCTTAACTCTTTCTAGTAAGTTTTTCTTACATTTTAAAACAATATATATATATATATATATATTCATTTTATTATACCCAGTCTTCTAAAAAAAAATTTTTTTTTTATCATGCTATCGTTTTTATGCTCTTTATGATTATTCTATTGATTGTGTACAGCGCTTTTGAGCAGGCTTTTATGTATGAAAAGAGCGCTTTATAAGTTCGGTATAATAATAATAATAATTCATCTCGCCGAGGTGTAGGTTCCTCATCAGACTGGATCACCTGTGCAATATCGCTCATCAGTAGCAGTTCGTTCCGGTTAACATTCCTAGTTGGTCCTTCTGCATCTTCTGTTCGATTACATATACATGATCTTGAAGCCGGTCGATAACCTTGTGTGGCCTGTCATTGTTTGCATCTTGGATCTTGTTACGCCCTTTTACTCCTCGGTTTCTTGTGAACACCCGTGCACCAATTGGTATATCGGTCGGTCTGGTCTTTGTGTTGCATGCTCTTGCCCGACGGAGTGCCTCCTTTTCCATCACTGCTCCTCCTGACCGAAATGCCTCTCTGAGTCTATGATGATGACTTGTCACCCAGTCGTCAATGGTGAAGTCGCACTCCTCTTCCCCAACATCCAGAAGATGGTCAACAGGCAGTCATGGCTCTCGACCAAAAAAGAGATAGTATGGAGAGTAACCTTTAAGAATGTGGTGTACAGTTGTACGCATATACTAGTTCAGGCAAATAATCTGGCCATCGCCTCTTCTTGTTGCATGACAATGTTCGTCATAGATCATGCAGCGTCCTGTTAAATCGCTCGCATTGTCCATTTCCTTCTGGGTGATAGGGAGTAGTTCGGTTTTTCACTACTCCGTAGAGTTTATACAGCTCCTTGATGTCTGCACTCTCAAAGTTCCGGCCTTGGTCACTGTGCAATCTCTCATAAGCTCCGTAATAGAAAAACCAGTGACTGACCAGTGTTTTCGCAACTGTATTGGCCGTTTTGTTGTGGGTTGGAACGTTGCTGAAACTGCTGATCCAGCCTGTATCTCCTCGAAGCTTTGTGAAGACATCGATCAGCACAAGCACATTCTCCATACCGTTGCTGGCTGGATCAAGCAGTGTGTAGTCCATGGCAAGAATTTCGAGAGGTCTCTTTGCAGTGAAACTACCAACAGTTGGCCTCAGCTTCTTCCCTATCTTTGCCAGCATGCATCTTTTATAAGTTTTGCAGTATGATTCCACATCTGCTGTCACACGAGGCCAGTAACACCTAGCATGTGCTAAAGCCAGTGTCTTCTCAGTTGCCTGGTGTCCCATTTGATCGTGAACAGCGTCCATCACCTGGGCTTTCAGGTTTTCGAGCAACACAACCTGTTTCACCTGGTTGCCGTATATAAGGACTGTCCGATAAAGAACACCACTGATGTTTGACAGCCTCTTCCAATCACGAAGCAACTTGCGGGTCAACCTATCTTCTTTCATGAGCTGTCGTGTGGTGGCCATCTTGCCTGCATCCCAGAATAACCACTCACGACCAATGTGTGTATCTGCTCTCTGCCACCGTGTCATGTCATCCTTGGGGATAGCAGGGAACGTGAACGTTGCTGAAACTGCTGATCCAGCCTGTATCTCCTCGAAGTGCGCCTCTTTCCTCTGTTCCCAAATCCGTGACTTCAACTGTTCTGGCATGATGGTAGACTCCAGAGCTGTGCCCAACGTGACTGTGACTGTCTCCATGCTGCTCTCGAATCGCTCCGGCTCCGGCTCCGGCTCCGGCTCCGGCTCGAGTATACCTTGAGGCTTCCTGCTGAGTGCATCGGCGTTGCTATTGTGTTTCCCCGATCGGTAGTTGATGGTGAAGTTGAACAGGGCTAGTTCAGCAACCCATCTCAACCCTGTAGCTCCCAGCTTTACTGTGCTTTGTATATAGCTTAATGGGTTATTGTCCGTGAAGACGGTGAACTCGGCTCCTACCAGCTTGTCACGACACTTGACACTGATTGCCCAGTATAGCTCCAACAGTTCCAGTTTCATGCTGCTGTAGTTCTGCATGTTCTTCTCACTTTCTCGAAGTCCTCGGCTTGCATAACTCAGTATAACAACTCCATTCTCCTGATGTTGTGGCACCCAATCCTTGCAGGCTGACACCCGTCTCTAGGATGAATGGTTTGGGTCCGGACAACCCAACACGGGTGCAGATACCAATCGCTGCTTTAGCTCACTGAAGGCAGTGTCACAGGAGTCATTCCAGTTATCCGTTAATGTCGGTCCAGTATTGTTCTTCCTCTTTGATTTCTTGTCTGTACCTCCCAGCAGTGGAGCAACAATCTTTGCGAAACCAGGCACAAACCTCCTGTAGTAACTCGCTAGGCTCAGGAACTGCCTCAGCTCCGTTTCATTCGTTGGTGTTGTCCACTCATCTACGGTGCGGGTCTTCTCTGGATCAGGTGAAATCCCATCCTCTGCAACCATGTGGCCCAGGTAACTCAGTCGCCGGTGGTGGAACAGTTGACATTTCTCTGGTTTTACTTTCAGGTTGTACTCACCCAACTTGGACAATACCATGTCCAATCTGTCAAGTGTTTCTTGGAGGGTGCGACCAAAAATCAGGATGTCGTCCAAGTATATGAGAAGTGTCTGGAAGTTCTGATCACCGAATACCTTGTCCATTAACCGCATACATGGAGCGTTGCACAGTCAAAATGGCATTCTGGTATATTCGTACAGACCTCCAGTTCCGACGCGGAAGGTTGTCTTATCCGTGTCTTCAGTCGCCATTGGGATTTGATTGAACCCATAGGCCAAATCAAAGCTGACGAAATACTTGGAACCCTTCATGACTTCGAGTGCCTCTTCAATTCTGGGTAGAGGGTAGGCATCCTTGTGTGTCTGAGCAATGAGGGAGCGGTAGTCAATACAGAGCCGGAGTGTTCCATCCTTCTTTCGCACAAGAACTACGGGTGCTGCATACGGAGTTGACGACGGTCGGATAATATCACGGTCCAAGCTCTTCTGCAGGTACCCCCGTACTTCAGCCCAGTGATGTGGTGGGACTTTCCGGTGCGGCACCTTAATGGGACCTCGTTTTTGGTGCGTATATTATGCTCAATCTGGTCACAGTATCCGAGATCATCTTCGTCTCGGCTGAAAATCCTGCAGTGCTTTGCAATCAGTCTCGTGACACCTTCGCGCTGCTCTGCATCGATGTCGCTCACATCCATCCGAGACAACAAGCTTGTGACCATTTCTTCTGTGACAGCAATGGGGGTTACCTCATTCATGGAAACGTCATGCTCATTCTGGAAATGCAGCTCTACCGGGGGTTCGATTGTGACATCTTCTGTACACGCAATTGTCATTCTTGGTTTCAAATATATGTCTCTGTCGGCAACTTGTACTGGGACACTGACGGTGTTGTTTATCGTCACACACGTGCGGCCCACTGTCAGTCCACGCTGCAATGAATGGGCATCCTTGCTTTCAACTGAGGCACTCTTGGTTAATTGCACGTTGTATAGATTCCTGGCTAACACACAGTGAGTTTGCTGGAATCAACTGCGGCTTCTTTCCAGCAACCCACACACGGCCACCCAGACTCGGCCTTTCCACTCTGACCTCACTGTGCAATGCCAGGACATGCGCCCAAGCGTGCGCTTCAGCTGCCTCAAGCATCTGCAGATAGTCCTCCACTACACTCGGATGACAGCATTTCTTTGACGTCACGGAAGATGTTGCTGTCAATAAGACCTGGTACAAGCTTCTTTCGTTCAGCGCGAGGCGTGCTAACAGTGTATTTTACAAACAGGAGGCCCATATCCTCAAACGTGTGGTCCATGAATTCCACGGGTAGTTCAACATATCCGATGTATGGGATTTCCAAACCTTGTGCTGCAAATATTGTTATCAATTGAGATACGTCCATGAAGTGTCCTTCCTCACTAAGTTGTCTGCGGAATAATGACTCTGTAATGGTTGACACTTGGGCCCCAGTGTCTAATAGACAGCGAATATTTACAGACCCAATCTTGATGGATGCCTATGGATACTCCCCCGCAGCTCTGTATACAGCAGAGTCCGCGCCACAACACGCCGTGTGGTCTATGACGACGGGCTCTACCGAAAATCCGGATTGTTTGTTCGGTTCGATCCTGCCCGTGGACAGTCATGGCGCATGTGGTCTGCCGAGCCACAACCCCAACACAGCCTGGGTCCATCCGACCTTTGTCGCCTGTCTCTTCCTTGCAGGGCCTGCACAGCAGCAGCCAAATCCTGTATTTGCTTCTTCTGGGCCTCCATCATTGCCTCCTGGCGCTTGATGAACTCGGCAATGCCATCTGGCATTACAGCTGCTTCTTGGCTGGCAACTTTCATTATATCAGGCGGGTTGCCACAACTCTGTCCCGGAGTTCGAAGAAATCTAGATGGGGCGCATCGTGGATGAGTCGACGGATCTCCCTGGAGATGCTGTTGTCGCTCACAGCTGCTGCCAGCCTCTCTTTCAGCGTCTGGTCCTTTCTTGATTCATAAGCCGGGTCTTTATCAGTGATCTTGCAGTAACTATCGACTAGTCTCAGAGAACAATCCACAAAACTCTCTCCCCGAGCCTGGCGGTACTGAAACAGGCGCTCCTGTAACGAGGCAAGATCACTGCCATCTCCGAAGGCTTGCAGTAGTGCTCTAAATATTGCCTCAGGTTCGTACCGGATTCCTCTACCGGCAATATCAATGCGTGCTCTGCCCCTAAGATGTTCCATGATAAGGGCGCGAGCTGCTATCTTGGACATGTGGTTGCAGGCCAGATGGTACCGCATGTCGGCCACCCACTCTACAATTTCAGGATCCCCTGTCCTTTCAGGGCGTCCGCGCAACCGCTCAAACCTACGAGCTTGCGCAATGATAAGCGGCTGCTGGGTGTCGACCCCAGGGCCTCCTGATAAGGAAAGTTCTGCTGAGGGGGGACCATCTCATCCCGCAGTCTGCTTGTTTCCTGTTTAGTCAATTCAGCCTCCCGCTGTGCAAGAGCAGTCTTTTCCTGCTCGGCCGTTATCATTGCATGCATGGCTACGATCTGAGCTCGAATATCCTCGATTGTTTCCATAGATACGTACACAAACTACGGATACCTTAATGTACATATACACGCATAGACAACCATTTTACAACATAAACGGTCTAACGTATGTGTTCAACAAGTGTACCGATTATCAGAGGATCTTCGCACGCATGATCACCAACCGTCACGATCTCCAGTCTTCTTGCGATCCTCCGATGTCTCGACCAGCTCTAACCACTGCCCTGGGGGGTCTAAACCCACGCTCAAGCATAACCGACCCTGTTCGCAGCGCCAAAATGTAACGCCCAGAGTGGCATTTGATGGTTGCAGGTGATTTTAATGAGGTATTTCAGCCAGCGGCGTACCATACCCCCCAGACAGTCTAGAGTAGTGCTTTTGCCTAGTCTCCACACGAATCGGTCTCGTCAACGTTCGCTACAGCACTTCAATTATCACTTCGAATTTGCCTTCTCTTCTTTTGAATAATTCAAATCACTGCGACATCAACATCTTAGTCCAGTAGAAATCGACGATGACCCGGACATTTTTTTTTAAAGCCAATTTTTGTTTTAAGGTGATCAGTAGGGTTTCCTGATCTTCAAAAAAAAAAAACTAAAATCAAGCCTGGGGAACTTTGTTTTTACCCTAATCATATGTTTAACTGTTTCATTTATTGGTTAATACGTTTGTAATGATATGTACACTGGTATATTAAGCCACACATTAATGATGAAGTTTTAATTAATCAAGTAATTAACCAATTAATTAATTAATTAGTAATGTATTTCTAATATAGCACTCCGTCCCAACGTTGTTCAGTGAATAATATAGCATTCAAACTTAAATATAAATAGGAGAGCATTGTCATCATCGTCACTGTCTGGTAGCTGTGCAAGAGTTGGGCCGTTTGCGCACTATCCCAGAGGCAAGACGCATCTTTGAGCAATTACAAGACACACACAATTTATCTTGGTGCTTGCAAGAGCAACGGATATCTTGTAGAAGATGTTTGGGTGCTGGTTTTTTGTTTGTGCTGACGGGCACTACTGAGTGTGCCTCACAGTGGAAGCCATTGTTTCTTTCTGTCCAATACAGTCTTCAGATTAACCCAAGTAGAAACCTGTAGGTGCACTCTGAGTGAATGGAATTAGCATGCTCGGCTTGTCAATGGAATTCTTTCAATGGCGACATACTTTGATGAAATTATGTGCTTGTATCGTAAGTCGTCGAGACTTACATTTCAGTTGCTTTTGGTGTAAAGCGAAACCACATACCGCTCCCCGGCTGTTGCGATGTCGGCGCTCGATGCAGTGTTACTGCCGAATATGGCAACGGATGTTCTCAGCTCTGTTGAAGATCCTAGAACTTTCATGTGTTTGACTTTGCCAATACCATAGATAGCTGACGTTGTGTCACAGCCATGCATAGCCTGTGCAAATGGCAGGCACTTACACATCTCCTTTCCGAGAGCATGTTGACCAGTGCGGGTACTGTTGAGTCTGCTTGGTTTGCATGTAAATAGTGGAATTCTCAGGCGCATGGTAAAGCAGAATTACAAGCAGATCTGTATCATCACAACGGATACAATCGTTCTCGTGGGATTCTGCAACTTTTAGGGTACACTTCGCAATTGTGGTATCCGCATATCCTTCCTCGCCAGTATGTCGCACATCGATACCTCCTTTCAGCAGGTAAGTAGAGAGGAGATTAATGAGTTGCTGTTTGTTGTGCTTGATTGAAAGAAAACTACTTTTGTCTGAAGGCACTGGAGTGTTACGTCCAACCAACACATCAGTGGAAAGGCTCTTGCCCAATTTACGTCGCTTCTGTTCGGGTTCTTTGATGGTGGGCACTTCATAGCTGTCAAACACTATGAACCAGGCCCTATCGTGTGCTGCCAAGTGTAGAACATACATCACATAAGATGAACACACTTCATGAAAGATACCTGTCTTTGGCCAGGGTTTCTGATGCAGAACGGCACATTCATCCACTGCTGTGGCTTTGTCGTCAATTCCATCATTGCAGACAACATGGGGATCGAAGGTAGCGATGTACGAAACTAATTTAGACTTCACTGGCCTTCGCATTGTGCCGTTGTCGTGGAATAAAGCTGGGGCTATCCCTGCTAGCTCATGTGAGAAGACACTGCGATCTGGTGGTCCACAAGTATATGCCTTAGCCAATAGTCTCTGGTACAGCTCCGTCGACGACATGCCCATTTCTTTTCCATCTGTCAGTTTGATAGTTTTCCTCATATCTGCGAAGGTTTTCACTCGGTCTGACTTCCTGAGAACGATGTCTCCGAACTTCTGATCTGTGATTTTCTGGTAGATTTTCATTCCAATATCCACAGCGTTGTCTACATTGACTCTCTCATCAGCTATGACCCCAGTAGCAAGATTTTGCAGGTGCTCGTCATTGTCGGTGGAAAATGGGCTTTGACTTCGCAGAAAAGTCAGGAATTTGGCCAGTTCAATGTTGTCCTGTTTGATGCGACAGTGAGTTTGATAATCGTAACCTCTCGAGTTCGTACGAGTTGGCATACATTCAGATGCAACAACCTGGTTTGTTATCTGATATGATTTAGTCACATTTGTTTAGGCAGTGTAAGTCTTTCCACATTTTTCATGGACATAATGATCACCTGCATTATTGAATTATTCAGCCAACCCATCACCTCGTAGTTTTGACACCGCCTCTAATGAATATATCCCTTTCTTTCTAAGTGTAACCATTAAGCCACCACCACCTTCTTAACAAATGACACGTTGCTCCATATCAGTGACCCGTTCCTGAACATTTTCTAGGCAATCTTCATAATATGACTATGTGTACTATTATTATGTGTAATATGTTCAACAACAGTTGCTAACGTTACTTTATATAATTACTCAAACAGTGATTTCGGATTTAACATGCTATCTTACTAACTATGAATTTTTCACTAATAAATCAACCAAGATCTACAGTTACGCCTTAGCTACAAAATGATGAACAATGTCATGTTTGGCTTTCCATATCACACATTTTCAAATCGCTCAAGCATTATAAATGCATAATAATCTAGAACAATCTGTAAATTTATTATAACTTTTCTAACAATCTGTAAGCAAGTAATTAATACAATAGCTGTTATTTATTTAGAATATAGACCCACTGCATAAAATGTCTCTAGAGGGGGTTTACGAAAACGGTTTGTTTTATTAAGTACTGCGGATATATATGTGATATTATCGCTCGTGTTTGGATTTTAAAACATTGGCTTTCGATAAACAATGGTAAGATCTAATCTTGTGGCAAATACTTGATTTCTTATATTAGCCAGTTAATGGATACATAAAATACAAATCACCACAATTAAGTGTCTTAACCGTTAACTTGCTGGCCAGTGGAATCAGTACGCCAAAATTCATTTGCATTTATGTATGGACAGCCAATAAAAAGAAAATGTTACAAAAATGACTGACAGGGTATGTATATAGTTCATGAAAAAAATTGAGGTTCCCAGGGTTGATTTTTTTCTTTTTTTCTGGAAGTTCAGGAAACACAACTGGTCATCCTAAAACAAAAAGGCTTTTTAACCAAAATTTCCGGGTTTGGTAAACAAAAATGTGCTGATTTCTACTGGACTATCTAACGAGAAACAATCGCCCAATTATTCCAGCGCTTCTAGCGACCATTTGACTGTAACAAATTCAACCGTTACACTAATAAGTATAATTTTTATTTCATGCTATGTATATAAAAACATATTTTTTAAACTTACAAAGTTGCAACCTTTCACTGACAAACTTGCAAACAAACTTACAAACATATTTTTAAACTTACAAAGTTACAAGGATCAAACTTGTAGTAATTCGGCTAGCCAACATTCGGAACTTACGCACCTGTATGTAGTTTTGTTCAATGACGATATAAAATTGGTAACATTGGAAGTAATTCGGTTAGCCAACATTTGCAAGAACTATATTGAAGGCCTGCTATCATCAAAGCGGTAGCGAATGGTCTGTGTGTCGGAAGAACATCCGGGTATTTTGTTCCACGTCAAAACATACACGACTACATTATAGGTTACGTACAACATACTGAATATATCTGAATATGAATATAATTATCTTATATATATATATATATTTAGTGACAGAACATTAAGTTCACATGTGCGTGCTGAAAGATCACGGACTACAGAGTAGAAAGTACACATGCGCAGACTGCAGATTAGAAACTTCAAGCACGGACTGCAGAGCAAAATCGTATTTCATCACACCCACGTGACCCTTATAGATATTATCTAAAATCGTTATCCTTCAAAATTTATCTTTTTCAGAACAATTGCATGACAAAGTGAAGCATTATGATGAACAGTATATGACTATAATAATAATTCAGACAAGGTGTACCGATATTTATATATTTCATTTTATTATTGGTCAAGTTCAAACATTAATCGTGTATTGTTCAAACTGACATTATACCTTTGCCATCTTTTTCTGTACTATAGTGCTTAAATTCGTGCGTTTTCGGCAAAAACCTTGGGTATACTAAGTCATAACCCGGCATTGATCACCGAAAATGGACACAAATAAACATTCTATATAACATTGATAATAATAATATTTATGTATATTTTAGAGTACATTGGCAATAACTTATAATCTTTATTTCACGCTATGAATATTACTAAAATTCATAACATGGCATTGATAACTGAAAAGTGCTACAAATAAATATTATACTTTGATTAAAATAATATTTATGTATCTTTTAAACATAGGTAGTAACTTGTAAGTATAACCTATAATACTCACTTTTTCACAGTTAGAAATGTATTTTTTTATGTGAAGTCATTAAATAAGTACGCAAGGTAGTTCGGTCAAACTTGTAGTGATTCGGCTAGCCAACATTCTGAACTTGCTCGCCTGAATATAATCTCGTTCAATGATACTAATTCGGCTACCCATCATTCTGAACTTGCGCGTATGTAAATAAATTCGTTCAATGACGTCATTAAATAAATACGCGTGGTAGTTCAGTTCAACTTGTAGTAATTCGGCTACCCATCATTCTGAACATGCGCGGATGTAAATAATCTCGTTTAATGACGTCATTAAACCAAACTTACTACCCAATGACTCTATATGTCAGTTTGGAGTAACCAGTTCGTGTATTGACCTACCAAGAAGCGCCACCTATGAAAAAATGTCTAACTCCCTATTATGAAAAATGTCTAAGTCGAACATTTCTAAATCCTACTAACTATGAAAAATTAGTCAATCCTGCCAACTATGAAAAATTTCTAAATCCTGCCAACTATGAAAAAACTCTCTCTCTCTCTCTCTCTCTCTCTCTCTCTCTCTCTCTCTCTCTCTCTCTCTCTCTCTCTCTCTCTCTCTCTCTCTCTCTCTCTCTCTCTCTCTCTTATTGCCGCTTGACTATACAACGTTATCGCATGTTGTTTTGTAACGGCAATAACTTCAAAAGTAACAACATTTGATGTATACCCAGCTACACATTTGTCGATTACATTATTAACTTTAGAATGACGTAGGAAAATATATTCCACGCTTCCAAATTCAGGTACATTTTAAAATATTTAACTCCCCGTCCTACTGCATCTAACAAAATTCGAAACAAAATCTACGAACAATCCAAATGGGTTCACTAACACGCCTACCAAATGTCAGCCCCATAGATGCGCCTGTCCCACTATGCAACACCAGTGGCTTTGAGCGTGATGACACCAACTGCACCAGACCGCTACCATTAATCGATAACATAATTATGTATCTCTACTTGTACGTCTTGATAATAATGACTTCAATAGTTATCTTTTTTCGGCTTCTTATCTGTGCGGTTTAAATCAAAACGCCAGTTTTTTTCGGATGGATGTCCATCACATACGGTCTTCACAGTGATTTCCCATTTGGTTCTTCATGTGTTTTCTTTATTTCGTTGTACCGTTTCTATTCCCCCTCTCGCTAACACGTTTACCAGTGGCAATGGTAAGCATGACATAACACATCTAGAACACTTTTGAATTCTTGTGGGTGGTATGCGCTTGGCATGCCTACCTCATACACCATAGCCGAGTGTTGCCAGACGCCCAGAACAGCTGTGAGTGTGGGATGTTGGAATTGTTCAAGAATGTTGCCGTTGATTTTCAAGAGCAGTGCTCTCTTTGATAATGTGTGGTAGTGATGGTGGTGTGGCTGGCGATTGGTTGATGTTGTCTGTGTGGCATTGCCTGAGAGTGGAGGATATGCGTCTATATTAGAGCATCAAACGTGTTTTGCAGGTCTTGTGCTGAGTGAACGACAACTGCACAGTTGCTCGTCTACTGAATCATGGCTTATTGTATTCGGCGCTTTGGCGCGTTTGCACGTTGGCTTGTCGGCTGGCACGCAGGACACATCAGTGCGTTGGCATGTAGTGATCGACCAGTTTTGTTGGTGACGTATGGAACCTTGAACGTCGCAAGGCGCAACAAATATGGCAAACGCTTCATGAAAGTTGTAAATAAAGGTTTCATGTCTATAAATGCATGATTAAATGTGTCCGTACATTGCATACAAACATGTAGTAGAACAGTTGTTTTTTTAGTTAAATAGATTTTTGGAAAGACGGAATATAAATATCGTATGGAGTGAAATGTAAAAATTTCTACTTTAAAACAAATTATTTAACTAAAAAACAACTGTCCTACTACATGTTTATATGCAATGTACATGTATTTATGCCTGGTCGTGTTATCAAAACCTATCGGTTATAGTGTATGCATTTTTGTCAACTTCAGTAATAAGAATGAGTATGAATCACCATGGATAAAACTTTTCAAAATGTCTTATATTTGACAGGCTTTTTTCCCCTAATGTGTGGTATTTTTCCTCATGTTGTCATGCTGTCGATGATACATGGTTTAAACAAGCTTAACAGTCAGTCTTCGTGACGGATTAGCCTACATTCAAACTTGGTCACCATACTGATAAATGGGTGGGGGGTGCTATTGACAATTTTCGCCGCCGCGCCGCTGTATTTTAAGCTCTTCTTCACCCTTTTCCCGTTCCTTGCGGCTCGCTAGACTGTGATATGAAAGACGGGGGAGGAGGGGGGGGGTGCTGTCGAAAATTTGTCGCCACCTGAACGTACGGGGGCACATTTCAAACGGTCTAGGGGGCACAATCACTGAGGCCCATTAAAAGTCTACAAGAAAGCAAAATTACAAAGGTCCAGGAGGCACGTGCCCCCCAGCCCCCTGGATCAGCTACAGAATATGTATTACCAATACAGTGTTTAAAAGAACATTTGAGTTTGAAGTATTCTTGCCATAGTTACCTGGTTAGATTAAGAATTACAATTTAATTCATTTCATACGTGGTACTACAAAATTACTTACTGAAACGGTTGTGTTGTACTCATATTACAATATAAATTACTTTGGGGTGAATTTCATATACTGTGTAAATGTGACTCTTCAACACCAAAGAGGTGTTTTTCTACCAGAATATTTTAATAATCACGTTAATAGTTTGAAGTTCTATTTGTTGTTTAACAGTTATAATTTATACTAATACGAATTAGTAAATGTATCATAGTTATAATTGGACAGTTTAACTAACATTGTATGTTCTTCTGAATGTATTATTTTACGTCTACTTACAAGTCCAAGTATTCTTTTACATATTTATCTAAAATATGCAATGTACTATTGTATGGTATTAGATAATAAATATTGTCTTGTCTATTGTGTTGAAAAAAGCCTCACTATAAGCTCAACACAATGGCAAGATTAAACTGTTTAAATGTATAAGCTTCAGCGGCCCTTCACTAACCTATATATCAGCGGTTCTTAACCTTGGCGTCCATGGGGGCCTGGGGGGCAAGGGCTCGTGCCCGTAGACATTTGTAATTTTGTGTGCCCGTAGACCTTTTTGAAAGGGCTCACGTGACCGTGCCTCCTAGACCATTTGAAATATGCCCCCGTTCAGTTTACAATAAGATGAAGTATGTGGCGGCAAACATTTTTCGACAACACGTGTTAGGAAGCTGCACAGCTAGCATATGAAGCATCTTAGACCGACATGGAGGCATGATGACCAACAGCAAGGGAACACGCAAACATGGAATAGCTTCATATGCAAGTAAACGTCAGATTGACAGGACAGGTGACTTGTACGGATGAAAACGAAACGTAGTCAAATATGGATCAGCTGAAATAATTAAGGGGTAATCTTAAAACATGTAGTTAAGGGTAATTTCAATCAACTACAAGGTTCATCTTAACGATAAAAGAACCCAAACGTTTTAGAATATTACTAAAAGTAAGGGATTATTTTATACATAAGCTAAAGAATTATTAGAAAAGGAGTCACTAAGAGGTAATTTAATAATGAACTAGATGGTCATATCAACATATTGCGGGGTCATCTAAAATGATGTGGTCTTGGAAAAAGTTAATTAAATTAAGGGACTATCTTATAAATTGATGGGTCTTGGTGATGATGTGGTTATGATGATGATAATCATGATGATGCTAATGTTCATGATGACGATGTTAGTAATGACGATGAAGACTGTGAAAATGAGGATGATAAATTATTATGATGATTATCAGGGGGACGATGAACACAATGAAGGCACCATCTTAATGATGAAGATGATGATTATTATGACTATGATGACGACGATAATTACGATGAGGATAACGAAGATGATGACGAAAATGATGACGCTGACCATTATAATTATTACGTTGATGAGTACAACGACAATGACATCCTTAACCTCCTCCTCAACATCTTCCTCATCGACGTCCTCATGTTCACCCTTATAAGGGTTAGCCGGGTTGGCACCTAGTTGACGTCCACTAATAGTGGACCAGACAAACATTGAAACGTCCTCTAAACATGTTAACGGCATCGTTTGTTAATAGTGGGCATCCAAGCTGGATCAGTCACCCATGCTGGATCAGTCACCCATGCTCGATCAGTCGCCCATGCTGGATCAGTCACTCATGCTGAATCAGTCACTCTTAATAATAATAATAAGATAACATATATTGCACCTAATTGCTCAGACGCGCATAAAAACAAAAGGATTGATCAATCTCCAAATCCATAAGCAGTATTCTAGTTGTCAACAGATGGGTCAAGGCGCAAGGGAGCTGCGGTGGATAAGCAAAGTTATACAGATAAGTTTTTAAATGACAACGGAATTTTGTAATATTTTCAACTGATCTAACACTAAGAAGGAGCATATTCCAGAGTTGGTACAGCAACATAAATAGCCCTAGTTCCAATGTTAGTGTTGACTCTAGGAACAAAAAGTAGGTCTGAGCTAGATGATCGAAGCTGGATAGGTTTTCTTACAGGAGTAAGCAGTGAATGCAAATAAGATGGTTGCTTACTGGACAGTGCCTGGTATGTAATGGTACAGATCTTAAATATTATACGATATCGTACAGGAAGCCAGTGCAAAGACTTCAAAAGTGGTACAGAGCGAGAAAAACGAGGAGATCCTGTAACTACTCTTGCCAGACAATTTTGGACACGCTGTACTTTTGTGATATTCTTGCTAGCGATATTATAAAGGAAGGAATTGCAATAGTCAAGTCTGCTGCTAACAGGCGATGTTGCAGTAGTTTTAGCAACAGAAAATTATATATACCAGCGAATACGGTGAAGATCACGAATATGATAAAAAAAACAGCAGCGACATGTTGAACAAATTGAAGCTACTATCAAAGATCACTCCTAGATTCCGCACCGAGGTTGCTGGCGTGAGATATTGATTTAAACTACGCGTAGGGAAAAAACCATCAAGTTTACTACGCTGCATTGGAGTACCAATAATGATCAATTCAGTTATATTTGCAGTTAATTTCAACTTGCTGTCAGTCATCCAGTGGAAGATATCTTGAAGGCAATCACTAAGTTGGTTAATGGAGCGATTTGTACCCGGGGTAGCCAACGAAATGTACATCTGAGTATCATCAGCGTAAAGATTTAACAAGATTGCCACCCAGAGAATTAATTCTAGGTGGCAGGTGGACAAGGAAGCACTTTGGCTTATCGAGAGTCCGACCCTTTTATCTATGTGTATCCCGCCCTTCTGAGGTATGTGTCGATTTTATTTTTAAACATATTCACGCTACTAGCACCCACACAATCAGCAGATAATATGTTCCATTCATTTACAGTCCTTTGTGAAAATGAGAAATGTCTTATATCTAATCTAGACTGCTCCTTTGCTAATGTAACTTCATGTCCTCTAGTCCTTCTATCTTTCTTAACTGAGAAAAAATTATTTCTATCAATATATTTTCATAACCATCCATTATTTTAAACACTTCTGTCTGATCTTCACTCAATCTCCTGGTCTCTAGTGTTGTTAAGCCGCATTTTTTAGGCGTATTTCGTAACTAAGATCCCTCAGTTTTGGTATCATTTTAGTTGCTCTCCTTTGCACTCTTTCTAGCATATCTATGTCCTTCTTGCGATATGGCCTCCACGCTTGAATACAATATTCTAAATGAGGCCTAACTATTGTTTTGTACAGCGGTAGTATTAGCTCTTTTTCCTTATACGTTATGTTTCGCCTAATTAATCCAAGGATTTGATTTCCCTTTGAAGCTGCAATTCCGCACTGCTCTGAAACCTTCATATCAGCACTAATGGTTAACCCTAAGTCCATTTCTTTTACAGTAGTACTTAGTACAGTACCCCCATTGTATTTCTACCTCTTCGTTCCCATGTCCTGCGTGGAGGCATTTACATTTCCCAAAATTGAAAAGCATTTGCCACTTTTAAGACCATTTGATCAACTTGTCAAGATCATCTTGTAAATGTTGTCTATCTCCTTCAATTTTAATCCTTCTAAACACTTTTGTATCATCCGCAAATTTCAACACCTTGCTTGTTATTTAATCATCCAAATCGTTTATATATATTAAGCATAATATAGGTCCTAGTACTGATCCCTGTGGTACCCCACTCAATACCGATTTTTAGTTTGAAGCCTCCCCATCAACTACTACACGTTGTCTTCTGTCGATCAGTCATTTTCTATCCAGTTTGTTATACCATTTCCTATGCCATGGGCCTTTAGTTTAGGCAGTAGTCTTTGATGTGGTACTTTGTCGAAAGCTTTTTGAAAATCTAAGTAGACGATATCTATTGGTGATCCCTCATCTACCCACTTAGTGATGTCTTCCAAAAAACATAACATATTTGTTAAGCATGACCTCGCTTTAAAAATCCCACGATGAGATGGGTTGATCAAGTTATGTTTAACAAGAAAATCCACCATGTGATCATTAATTAGTCTTTCTAATAATTTGCAAATCACTGATGTTAAACTCACTGGTCTATAGTTCTCTGACTTGTTTTTCGAACCTTTTTTAAATAACGGTATAATGTTTGCTTCTTTCCATTCTAAAGGAACCACTCCCTCTTCTAATGACAAATTGACAATTTCCAATAGTAGTTTGGGCGGAATCCCATCCACGCCAGGTGATTTATTATCCTTCATAGCCCTTATAGTCTTAGCTACCATTTCCGGGGTTACAATTAATTGTCCTAAATAGTCTGAATCTGCCCCCTTGAACTTAATCTCTGGTACTGGCAGTGAACTAATATCTTCTCTGGTAAACACTGAACTAAAGTACTTATTCAGGTCTTCTGCCATTAAGAATCCCTCTGATATTATATTTCCAGCACTATCTTCTAGAGGACCGACCTTATCTTGAACTTTCTGTTTGCTTCGAACATACGCATAAAAATTCTTGCTGTCATGTTTTATATTACTAGCTAATTGTTGTTCATAGTTGCTCTTTGCATTTCTAATTTCAGCTGTAGCTTGGTTAAGTGCTTCTTTATAACTGTAGTAGTTTTCATCATTTCCAGTACATCTATATGACTTCCACATCATTTGTTTATACTTAATTTTTTCTAATGGCTTCTTTCGATAAGTGTTTCTTTTTGGACCGTTTCCCTTGTTTTTTGAAGGGTACAAATTTATCGACTATGCACTTAATTCCACTTTTTTAATATATTCCAGCATTCTGTTGCTGTCTTATTTTTCAGTGTGTTATTCCAGTCTATCTTTGCTAAATATTTCCTCATGTCCTTATACCTTCCTTTGTGGAAATTTCTCCTATACTGCTTTTTACTATTCCTTTCTGATTTTACTTTGATGGTAAAATGTATCTGGTTGTGATCACTACTCACAACCAGAACTACTACATTGTCAACTAATTCATTCTGTGAGGACAAAACTATGTCTAACACATTCTCACCCCTGGTTGGTTCTAGCACATGTTGAGAAAGGAAAGTATCTTGAACTAAAAACTTGTGGTCCTCACTCCCCATACTCTGTAGAGATTTTCATTGTATATGCCCGTTGTTAAAATCCCTCATAATAATACAATCCCGTTTGCTTATTCCTTTATAGCGTTTTGATTTTTTTCATTCTCTTCTATGCTTATGTTTGAACTGGATAAACTAACCCAACTGTTAACGTTAAGTTTCCTGCAACTATATTACACCAAACAGCTTCTTCGCAATCTGCTTCTCTTTCTAACTTTATTTCATAAGCCTGGATATATTCTTTAATATATAAAACAACTCCCTTTCTTCCTATTCTATCTTTCCTAAACATTACATATCCTGTCAGTCCCAATTCGGCATCTGATATATCGGTGGTGGTCCAGGATTCGGTTATACCTATTATGTGAGGGTCAATATCTTCTACCATAATGTTTAGTTCATTTCTTTTGTTTACTATACTCCTTGCATTTAAACAAACACATTTATATCCAGCTTCAGAAGAGTTTTCCAGACTGTTCTTTGCTGATTTATTTGTGCTGTCAATTTTATTGATGCCTCAAGTTTCAGGCTTTTCTGTGAGTCCCCCCTGCGAATCTAGTTTTTAAATAGATGCAACCTGTCCCACTGTCAACAGATCGCAGCAGGTTCTCTGAGAAAACTGTTGCGCCCTTTCCACTAAGATGGAGGCCATCTTTCATGTACATATCTTCCTTCCCAACAAAGTATCCCCATAAATCCATGAATCCCACCCCTCTTCTTCACACATCTGCTCAACTAGAGCGTTGATCGCTATCCTCTTGCAGTTTCTATACGTTGCCCCCCTTCCTCCCGTTACTGGCCCATAAACACCCTCTCTTTTCTCATTGCCCCCTCAATCACTGCCTTAGAGTAGCTCCTTCTTCGGTTTGCATATGTTTGGTTGTTGTCTTTTTTCCCTGTCGTCTTCTCTTCTGTCACATTCTCTTCCGATCCATTCTTTCCTGTCGCTTTTTCTCTTGTCACCTTTCCTCCTGTCATGTTACATATTTCAATTACACAGCCGACTATTTATCCTATCACGAACGCTAACTTAACCGGCAGTGACCTAATTTAAATACAATCAATTACGTTACGTTAGGCTGCTTTATTTATTTAGGTTACGCCGCCCGACTATCGCCCTTGCTTAATTTTAACAACAATGCTACCTAATTAAAATATCTAGCAAGTACTGGCCATACATATATTATCTTATGTAAGTAGTGTGATGGCAGTTACTTTATCTCCTATATATTCTACCACATAATCAGGTTTGTTAAATCTTGTTTATCGAAGGATAAGTTACCCTATTATCACTCACTATACTAAGGTGTACTAAAATACTAACTAACTTTAAGCACAACTGCTACTCAATATATGTTTACTGCCACTTTGTGAATGATATTAAGGCAAGAATAATACTTATCAATCAGTAATTCCACTTGTTTATCGACTTTTCTGCACCACCAATTTCTACGATTTATCTCCGCCAAATATAGCCTCGAAAAGATGATGATCCAAGTTATGTCTTTGTATAACAGAGCTTAGGATGCAGAAAAAGAGTAGAGCGGATTCCACCCTCGATTTTGAATTTATAGGTCATTTTGACGGTCACAAAGTCAACTAGAGTCAACATGTTGGGATTTTGATGATTTGAAATTTTCTTTAGTATCTTTATACAAAACCAATGCTTTTAAGATTTAGAGAAGAATCGGCTGTGATATAAAGTGTTAAACTTTGAATTTACACTGGAATGTATGGAAAAATACAACACCAAAATGTGATTTTCTCGAAATGTTTATGAAGTGTATGTAAAAGTTGCTTGCATATCAATTTTTTCATGTTGGCATATTTTCAAAATTGTATACATAGAGTATGCTTGTGAACATGCTTGTGAACATGGTGTGGAAGTCAACGAACTTGCCAAACTGTGGATAAGTTGTTCAAGAAGATGACCATCGGTATATTTGAACACGTGCAATCTGACATGTGCAATTTGACGTCACACAAAGACAACAACGCTGACTGGTCAAAGAGTAAATCTTTGTGAAAATCGCTTCTGTTTTGATTCTCGACGGTTTGGCGTCAAGCAGTTTTGTCGTCGAGCGGTGTGTTAATCCAATTAGAGCGATTTTTATTTTGCCGCTTGCCGTCGAGGTTTGCCGTTAAACAAATTGCTAAAACTATAAATAATGCTTGTCCAGATGCCCTGAGGAAACTGTCATCACTCACTTCCTTACAATTTATCAACCAATATTTAGTCCATTACAAATTCTAGAAGGCAGTACCGTGACGTCATTCAATGCCGTGCATGTGTAATATGTAACAATTGTGGAACGTGGGGATATTATTATTATGTCTGACATGACATAATAATCAACAGCAATTACAGCGGGTAATTAATGCGCGTCTAGATATTAATAAACTTTACAGGTGTAGAATTATATAATGACATAAATTAAGTAAGATGGCATTAGGTAAAACTATTGAATTACGTTAAATGGTTTTCTCAAAGTTATGAATATAATTATAAAATGTTTTAGAAAAATTAAATAAAAAGTATTGTAATTGTTGAACACCTGTAATTCAAAGCTTTTTTATTTGAATACAATAATTTAACAGTCATTGTTTGTTAATAATAATTATAATGTTTCCTGTTGTGTGTTGTAAACGTAAATATAGAAGCTCGTTGGATGATTAGTGGCTATTCACTGGTGCTGTCGTTCCCACGGTGATGCTCTACAGACGTAAACGCTTGGGCATGTCTGCCCATATGCATGCACCTTGACAGTTGTAATTAACAAAATGTAACTTATTGGTTATTACAAAACAAGCATCCCTTTGAAGTGTAAACCCAATACCTTAACTGCCGACAAGAGGTACAGTGTTGCAACACAATATGTTGAAACAAAGTATATCCGTAGGCGCAGAGACAGGGGAGCTGCCCCCTGGAATTTCTCCGGGGGGCCGATATATGGTTCTGCCCTCCACCCCATTAAATGTGAGCGTGAATGATTGTTTTTGTGGCGAGCGTCAACGGCGGGTGGAAATCATTTTTTTAGACGATTAATGTGTATTTTGTCGACTGTGAAAGATGTGTGTAATTTGAAGGCAGACATGTGTTCTGCTCCCTTCCCAATAATAGGCTTTTTCCATAGCAACCCCCTTGTCTTCGGGTGTCATTTCATTCGAGAGAAGCTGGAGAAGAAAACTTGAAAGCAACGGCGCGACGTAAAATACAATAACATTGTCAACAGCACTGACCCCCCTCCGTGTTCGGATGTCATGAGCTCACAACCGAGACAGCGGAGAAGATGAAGTTACAGCGGCACAGAGGCGCAAAATGTCCAACAGCAACCTCCATCCTCCCCCTCTTCCGATGCCACAGTCGAGCCAACCGTGACAGTCACAAGGTGAAAGAAGATGTGCGACGGCGCGGCGGCGAACATTTTTCAGTGGTGCTGAAGCTCCGGTAGCCCCTCCCGCGCCATTGAGTATATGTTTGAAGATTAAATTAGTAACTTCATGGATTCCCAGACACTGTGAACATAACGTAATTATATATATATTAAGCAATTTTTTTTAAAAGTTAGCTAGAGGGAGTAATCTAGGGTAGATTAAAAGTAGGCGATTTGCGAGCGATAATTGGGGACGTTAATGTAATCGGAACGTTGTTTACACAAAGTAGGTCACTGGCGAAGTTAACGTAACGTGAACGACAATAGAATAGCGTTATTTGAGATAATCGATGTAGTTAGATGAGTAATTAAAACCTGAAATAACAACCTTTTAAAGTGTACATTAGTACACAGGAAACAGTCTTTGTAAAGACTAACTTGTATCTAAGCCTAACTTGAATACATTGTCATCGACATCGTAACTAGGTAAGGCACGGTGTGTCGCTATATGTTAACAAATATAACTAACTATAACCTAAACAATCTGGTGTAAATTGTACACAAAAAAGTGTTTTCAAAGACTATATAAAAACTATTTTGAACATAAATAAATTCTGATATGGCACCTTGTAAGCGGCAACACAGTGCAAAACGACACTTAGTTTGCAACGACTGCCAGAGCTCGGAGGATTTTGCGTTGTCTGGCTGTCCAAAATCATGGGCAGACACCAAAGACGACGGATTCACCTTTCGGTGTATGGGGTGTTTGAGGGTGGAATGTCTGACGAACGAGGTGTGTAAGTTGACGGATATAGTGAGGGAGATGGAGATGAGACTTAACATAGAAATATATGGAGCAGAGAGGGATGACGCGGAGAGAGTTGAGAATTCTACAACACAGAAGGAGCAGAGTTGTGACACGGAGACTGAAGAAAGGAGACTGAGAGGAGGGAACGCACTAGTTGAGCAGATGTGTGAAGAAGAGGACGTGGGATTCATAGATTTATGGGGGTACTTTGTTGGGAGGGAAGATATGTACATGAGAGATGGCCTCCATCTAAATGGAAAGGGGCAGCAGTATTCTCAGAGAAGCTGCTGAGATATGTTGACAGTGGGACAGGTTGCATCTATTTAAACTAAATTCGCAGGGGGGACTCGCAGAGAAGCCTGAAAATGGAGGCATAGATAAAGACAGCAAAAATAATTCAGCAAAGAACAGTCTGGAAAAAATTTCTGAAGCTGGATATAAATGTATTTGTTTAAATGCAAGGAGTATAGTAAACAAAAGAAATGAACTAAACATTATGGTAGAAGATATTGACCCTCACATAATAGGTATAACCGAATCATGGGCAATCACCGATGTATCAGATGCCGAATTGGGACTGACAGGATATGTAATGTTTAGGAACGATAGAATAGGAAGAAGGGGAGGTGGAGTTATTTTATATATTAAAGAATCTACCCAGGCTTATGAAATAAAATTAGACAGAGAAGCAGATTGCGAAGAAGCAGTTTGGTGTAACATAGTTACAGGAAACTCAACGTTAACGGTTGGATTAGTTTATCGAAGTCCAAACATAAGCATAGAAGAGAATGAAAAAATACAAAACGCTATAAGGGAAGTGAGCAGACGGGACGGTGTTATTATGGGGGATTTCAACCATGGGCATATAAAATGGAAATCTCTACAGAGTGTGGGTAGTGAGGACCACAAGTTTTTTGTTTTGGTACAAGATAGTTTCTTTTCTCAACATATGCTAGAACCAACCAGGGGAGAGAATGTGTTAGACATAGTTTTGTCCTCACAGAATGAATTAGTTGACAATGTCAGGATATGTGAGCCACTGGGGAATAGTGATCACAACCAGATACATTTTACCATCAAAGTAAAATCAGAAAGAAATAGTAAAAAGCAGTACAGGAGAAATTTCCACAAAGGAAAATATAAGGACATAAGGAAATATTTAGCAAAGATAGACTGGAATAACACTCTGAAGAATAAGACAGCAACAGAATGCTGGAATATCTTAAAGAGTGAAATTGAATGCATCATCGTCAAAATTTGTTCCCTTAAAAAACACGGGAAACGGTCCAAAAAGAAACACTTATCGAAAGAAGCCATTAGAAAAATTAAGTATAAACAAATGAAGTGGAAGTCATATAGACGTACTGGAAATGACGAACACTACAACATTTATAAAGAAGCACTAAACCTAGCTACAGCTGAACTTAGAAATTCAAAGAGAAGCTATGAACATAAATTAGCTTGTAATATAAAACATGACACCAAGAGTTTTTATGCGTATGTTCGAAGCAAACAGAAAGTTCAAGATATGGTCGGTCCTGTAGAAGATAGTGCTGGAAATATAATATCAGAACGATTCGTAATGGCAGATGACCTGAATGAGTATTTTAGTTCAGTGTTTACCAGAGAAGACACTTGTTTACTGCCAGTACCAGAGGCTAAGTTCAAGGGGGCAGAATCAGACTATTTAAGACAGTTAATTGTAACCCCACAAATGGTAGCTAAGAAAATTAGGGCTATGAAGGATAATAAATCACCTGGAGTGGATGGTATTCCACCCAAACTACTATTGGAAATTGTAGAACAAATTAGCATACCGCTTGCAACAGTTTTCAACTTGTCATTAGAAGAGGGAGTGGTTCCTTTAGAATGGAAAGAAGCAAACGTTATACCGTTATTCAAAAAAGGTTCGAGAAACAAGTCAAATAATTATAGACCAGTTAGTTTAACATCGGTGATTTGTAAATTATTAGAAAGACTAATTAAAGATCACATGGTGGATTTTCTTGTTAAACATAACTTGATAAACCCATCTCAACATGGGTTTCTAAAAGCGAGGTCATGCTTAACAAATATGTTATGTTTTTGGAAGATATCACTAAGTGGGTAGATGATGGATCACCAGTAGATATCATCTACTTAGATTTTCAAAAAGCTTTCGACAAAGTGCCACATCAAAGATTACTGCCTAAACTAAAGGCCCATGGCAAAGGAAATGGTATAATTAACTGGATAGAAAAATGGCTGATTGACAGAAGACAACGTGTAGTTGTTGATGGGGAGGCTTCAAACTGGAAATCAGTTTTGAGTGGGGTACCACAGGGATCAGTACTGGGACCTATATTATTCTTAATATATATAAACGATTTGGACGATGATATAGCTAGCAAGGTGTTGAAATTTGCAGATGATACAAAAGTGTTTAGAAGAATTAAAAGTGATGGAGATAGACGGCATTTACAAGATGATCTTTACAGGTTGATCAAATGGTCTGAAAAGTGGCAAATGTTGTTCAATTTTGGGAAATGTAAATGCCTTCACACATGACATGGGAACGAATATGTAGAATATACAATGGGGGAACTGTACTAAATACTAGTGTAAAAGAAAAATACTTAGGGCTGACAATTAGTGCTGACATGAAGGTTTCAGAGCAGTGTGGAATTGCAGCTTCAAAAGGAAATCAAATCCTTGGATTGATTAGGCGAAATATAGCATATAAAGAAAAAGAACTAATAATACCGCAGTACAAAACATTAGTTAGGCCTCATTTAGAATATTGTATACAAGCGTGGAGGCCATACCGCGAGAAGGACATAGATATGCTAGAAAGAGTACAGAGGAGAGCGACTAAAATGATACCAAAACTTAGGGATATTAGTTATGAAAAACGCCTAAAAGAATGTGGTTTAACAACACTAGAGACCAGGAGATTGAGAAGAGATCAGATAGAAGTGTTTAAAATATTGAATGGTTATGAAAATATTGATAGAAATATGTTTTTTTCAGTTAAGAAAGATGGAAAGACTAGAGGACATGAAGTTACATTAGTAAAGGAGCAGTGTAGATTAGACGTAAGAAAGTTCTCATTTTCACAAAGGACTGTGAATGAATGGAACAGATTAGCTGATGATTGTGTGGGTGCTAGTTGTGTGAATATGTTTAAAAATAAAATCGACACATACCTCAGAAGGGCTTGATATATGTAAATAAAAGGGTTGGACTCTCGATAAGCCAAAGGGCCTCCTTGTCCACCTGCCATCTAGAGTTAATTCTCTGGATGGCAATCTTGTTAAATCTTGTTAAATGATCGGGTGAATAAATGGACGATGTCGAATAGTTCAGGTAAGTATACTCTCTTAATTTTTTTTAAAGAAACACGGTAAACAAATTATGTAAAATATGACGTGAAAGTGGGCACCCCGTATTTGTTATATCTTTTCCATTAAGGTAGGTTTGACCCCACTGTTCTTGCAACATGAATGTTATTGTCTGCATACCAACGTTAATGTCGTATTCACTTTGTCTCTGTGCTTACTCTATGAACGTTCTGTCGGTCATTGGTGCAAGGTTTATGATGGGATCATGCAGTGTGCAATGCTGGTAGTTGTTTGAAATATGTGACGACATTAGGCCATCTAAAATGTGATTTTGACGGATTAATGTCGCCCTGTCTGTCAAAATGCCCTATCTTCGTCAGGCATTTCGTAGAGTCACTCTAATATTATAGAGGTGTCTTATTTTTGTCAGTTACATCTTTTTTTAACATTTTGTTATTCCTCCACTCGAATGTTATCTACAGTTCATCTGAAAATGGAGTCGTTGATCAGGAAAGTGGTTTCAGAAGAATTTCCTAGCTCATGCATCAAAAGAGACGCCACTCCTGCTCTTGCAGGATTGAGCAGCATCCCACATATCACCAACCCTGATTGACCTGGCTATTACAAATGACATCGCCCTCCTTTGCTTTCCACCCAAACTCAGTTACATTCTACAGTCTTGCGACGTTGCAATATATCGCAAAATGAAGGCAGAGCTGAGCAAGGTGAGGTATCAAATCAAGATGCTAATAGGCGACATTTGAATCAGCAAACACAAGTTTCCAGCAGTGTTTAAGAATGTCGCTGAGAAGACATTCACTGAAGACGCAATCACCGAATCGTTTCGGAAATGTGGGATCTGTCCATTAAAAAGAGATGCGGTCAGCAAAGAATTAATTCAGAAGTCTGAACATTTCCTGGATCAACCAAACCAGAGTGTGTAGAAGACGCAGAAGACGGGAACAGTGACAACTAAGTACAGAACGAACCCAAGGGAACAAACAAATCCAATGTCACTCACGTGGACACTTCGACTATTCTAGTAGGTGAAGATGATGAAGGTATGGTGAGCCTGGATATGGAAAACAAATGTGTGATCAACATTTGTGTGGAGATGCTCTTTTCACCGGATATTCCTGATGACGCAGAAATCGTTCTCACTGCTGCGAATATCACTATATGTCCACCGCAGTGGCTCTTGATGTGATAGAACAATCATTGATGCCAAAAAACGCCATTATCATAGCAACATGTCATGTAGCCGACGAAGACATGGTGTCTTCAGAACTTCTGCATGATATGGCCGAATGTGCTGACCTTAAAGTAAGTAAGTAATTTATTTCCAACAACAACATACAACAATTGTACATCCCATTATTCCAAAATACAACATTTTCAACAAAAAGGTATTTACAAGTGTTGGTGGAAAGGAGGTGAATAGAAGTGCAATACTTATGTATGGTTCACCCAAACCAATATAGTTACTTATTGTACTAATAGAACATATTACAAAATATTTCAATTTCACAAATAATGCAATGTACGGTGCCTGGACTATGTAATGTCTTGTTATAATTATTTGGATGTTTTTCTTAGATCTAGTACATAGGTAGAAGATGGGATTGTCGTTTTTTTTGGAATGCCTTTATGCTTCTACTGCTGGTGAAGCTTTCATGTAGGGTATTCCACAGTTTTACTCCACAAACAGAAATACATATTGATTTTTTGTGTGGTATGCACACGATGACATCGAAACGTGTCTTTCTGTCGAGTACCATGTAATAAGATATACCGCTTAAACATTGTTTGCATACTGATTGGTAGTTCATTGTGATGTACCTTATACAATATTATCGCTGTCTTAAATTTAACTAAGTTTACAAACAGTACACAGTTGCTTACAAAGAGTGCTGGTATGCTCCAAACGCTTTACGCCACATATTAGACGAACGACTAATTTCTGCAGCACACTAATACACCTGATGTTTGAGACATAGGGATTACCCCATATTTCGCTGCAGTAGCTAATATATGGCAACAACAGGGAACATTATAATATGTACATTCCATCCTGATTAATTAAACAACTTACTTTGTGAATAATTGCTGCTACTTTCGACAATGTTGTTCTAACCGTATTGATGTGAGGCTTCCAGTTTAGTTGGTCATCAATACATACTTCCAGAAATTTGGTTACACGTACTCTGGTTATTCGTGCGTTATTTACACACATATTAATGACAACATCTGGTGGACGGTTCCCGAGAAATTTCAGGGGACAGCACCCCTTTTCCCGCACCTATGGATATACTTTGTTTCAACATATTGTGTTGCAAGAGTGTACCTCCTGTCGGCAGTTAATGTATTGGGTTTACACTTCAAAGGAATGCTTGTTTTGCAACAACCAGTAAGTTACATTGTGTTAATTACAGCTGTCAATGTGCATGCATGGGCAGACATGCCCAAGCGTTTACGTCTGTAGAGCATCACCGTGGGAACGACAGCGCCAGTGAATAGCCAATAATCATCCAACGAGCTTCTAAATTTACGTTTACAACACACAGCAGGAAACATTATAATTATTACTAACAGTCAATGACAGTAGTAATAGAGGTTAAGTAGCGGGGATGTTGGAGTCGGAGGAGAGCAAGCCCCATGTTAAGAGATAGGGATTTGCCCCAGCCGGAGGATTTTACTCCGGTTATGATTTATGCAAATGAGTTGAACGGATTTTGCTCCGGCTAGTCAATTGACCAATCAGGAGCGAGCTGGGCATTGTGGGTAAAGTGGAATTGACCAATCAGGAGCGAGCTGGGCAATGTGGGCGTGGCTAATTATGCAAATGATCTTATATGGGCATTGTGGGCGTGGTTAGTTATGCAAATGAGCTTGGGAAAGTATTTCCCATGTTAAACATAGGGAATTTTCACCCCATGTTAAAGCATAGGCCATTTTATCGCAAAGGTATCCGACCACTTTTCGAATTTTCTCCATGTTAAAGCATAGGGAATTTTTTCCCATGTTAAAGCATAGGAGGTATTATCGTAAAGGTATCCGACGACTTTTTGAATAAAATAAAATATACCAAACAGCATTTGAATATGTCACACACGAAATTGCTTGGCCCGTAGGCCGAGGCTCCGCCAAGGGACCGAGCCCTTATTTGTTTGACTATGACATGTCGAAAATGTGGTGTTATAATAAGGCGTAATGTGTAACAAAAGGGTTATAAATTCAACGGAGACCGTTTCGTCTGAAGTAATGTATACGAAATGTAGACTACATATAGGACTATGTTATATCAGAACATATAACCTCGTTTTTTCGAACAGAGCGGCCATCTTGAAATTATACGTTTGGTGTCTGTTACAAAACCGTACTCGAGACGTGTCTGGACATGTTTGTTTGTTTGTTGCGAGCACGCGCATCCTGTATGATGTCATTAAACTGCTACGCGCAGTAATTTTGTACGCGAGGTGAGTTGGTCAAGCAGGTAGTGCTTTGGTTAGACCTTGTTTTGAACTTGCGCGTGTGTAATGTAATCCCTTCATGTGACGTCATGATGCAATGAAGTCATGGTCAGTGACGTCATCAAACTGCTACGCGCAGTAATTTTGTACGCGAGGTGAGTTGGTCAAGCAGGTAGTGATTTGGTTAGACCTTGTTTTGAACTTGCGCGTGTGTAATATAATCCCTTCATGTGACGTCATGATGCAGTGACGTCATGGTCAGTGACGTCATTAAACTGCTACGCGCAGTAATTTTGTATGCGAGGTGAGTTGGTCAAGCAGATAGTGCTTTGGTTAGATCTTGTATTGAACTTGCACGTATGTAATGTAATCCCTTCATGTGTTAGATAGGGAATTTTCTCCATGTTAAAGCATAGAGAATTTTCTCCATGTTAAAGCATAGAGAATTTTCTCCATGTTAAAGCATAGGGATTTTCTCCATGTTAAAGCATAGGGAATTTTCATCATGTTAAAGGATAGGAGCTATCGGTAAACTGCTACGCACAGTAATTTTGTACCCGAGGTTGACTTGGTTAATCAGATAGTGCTTTGGTTAGCCATTGTTTTGAGCTTTCGTGCTTGAATATAATCCCATCATTTGATGTTATGGTCATTGTCGTTATAGCGAGTGAAAAATTACCCTGTTAACTGGTATGAACCGGTATGAACTCGTAATGACTGCTCTGTGACTGTGTGTTGGAAGAACATCTCTATATTCGACCCGTGATAAAACATACGAGATACCAGTATTTGTTATACGAGATTTGTACTTACCAACCGTTGATATCCTGTTTGTAAACTGTTTTGATGGTGTATTCCCTGTTCAAATCTCATCTATTTAAATAAACACGCTATGCGCGATGCACAATGTCGACTCGGTGGCCTTGACACCAAAGATCCTATATCAATGCAAGACGGTGCAGTGTTCGCTATCTACATTGTTCGAGGAAAGTGAAGCGTCATGTTAGAACAGTACAGGCACATAATAACCTCCCAGATAAGATGTACCAGTATTTATATAGTTTACCGTATTAAGGGTCAAGTGTACAAATGTCCATTAGAACGTTTTTTTAATCTTTTTTCGTACCATAGTATTTAAATTCGTGCTTCTTCGGTAAAACCTTCCAAACTTGCTTCTGTCGTAAAACAACTAACCTGGCATGGGTAACCGAAAACGAACTCATAGATTCAACAGTTATGTTAACTACTTATGTCTATGTGTAGTTCAGTACAGATACGGTAACCACTTATGTCTGTGTAGTTCAGTACAGTTATGTTAACCACTTATGTCTGTGTAGTTCAGTTTAAATAAGAACAGAGTTCCATTTGTTCAGTCACTTTACTAAAGAGAAAGCGTGAAATGACAATAACTAAACAAGTATTGAACAGGTTGAAATGCGAGTGTGTAATGGTTCCGTTTCTAGTAGCATAATGTTCTCTATCTCCCTCCGAGTCTTTATGCTACTGGATAAAGGCTGATAAATGTTTATTGACTATCCCATGGAGTAGTCCTTGTGCCAGGTAGGCACGCTGGTCGCTCTGGTGGATCGTCGTTGACCAATTGCTGGTGCTGGTGGTTCCACGTCAGGCTCCGATGGGGGTGGGGATCTCGGGGTCTCTGGGGCTGGTGGTGGCGTCTGGAGGATCGCGCGCCTCGGTGTGTCTCGTCCTGGGGTTGCAGGCGTGACTGCAGCGGGCGGTGTCTTGCGCTGGGGTGTTCTCGCTGACGTCAGTGTCGGTGGCGGTGTGTGCCCCGTCTGCGTCGCAGGTGTCGCAGGGTCGTTATCGAGGTCAGGTAGTTGCGGTGTCACGACGGGTGCTGGTACGGTGACGCGGGTTGCTAGGTCGTCATAGATCGATCGGGTTGGCGGCCGGTCGTAGTGAACTGGGCTGAACTTGCGCAGGAATTTTCTGTTCCGAAGTGTGACTCTGCCCGATCCGTCAATCTTGATCGCATATTGGTCGTGCTGACGTACCTCAACGATACTGCCCGTCTTGTCCCATTTGTTGGGGTGAGGTCCTGTCTGGTTTTGTACGCGGACTAAGTCCCCTACCGCGAGTGGTGGAAGGCGTTTAGTGTGCTCCGCCCAGGTTTCAGCTGTGCGGATGTGGCGTTTACGGAGGGCTTCCTCCCTTGCTTTGAGTGTCTCACGCCAAGTCTCATGTGGTCTGTATTTCCCGGGGATAATCGGGATGAAATCGCGTGTCGGGCAGCCGAAGACACACATTGCCGGGGAGATCTTTGTGTCAGGGTCGGGTGTGTTGCGATATTGTAGTATCGCCATCTGCACAGCGTCATTGTCCAGTTCTCCCTTCGGACCGGTGTTGTCGGTGATGAGTCGTTTCATCGTCTTCACCCCAATCTCTGCACGACAGTTGCTGTGGGGGAAGGCCACCGATGATAGGCGGTGGTGTACGCCCCATCTGTGCAGGAAAGACCTGGTCTCGGTAGAGGTGAACTCCGGACCCCCGTCCGATGCGAGCTCTTCTGGCGTCCCGTACGTCACGAAGGCGCGACGTAAGTGGTTGATGAGGCCGGTGGCGCCACCTGTCGACTGCGATATGATTGGCCAGTTTGAGTATCTGTCCACCGTCACGAGGTAGTGTACGCCCCTGTGTACGAAGAAGTCCGAGCACACTGCCTGGAAGGGGTAAACGACCGGGATCGGTGGGATGGGCGGCGCTCCAGGTTGTGAGGGTGCCATCCGGTGGCAGTGTTCGCAATTTTTCCGAGTGGTGCTGATGTCGGCCGATATGCCTGGCCAGAACACAGAGGATTCTGCACGGGCGGTCATCATCGATACGCCCTGGTGGGCAGCGTGTAGGGTGCTCAGTACCTCACCGCGGAGTGAGGGCGGTATGATAACCCTGTCCTTGTATAGGATCACTCCGTCTGTCGATGTGATGTTTTCGCGGTACTGGTGATAGTCGCGAATCGTCTCTGGCATCTCGATCTTCGAGTCGGGGATGCCGTCGGTTGCCATTTCCTCCAGTGTGTGCATATCGACGTCGCTGCTGGTAGCCTCCCTGACACGGTCCCATGTCACTGATCGCAATGATTCGAGGCCCGCGGCGCACCATGTCAGGTTGTCCTCCTCGACGTCGTCGTCGTCGTCGTCATCCGGTTCGACTCGGCGTAGGAGAGATAAGACGTTGGTGTGCATGCTGGATGGTACGTGGTTCACTATGGCAGCATTGTCGTCTTGTAGGTTCATGAGTGATGGTAGCGCGGTGCCGACCGGCCTACGTGACATGGCATCTGCCGCCTTGTTCTTCATGCCTGGGACATGTGTGATGCGGAAACGATAACGCAGGGTCTTCTCCTTGAGGTTCCTGAGGCGGGGGTTAGGTATGTCGTCAAGGGCTCTGTCCGCAAGGAGTTTCAGCAGCGGCTTATGGTCTACCGCTACGATCAAGTTCTCGCAACCCAGCACGAAGTAGCGCGCCTTGTCCAAGGCGTCCGCGACTGCAAGGGCCTCGCCCTCTATGGGCGCGTATCTGGATTCTGCTGCGTGTGTAAACCTGCTGCCGACCAGGGTTATTTTCCACCCGTCGTTGCAGCAGAAGGGTCTGATTGGTGAGCATCGGCAGTGCTTTTGAAGTAGCCAGAATCCAATGCCCTCCTTCGACCAGTCTGTGGCGATGCATGTAGGCTTGGTCTTGTCAAAGATGCGGACGCCGCGCTCGATTTCTTGAACGATCACGTCCTTCGTCTCGCGGAATATGTCCTCTAACTCCGGGGACCACTTGAAGCGTTCTCCATTTTTCAGGAGCTTCCGGAACGGATGCATTCGTTCGGCCATGCTGAACGCGTAGGCCACTTGATTGACCAGCCCGAACCACGATCTGACGTCGGTGATGTTACGCGGTTGTGGGAAATCGCGGATCGCCTCCAGGTAGCGGCTGCATGGTCGCACGTCAGTCATGGTGATCGTGAAGCCTGCAAAGTCCGCTGTGGGTGCGCTGAAGACGAACTTCTCCGGGTTGAGGATGATTCCATTCCGGCCACATATATCCAGCCATTGGACCGCCTGGAAGTAGCTCTCCTCGATCGTATCTGACCATAGTAGCGTGTCGTCCACGCACTTGGTCTTGTCACCAATGTCCGCGACGATCTCGTCGTATCGTCGTGTATAACCATCTCCTGACGCTATATACCCTTGTGGAGCCGATAGGTACCGGTAGCGTCCCCATGGAGTGATGAAGGTCGTCTTGTGGCGGTCGTCCTCGTATAGAGGGACACTGTGGTAGCCGTTCCATGCGTCGAATACGGTCTTGCGTTTCCCGTTAGGTATGCGTCTCGCCTGGTGGAACGGGGATTGGGTGTGGTGGGTTTCGCGGAACGCATGTTTGTTCAAGGCCTGGAAGTCGATGGTGCGTCGCGGCTTGCCGTTCTTTTTCGCGCAGATTACCATGCGGTGACACCATGTCACCGGCGTACCGATGGGTACTTCCTCTAACACGCCGAGACGAACGTCCTGGTCAAGGCCTGCTTTTACCTCGTCTTGCCAGTGTATGGCCACGGGGATGGGAGTGTGATGGGCAACCGGCGTCGCATCCTCATCGAGTATAAGACGTAGCGGCGGGCCAGTCATTCTCGGTAAGGGCTGGTGCGGCACGTATTGAAAGTGCCCTGAGCGTGTATTCTGAGTAAGTGTTTCTGTAAGGTTTCTCTGTTAGCCTCGGTCGCCGGCATGGGGAGTGTGGTCGGCTTGGTCGGCGGCTCTGCACGTCGCGGGCAGTCACACAATTCAGAGGTCGCCAGGTTGACCTCCCCGAGTGTTGGGAACTTGTCTGAGATCATGCCCAGGTTCACGCAAGCTGCGCGGGAGAGGAATATGCGGTCCGAGGTGTCTGTCACGTACGCGATTTGGCGCGTCTCCAATCTCCGAATGCCACTGTTACCGGCGAATCTGACCACCACAGCTCCGAGAATACGAATTCCCTTGTTGTTCGCAGCCTTCATAGTCATGGATACGTTATGAAGTCCTTGGTATTCAGGCCCATTTGTTGGGTGACTCCAATGCCGATCAGGCAGCTCTGACAGCCCGTGTCGGCCATGACAGGCAGGGATACTGCGCGGGTGCGTTTCAGGAGGTCAAAACCCAGCGCTTTGTAATCTTCGCGCTCGTTGGTAAGAGTGAGGTTGATGTACGGCTGCGGGTTGGACGCGCGTTTCGTCCATTTATCGCACATATCATCGTACAGATGGTGAGCGAGGGGGAGTGTGCGTAACCCGTCGCCCGCGCTGTCCATGGTGACCGTGCATAGCTCGACGAAGGCTGCCGTTTGCTCGTCATACAGCTCGTCTGTCTCCTCAGATGGGGGCTTAGTCGGTCGTCCGCTCAGGCACGCCTTGTCGAGGTGATTCTGGCGGCCACACTTCTGGCACTTTTTACCATACGCGGGGCACTCGGTGCGTTTGGTGTGCCACAGGGGCGTCTTGCCGTGACCCACCTCGCCGCAGTAGATGCACACCCCTTTGGACTTGACTTTCGGTTTCTCCGGCCTGGCTCCTCCCCTGTTGCGGACGTTCTGCTGTTTTCCCCGCCGATACGAGCTGCTGATCGCATCCGTGTTCTGAGGGTCGAGTAGACGCGATGCCGAGCGTTTTCCAGACTCCTTGGCCTCGATATACTCAATCATGTCCTTTAATGGCATGTCCTGGTTCTTTTCACCGAGCAGATCAAGTTGTATCTCTTGGTCTGCGATGCCGCGGGCAATCACATTGCGTATAATCTCTTCTGTGAAGTCGTTGACTTGATCGCACTCCGTCTTAGTGCATTTCATCTCGTACTTGCATGTGTCCGCCTGCCCCTTGATACGGGCGTAGAACGACCGGATGGGCTCCTCGTGTCCCTGCCGCATGTTAGACAGGGCTACCCGAGCTACCATAGTGTTCTCCGCTCGGACGGCGAGTGCCTTCATGGCGGTGAGGACGTCTTTTTCGTCACTGCTCATTAGGCTCTTGCCCGCTGCGCGAGTGAGGTCTTTTCTCAACTCCTCCTCGCAGCATTCCAGTAGTTGTGCGACTATGTCGGGTCCAACAAGTTTAGTACCCGTCTTGTACTCACCCCAGCGGGTTATGAAGTATGACCAGGCCTCGCCCGTCCCGGCCAGTGCTACGGAAGGACGCTTGAGTTTCTCCATCTTCGCATTCGCGCCCAGCGCCCGGGGGACTGCGACGTGCACAGTGGCGTGTACACTCAGCATAGCAGCCACCACTGCCGCCTCTGCGTGCGTAGCCGTATAGTCACAATCCTCGATCGGACACTCAACGTTCACAGGCGCCATCAAGTTGTTTAGTTATAAATAAGAACAGAGTTCCATTTGTTCAGTCACTTTACTAAAGAGAAAGCGTGAAATGACAATAACTAAACAAGTATTGAACAGGTTGAAATGCGAGTGTGTAATGGTTCCGTTTCTAGTAGCGCATGCGCACTGGTATAAGGGACCGGTTATTATGCGGGAGCAAGGGACCGGTTATAATGTTCTCTACAGTACAGTTATGTTAACCACTTATGTCTGTGTAGTTCAGTACAGAGATGTTAATGTACTCAGACCAACTAGTGGTGCAAACGAAACACTATGCTTTGACCAACACACGGCACGAATCGAACTCAGACCAACTAGTTGCATAAACGAAACAGAAACTTAACCGATTACGCTGCACGAATTGAACTCAGACCAACTAGTTGCGTAAACGAAACAGAAACTTAATCGATTACGCTGCACAAATTGAACTCAGACCAACTAGTGGTGCAAACGAAACACTATGTTTTGACCAACACACGACACGAATCGAACTCAGATGAACTAGTTGCGTAAACGAAACAGAAACTTAATCGATTACACTGCACGAATTGAACTCAGACCAACTAGTTGCGTAAACGAAACAGAAACTTAACCGATTACGCTCCACAAATTGAACTCAGACCAACTAGTTGTACAAACGAAACACTATGCTTTGACCAACACGTATCACGAATTGGACTTAGATCAACTAGTTGGACAAACGAAACACTATGCTTTGACCAACACGTGTCACGAAAACGAAACACTGCTTTGACCAACACGTGTCACGAATTGAACTTAGATCAACTAGATACATCACACGAGACTATGGTTGAGATATGTCACGAGACTTCGGATGCGACGTCATACGAGAGTACCGACGAGACAAGAGACGAGACTATGACCGAGATATGTCACGAGACTACGGATGACACATCACACGAGACTATGGCCGAGATATGTCACGAGACTTCGGATGACACGTCATACGAGAGTACCGACGAGACAAGAGACGAGACTATGACCGAGATATGTCACGAGACTACGGATGACACATCACACGAGACTACGGATGACACATCACACAAGAGTACCGACGAGACAAGAGACGAGACTATGACCGAGATACGTCACGAGACTACGGATGACACATCACACGAGACTACGGAAGACACATCACACGAGAGTACTGACGAGACAAGAGACGAGACTATGACCGAGATATGTCACGAGACTACGGATGACACGAGACTACGGATGACACATCACACGAGAGAACCGACGAGACAAGAGACGAGACTATGACCGAGATATGTCACGAGACTACGGATGACACATCACACGAGACTACGGATGACACATCACACGAGAGCACCGACGAGACAAGAGACGAGACTATGGCCGAGATATGTCACGACACTTCGGATGACACGTCATACGAGAGTACCGACGAGACAAGAGACGAGACTATGACCGAGATATGTCACGAAACTACGGATGACACGAGACTTCGGATGACACGTCACGAGTCTATGACCGATATATGTTACGAGACTACGGATGACACATCACACGAGACTATGGCCGAGATATGTCACGAGACTACGACGAGACAAGAGACGAGACTATGGACGAGATACACCACAATAGACGGGTTACCGACGAGACAAGAGACGAGTCTATGACCGATATATGTTACGAGACTACGGATGACACATCACACGAGACTATGGCCGAGATATGTCACGAAAGTACCGACGAAACAAGCGACGAGACTATGACCGATATATGTCACGAGACTACTGATGACACGAGACTTCGGATGACACGTCACACGAGAGCACCGACGAGACAAGAGACGAGACTATGACCGAGATATATCACGAGACTACGGATGACACATCACATGAGACTATGACCGAGATATGTCACGAGACTTCGGATGACACGTCACACTAGAGTACCGACGAGACAAGAGAAGAGACTATGACCGAGATATGTCACGAGACTACGGATGACACATCACACGAGACTACGGATGACACATCACACGAAAGTACCGACGAAACAAGCGACGAGACTATGACCGATATATGTCACGAGACTACTGATGAAACGAGACTACGGATGACACGTCACACGAGAGTACCGACGAGACAAGAGACGAGTCTATGACCGATATATGTTACGAGACTACGGATGACACATCACACGAGACTATGGCCGAGATATGTCACGAGACTACGACGAGACAAGAGACGAGACTATGGACGAGATACACCACAATAGACGGGTTATCGCGTGAGATTTGCTTCAGAAGCAAAGCAAAGCAAATAGACGGGTTATCAAAGCAAAGCAAAGCAAATAGACAGGTTATTGCCAAAGCAAAGCAAAGCAAATAGACGGGTTATCAAATCAAAGCAAAGCAAATAGACGGGTTATCAAAGCAAAACAAAGCAAATAGACAGGTTATCCCCAAAGCAAAGGAAAGCAAATAGACGTGTTATCGCGTGAGATTTGCTTCAAAAGGAAGCAAAGCAAAGCAAATAGACGTGTTCTCGCGTGAGATTTGCTTCAAAAGGAAGCAAAGCAAAGCAAATAGACGTGTTATCGCGTGAGATTTGCTTCAAAAAGAAGAAAAGCAAAGCCACTCACTCACCCTTCGTGGCTGTTCACTCACTCACTCACTCACTCACCCTTCGTGTCTGTTCACGCAGTTACTCACTCACGCACTCATTACACTATGCTTTGACCAACACGCTGCACAAACATCACACGAGAGTACCGACGAGACAAGAGACGAGACTATGACCGAGATATACCACGAGACTACGGATGTCACATCACACGAGACACCGGATGACACATCACACGAGAATACCGACGAGACAATGTCCGAGATATATCACGAGACTACGGATGATACATCACACGAGACTACGAGTGGTGTGTCTAATGTTCACGAGACTTCGGATGACACATCACACGAGAGTACCGACGAGACAAGAGACGAGACTATGGCCGAGATATGTTACGAGACTACGGATGACACATCACACGAGAGTACCGACGAGACAATGTCCGAGATATATCACGAGACTACGGATGATACATCACACGAGACTACGAGTGGTGTGTCTAATGTTCACGAGACTTCGGATGACACATCACACGAGAGTACAGACGACACAAGAGACGAGACTATGGCCGAGATATGTTACGAGACTACGGATGACACATCACACGAGACTACGGATGACACATCACACGAGAGTACCGACGAGACAAGAGACGAGACTATGTCCGAGATATGTCACGAGACTATGGCCGAGATATGTCACGAGACTATGGCCGAGATATGTCACGAGACTATGGCCGAGATATGTCACGAGACTATGACCGAGACTACGGATGACACATCACACGAGAGTACGGACGAGACAAGAGATATGCTACGAGACTACGGATGACACATCACACGAGACTACGGATGTCACATCACACGAGAGTACGGAAGAGACAAGAGATGCGCCACGAGACATTCAAAGAGGTGACCATCATGGTTTCCGGCGCCACTCAACGGACACCAATGTAATTAGTCAGAGTATAGCCATCTATCGAACATGATAGTTCTCTATTCGTTGACACACATATTCGTTGGGAATAGCGGAAGCGTAGAGGCCGCCATGTCAGGTCGCCATGACATTCAAATAACTTCCGGTACTACGTTACTTCCGGCGTAGCGTCCCTAGTAGAGGCCGCCATGACAGTCAAGTGACTTCCGGTACCACGTCACTTCCGGCGTAGAGACCCCTAGTGGATCATCGGAGTACTACGTCACATACGGCCATAGCAAGCGAATTTGAAAACTGCTATGATCGAAAACGTCTATGTCAATAACATGTAAGCACAACCACCTGACAGGACTTCATTCAATGAGGTGCCAAACATCACATACCTTTATGTCAAGAGACGATCATCTGTTCGGATTCATGTCCAACGAGGCGACCATAGGACTCGTATGAGGTATCGCTTCTTTTAATGGAAAACATATGTATATGAAGCAGCCGTCTTTTCAACGTAACAATTCCATATTTTCAAATAGTGCGAGCGACCAGATACAATACGACCTTCTCGAGAGTCGAAAAAGGAAAGACCAGAATCGTCGGAAGCACGGTATATACACTAGTTTTCGGCGTGATCTCATTTGCATAATCAATCAGACCGAACGTACAACACGTGACTTCCGTTAACACAAAAACTCGTCTCGTCTCTTGTCTCGTGTGATGTGTCATCCGTAGTCTCGTGTGATGTGTCATCCGTAGTCTCGTAACATATCTCGGCCATAGTCTCGTCTCTTGTCTCGTCGGTACTCTCGTGTGATGTGTCATCCGAAGTCTCGTGAACATTAGACACACCACTCGTAGTCTCGTGTGATGTATCATCCGTAGTCTCGTGATATATCTCGGACATTGTCTCGTCGGTATTCTCGTATGAATTGTCATCCGTAGTCTCGTGTGATGTGACATCCGTAGTCTCGTGGTATATCTCGGTCATAGTCTCGTCTCTTGTCTCGTCGGTACTCTCGTGTGATGTTTGCGCAGCGTGTTGGTCAAAGCATAGTGTAATGAGTGCGTGAGTGAGTGACTGCGTGAACAGACACGAAGGGTGAGTGAGTGAGTGAGTGAACAGCCACGAAGGGTGAGTGAGTGGCTTTGCTTTGCTTCCTTTTGAAGCAAATCTCACACGATAACACGTCTATTTGCTTTGCTTTGTTTCCTTTTGAAGCAAATCTCACGCGATAACACGTCTTATTGCTTTGCTTTGCTTCCTTTTGAAGCAAATCTCACGCGATAACACGTCTTATTGCTTTGCTTTGCTTCCTTTTGAAGCAAATCTCACGCGATAACACGTCTATTTGCTTTGCTTTGCTTCCTTTTGAAGCAAATCTCACGCGATAACACGTCTATTTGCTTTGCTTTGCTTCCTTTTGAAGCAAATCTCACGCGATAACACGTCTATTTGCTTTCCTTTGCTTTGATAACCCGTCTATTTGCTTTGCTTTGCTTTGCTTTGGGGATAACCTGTCTATTTGCTTTGTTTTGCTTTGATAACCCGTCTATTTGCTTTGCTTTGCTTTGATAACCCGTCTATTTGCTTTGCTTTGCTTTGGCAATAACCTGTCTATTTGCTTTGCTTTGCTTTGATAACCCGTCTATTTGCTTTGCTTTGCTTCTGAAGCAAATCTCACGCGATAACCCGTCTATTGTGGTGTATCTCGTCGTAGTCTCGTGACATATCATGGCCATAGTCTCGTGTGATGTGTCATCCGTAGTCTCGTGACATATCTCGGTCATAGTCTCGTCTCTTGTCTCGTCGGTACTCTCGTGTGACGTGTCATCCGTAGTCTCGTGTCATCCGTAGTTTCGTGACATATCTCGGTCATAGTCTCGTCTCTTGTCTCGTCGGTACTCTCGTGTGATGTGTCATCCGTAGTCTCGTGTGATGTGTCATCCGTAGTCTCGTGACATATCTCGGTCATAGTCTCGTCTCTTGTCTCGTCGGTACTCTCGTGTGACGTGTCATCCGAAGTCTCGTGACATATCTCGGTCATAGTCTCGTCTCTTGTCTCGTCGGTACTCTCGTGTGATGTGTCATCCGTAGTCTCGTGTGATGTGTCATCCGTAGTCTCGTGACGTATCTCGGTCATTGACTCGTCTCTTGTCTCGTCGGTACTCTCGTGTGATGTGTCATCCGTAGTCTCGTGTGATGTGTCATCCGTAGTCTCGTAACATATCTCGGTCATAGTCTCGTCTCTTGTCTCGTCGGTATTCTCGTGTGACGTGTCATCCGAAGTCTCGTGACATATCTCGGTCATAGTCTCGTCTCTTGTCTCGTCGGTACTCTCGTGTGATGTGTCATCCGTAGTCTCGTGTGATGTGTCATCCGTAGTCTCGTGACGTATCTCGGTCATAGTCTCGTCTCTTGTCTCGTCGGTACTCTCGTATGACGTGTCATCCGAAGTCTCGTGACATATCTCGGCCATAGTCTCGTGTGATGTGTCATCCGCAGTCTCGTGACATATCTCGGTCATAGTCTCGTCTCTTGTCTCGTCGGTACTAAGTCCAATTCGTGATACGTGTTGGTCAAAGCATAGTGTTTCGTTTGTACAACTAGTTGGTCTGAGTTCAATTTGTGGAGCGTAATCGGTTAAGTTTCTGTTTCGTTTACGCAACTAGTTGGTCTGAGTTCAATTCGTGCAGTGTAATCGATTAAGTTTCTGTTTCGTTTACGCAACTAGTTCATCTGAGTTCGATTCGTGTCGTGTGTTGGTTAAAACATAGTGTTTCGTTTGCGCCACTAGTTGGTCTGAGTTCAATTTGTGCAGCGTAATCGGTTAAGTTTCTGTTTCGTTTACGCAACTAGTTGGTCTGAGTTCAATTCGTGCAGCTTAATCGGTTAAGTTTCAGTTTCGTTTACGCAACTAGTTGGTCTGAGTTCGATTCGTGCCGTGTGTTGATCAAAGCATAGTGTTTCGTTTGCACCACTAGTTGGTCTGAGTACATTAACATCTCTGTACTGAACTACACAGACATAAGTGGTTAACATAACTGTACTGAACTACACAGACATAAGTGGTTAACATAACTGTACTGAACTACACAGACATAAGTGGTTAACATAACTGTACTGAACTACACAGACATAAGTGGTTACCGTATCTGTACTGAACTACACATAGACATAAGTGGTTAACATAACTGTTGAATCTATGAGTTCGTTTTCGGTTACCCATGCCAGGTTAGTTGTTTTACGACAGAAGCAAGTTTGGAAGGTTTTACCGAAGAAGCACGAATTTAAATACAATAGTACGAAAAAAGATATAAAAAAACGTTCTAATGGACATTTGTACACTTGACCCTTAATACGGTAAACTATATAAATACTGGTACATCTTATCTGGGAGGTTATTATGTGCCTGTACTGTTCTAACATGACGCTTCACTTTCCTCGAACAATGTAGATAGCGAGCACTGCACCGTCTTGCATTGATAAAGGATCTTTGGTGTCAAGGCCACCGAGTCGACATTGTGCATCGCGCATAGCGTGTTTATTTAAATAGATGAGATTTGAACAGGGAATACACCATCAAAACAGTTTACAAACAGGATATCAACGGTTGGTAAGTACAAATCTCGTATAACAAATACTGGTATCTCGTATGTTTTATCACAGGTCGAATATAGAGATGTTCTTCCAACACACAGTCACAGAGCAGTCATTACGAGTTCAAACCGGTTCATACCAGTTAACAGGGTAATTTTTCACTCGCTATAACGACAATGACCATAACATCAAATGATGGGATTATATTCAAGCACAAAAGCTCAAAACAATGGCTAACCAAAGCACTATCTGATTAACCAAGTCAACCTCGGGTACAACATTATTGTGCGTAGCAGTTAACCGATAGCTCCTATCCTTTAACATGGTGAAAATTCCCTATGCTTTAACATGGAGAAAATTCTCTATGCTTTAACATTGAGAAAATTCTCTATGCTTTAACATGGAGAAAATTCCCTATCTAACACATGAAGGGATTACATTACATACGTGCAAGTTCAATACAAGATCTAACCAAAGCACTACCTGCTTGACCAACTCACCTCGCATACAAGATTACTGCGCGTAGCAGTTTAATGACGTCACTGACCATGACGTCACTGCATCATGACGTCACATGAAGGGATTATATTACACACGCGCAAGTTCAAAACAAGGTCTAACCAAATCACTACCTGCTTGACCAACTCACCTCGCGTACAAAATGACTGCGCGTAGCAGTTTGATGACGTCACTGACCATGACGTCACTGCATCATGACGTCACATGAAGGGATTACATTACACACGCGCAAGTTCAAAACAAGGTCTAACCAAAGCACTACCTGCTTGACCAACTCACCTCGCGCACAAAATTACTGCGCGTAGCAGTTTAATGACGTCATACAGGATGCGCGTGCTCGCAACAAACAAACAAACATGTCCAGACACGTCTCGAGTACGGTTTTGTAACAGACACCAAACGTATAATTTCAAGATGGCCGCTCTGTTCGAAAAAACGAGGCTATAGGTTCTGATATAACATAGTCCTATATGTAGTCTACATTTCGTATACATTACTTCAGACAAAACGGTCTCCGTTGAATTTATAACCCTTTTGTTACACATTACGCCTTATTATAACACCACATTTTCGACATGTCATAGTCAAACAAATAAGGGCTCGGTCCCTAGGCGGAGCCTCGGCCTACGGGCCAAGCAATCTCGTGTGTGACATATTCAAATGCTGTTTGGTATATTTTATTTTATTCAAAAAGTCGTCGGATACCTTTACGATAATACCTCCTATGCTTTAACATGGGAAAAAATTCCCTATGCTTTAACATGGAGAAAATTCGAAAAGTGGTGCGATAAAATGGCCTATGCTTTAACATTGTGTGAAAATTCCCTATGTCTAACATGAGAAATACTTTTCCAAGCTCATTTGCATAACTAGCCACGCCCACAATGCCCATATTAGGTCATTTGCATAACTAGCCACGCCCACAATGCCCAGCTTGCTCCTGTTTGGTCAATTCCACTTTACGCACAATGCCCAGCTCGCTCCTGATTGGTCAATTGACTAGCCGGAGCAAAATCCGTTCAACTCATTTGCATAAATCATAACCGGAATAAAATCCTCCGGCTGGGGCAAATCCCTATCTCTTAACATGGGACTTGCTCTCCTCCGACTCCAACATCCCCGCTACTTAACCTCTATTACTACTAATGACTTTTAAATTATTGTATTCAAATATAAACAAAACTTTGAATTACAGGTGTACAACAATTACAATACTTATTTTATATTTTTCTAAAATATGTTATAACTATATTCATATCTTTGAATGGTTTGAGAAAACCATTACTATTTAACGTAATTCAATGGTTCTACCTAATGACATCTTACTTAATTTATGTCAATGTATAATTCTACACCTGACAAGTTTATTAATGTCTAGACACGCATTAATTACAGAGATATTTTACCCGCTGTAATTGCTGTTGATTGACAGACGCAGACAAAATAATACTATGCCCACTGCCACAGTAGGCATCAGCAGGCTGTTGGCAGTCGAAGTTGTTACATTGTACACATGCACAGCGTTGGATGACGTCACCGTATTGACTTCTAGAACGTGTAATGGACTAATCATTGGTTGATAAATTGTAACAAGCGAGTGATGACAGTTTCCCCTGGGCATCAGGAACAGTATTGTTTATAGGTTTATAGGTGTATCATGTTCTGCAGTCGGATATTTTATTTCCGTAATACGGCGGCAGTTTCTGTAATGTCTAATGTGAGGCTGAGATCAATTTCCGTAATGCCTAATGTGAGGCTGAGGTCAATTTCCGTAATGTCTAATGATTACGGAAAATCCTTAATGGTAAGCAACGCTGCTGTTATTGATATCAGTGTTGTGCAGCCTGGAGAAAGCTTGCCTTTTGCCATCCGCGATGACATCAACCTGAAATAAATGGAAGAGAACACAATAAAAATACAATGTGTATTGATCGGAAGCAGATAACTAAAATTATGTCATATTTAGCTCTTAAGTATTATTAGTGTGGGTCAAATTGTTATAAAACAACATACAACATTGTTTGACAACATAATTCCTACCTTTTGTTTCGTGGCATGAATACGACCACTGGCCCGATTTGTTCTTTATAATGTTTCTTTCCTTGACAGCAACACAAAACCAAATAAGTTTTTAAAAGTTCGCATTCTTGTAATTTTAACAAATTAAGTTGTTTAAAAAGTGGCTCTGTGTGAGAATTGTATCCACTTGACGTTATTATAGGAACAGTTTGTTTCTGAATTTTCATCAATCTGATTCATTTGTATCCCCATGCAATAATACAATAGTTTATATGTGATAATATTAACGATTCATATAAAATTTTGTTTATTTCTAAAGGTAACACATGTTTTAGCCTATTTAATATGCCAATAATTTTTGCTCATTTATTAAACATTTTTTTCTGTGTGTCTTTTCCAATTTAAATTTGAATCCAGGGTTAACCATCGGAAATTAAATTCATCCAATTTTTCAATATATGTATTATCTATTTTAAGTGTAAAGGGTTGTGTACCTTTATTGGGGGCATGAAAAATCATATATTTATATTTAGTTTTATTTAGTGATAGTTTATTTATACTTAGCCACTCAACAACTTTGGAGAGTTCACTGTTTATTAACGATTCAATTGTGTTATATTGTATATTATTACTTAACGATGTTATAATAATAAATAACGTGGTGTCATCTGCTTACATTATAAACTTAAATATGCAACTGGCTTGTGAAAAGTATTTTATATATATATAATAATGGCCCAAGGATTGAACCTTGTGGGACACCAACTGCTATTGGAAAAAAATCAGACTATTTCTTCAATTTCAAAATACTGTTTCCGATTGTTTAAATAATTTTTGAACAGAAGTATACCTGCATCGTCAATGCCATAATATCGCAATTTATTTAATAAAATGGTGTGGTCAATAGTGTCAAAAGCTTTAGAAAGCTCGAGAAATATGTTAATCGGAACGTCATTTTTATCCATCTGCATTATAATTCTATCTCCTAACTAATTCTAATGCAGCATATTCAGTTGAATGTTTAGGTCTAAAACCGTACTGATTGTCAAAGCAGATTGGTATCATTAAAATATGCTGATAACTGAGTAAAAATTATTTTCTGTATTACTTTAGCAATCGTTGGAAGTAGAGAAATGTACCTATAATTTTTTTAATAATGTTGGATCATCTTTCTTAAATATAGGAATTACTTTGGCAATTTTGAGTTTATCAGGAAAAATTCCTGTGTTTAACACTTGATGTATTAATATAGTTAATGATTTAATTATTGCGGGCTCAATTATTTTTATTAATTTTGAAGAAATACCTTCAAATCCACAACTGTTTTTGGAAGGAAAACTTTGTATCGTTTTCTTTACTATTTCTTCATCAAAGTTATGAAATCTGAATATCGTATCTATATATTTATTTAAATAATCATTAAAGCTTGTATTGCCATAATATTTAATATAATTTGCAATAGTGTGAGCTATGTTTGTGAAAATGTATTACATTTATTAGCAATAGTTTTTTATCTGTTAATTTTATATCATTTTCTATAAAAAAAAAAATTGGGAATTTTTGTTGTGTTTTAGTTTTTTTTAGACAGAAAATCATTTATAGCTTTCCAAATATTTCATATATCGTTTTTGTACCGATTAAAACATGATTCAAAATTAATTTGTTTTGATGCACGAATGCTTTTCTTTAATATCCCATTATACGTTTTGAGGTTAATGCTAATTGTTTCATAGTTTGGTGAATTTGGGTTAGTTAATTTTAATTGTTTATAAAGTTTATCTCGGTACCTAATTGACTTGAGCAATCCCTGAGTAATCCATGCAGATTTGTTATGCTTATACTTATCAAATTTTTCTAATTTAGAATTGTAGAATCTCTTTATATATATTATATCATAATTTAAATTTGGATCAGCATTTGGGATTTTATAAAGTTTATTGTAAATTTCATCTGATTTAATTTGATGTCTAACGTTCTGCATTGCCTCTGTGCTTAAAATATGTATTTTTACATATTTAGGAGGAGGTTCTATCTTTTTGGTGATGTCTAAGATCATGAAGTATGGTTGATTATCAGAGAATCGTTTAATTAATATCCCTGCTGTACTTTCTAATACAATTTGACCAAGTTTACAGAAAAAAGTTGAGGGTTCCGTGTGTTCTTGTAAATCTAGTTGGAAGAGTTAGTTGGGGGTAAAGACTATGTGATGTTAAGGTATCAAAACATTACTATAAATATCATTTTCATTTATTTTGTTCATATTAACATCTCCTGCAATAATTAGTTCATGATTTTGTCCAGTGATACTACAGCTGATGAAAATTCATTTATAAAAGCATTTATCTCTTCATTTTATATTCTTTGTGGTCTATATACGTTCCCAATGGTTAATGGTTTTGACAAATCACCACAATTTACTTTAATAATCAATCCTTCTCAGTTTTAATATATATTAAGGTTTATAATTACTTTGCTAGTGATGATTTATAGTTATTATCAGTATATATTACTAAACCTCCTTTACTGCTACAACTTTTACCTCGGGTTATAGCATTATAACCATGCAACACAAATTGAGAAAAATCATCGCCTTCCGCTCTCCATGACTCTTGTAAACATATTACATTAAATTTAAAATGTATACGATCTAGTTCTTCTACAAATGACTCTAATTCATTAAATTGTGAATTTACGCATTGTATATTTGTGCGTAATATACTAAAACGGTCTTTGTTTTTCTTGGCGAAATCATTAAACGTATTAAAATCGTAATAAGACGAGCGACGTATTATTTGTAGTTCATTAATCTCAGTATCATTAATATCTAACATGTCACTTAAACTGTATACTTTTGTATACCTCCTAAATATGACATAAATAGTTCATCAAAGGTCATTTGATTTATAGTTTTGCATGATATGGACGACACATTTTATGAAATTGACGTAGTTAAACCGATATGCAATATGTTGTGATAGATACATATGAACAATATATTTCCACTAACTTCCACATTTCGTGATAGAATTATACACAGTATTTTTACTGGCGAATGAGTATGGATAGACATCATATCATTATGTACAGAAAAGCATAAGAGCAAAAAGAAAAGAAAAATGCTAACATACATTTGGATCATTGACTTCGCGAGAATTTCCAAGGAGAAACAAAAAAATATTTAATTTAGACGCACCTACACAATATTAGCTTATCCCAAGTTATAGGGCAATATACAAATCTACTCTATTTATTAATATTTATTCAATTTTAATTTATAAGTTAACAGCTTAATTGCAAAATACAAAAAGTACATAATACAATACAATAATTACTAGCATAGTCGGATACGTTGATAACATTGTACATACGAAATATGTCATTAATATTATTTCCACATAAACTATATATTAATACACAAACACCATAATTATACTTGTCAATAACAAAAACTAAAGCAATATCGTTATGGCCATACGGCTGAAATCCACGATTATAAAAAACTTTGTAAAATTTGCGGAAGGGAAGCTGAACGTGTTCGTGGCCTGAATTCGAGATCACAGCCATACACGACCTCCCAAAACGAAAAGATGGCTCAACGCCACTGATCGTCAAGTTCTTGTCAACTAACAAAAAGACAGAAACCATGCGAAAACGGAAAATGCTGAAAGGTAGTGCAGTCTTCCTGAATGACCACCTAACCCAAAAGAATAATAAACTGTTTACGGAGGCCCGACGACTAAAAAAGAACGGAAAGTATTCGGCACATGGACGATGAACTGCAACATCTTCGTAGAAAATACGGAACAAACCAACAAGGTGATGATCAAATATAAACAGATTTGGACAAACTGTGAGATGGCAGCATTTGGACAGACAGTTCATTTATGGTCCATGAAGATCATGTGTGTTGTGAACACAATGTTATGGACTCTTGTATCTTACTAACTTGTGTCTGATAATGCAAATCTCGCAAATGTCTATGTTCATGCATCTAGTGTTATAACATTTAATTTATGATGGCTAATACTCAGATCAAATTAGACTCATGTCTAATATGTAACCAAACGTTAAACAATTATGCCGTAAACTGTGATCTATGTGAAGCAGTTTTTCATAAACGATGTGCAAAAGTAACACAACAACAATTCAGATTAATCCGTTGCAAAAATGTTAATTATCAGTGTACATCATGTGAAGTTTTTCCATTTCAGAATATTAGTGATGATGAATTTGTGTTTGTGATAATTATGACCTTGATAAATTAATAGATAACTGTTCACAATTTAATTTCAATTCCTTCACATACTCGGATTATAATCCCTATGATTTTGAAAATGACCCAGAAAACAATTTCTACAACAATTTATCATCGAAATGTCAATATTACACCAACGTACAATTCACAGAGAAGATCAGTAAATACATACATTTTAATGCCAGAAGCTTAAAAACAAACTTTCAAAACATTAAAGACTATATTTTAGAACTCAACGTAAAATTTTATATAATTTATATATCTGAAACATGGATAGAGCCAGATTTAATTTATGATTTTAATATAAACAATCATGATGCTTATCACATCACAAGATGAATCTGAAGAGGTGGTGCTGTTGCTATATACACAAATAAGGAATTATCTTGCAAAATGGTGAATAGTAAATCTTTTGTAGCAGAGAATATTCTTGAATGTATTGCTGTAGAATTAACCATAAAGAACCACACAAATGTTGTGGTCAGTTGTATGCACAGAACAATCAGGGTCAAAAGTAGATACCTTTTGTGAAAACAGAACATAATTTAAGTGATGCTAAATCTATTAAAACGATATTTATGCGTGGTGACTAACATAGATTTGCTGAAACATGAGACTCATAACAATACTAAATAAATTCTAGATACAATGTATAGTTTGGATCTTTACCCATTAATTGACAAGCCTATGGGATCACAGATAGCTCAACTACATTAATAGACAATATGTTCACCAATGAATTGCGCTACAATCTAACTTGTAGTATCATGTTCAATGACATTAGTGACCACTTACAGATTTTTGCATTTTGCGAGTACAACAAAAGCAGATGGAATGTAAATGAGTTTCAGTATATCAGAAAGATAAACGAGGATACATTGGCTTCATTTTCCGATGAACTGAGTCGGCAATCCTGGGAAAATGTTCTAAATACAAATGATGTAAACAAGCTTATGATTCTTTTCTACATATATTTATAGATTACTTATTTAACAAACATCGTCCATTGAAAAGAGCTTCCTGGAAAAGCTACATTAACAAAGGCTTAAAATGTGCTTGTACGAAGAAACATTATATAAAGCATTTATTGTGTCGAGATCTGCTGAAGCAGAACAATAATACAAATACAAAGTTTACAAAAATAAATTAACATCTATATTAAGAATTACTGAGAAACACTACCATAGCATATTGTTAGAAAAGCAGAAAACAAATGTTAAAGAAACCTGGGAAATATTAAATAGTGTAATAAACAAACGCTACAATAAACCAACATACCTAGAATACTTTATAAAAATCAACAAGCGAATCTCAAACAAAGAGGTTTTTGCTAATGGATTTAATAATTTCTTTACTAATGTTGGACCAAACGTAGCAAAAAAGATGTCCTTATCTGAAAATGATGCAACTATTCATAATTACTTAGAAATGAAAGTAGAGCATACTCTGTTTCTAAGTCCTGTTGATGATCTAGAAATTATAACAACTGTACAAAATTGTAAAAGTAAAAAATCAACTGATTACAGTGATATTAACGATAAAGAAAGTAATTACTAAAATAATTAAGCCATTTAGTCACATATATAATGTATCCTTTCAAACAGGTGTATTTCCAAACAAGATAAAAATTGCCAAAGTTGTTCCACTATTTCAGTCGGGTGAACACAATGTGTTCACAAGTTACAGGCCAATATCATTATTACCACAATTCTCAAAAGTTTTGGAGAAACTATATAATGACAGGATGGACTTATTCCCAAAAAGGTATGATGTAATCAATCAAAGTCAGTATGGTTTTCGGTCTAGCATGTCAACAACTGAGGCTCTTTTAGATTTGGTAGAAGAAATTACTAACTCACTGGAAAACAACAGGTATGCTATTGGAGTGTTTGTTGACCTAAAGAAAGCCTTTGACACTGTTGATCATGATATACTGAGTACAACAACAAGTATGTTATTGGAGTGTTTATTGACCTAAAGAAAGCCTTTGACACAGTTGATCATGATATACTGAGTACAACAACAAGTATGTTATTGGAGTGTTTATTAACCTAAAAAAAGCCTTTGACACAGTTGATCATGATATACTGAGTACAACAACAAGTATGTTATTGGAGTGTTTATTGACCTAAAGAAAGCCTTTGACAATGTTGATGACGATATACTGAGTACAACAACAAGTATGTTATATGAGTGTTTATTAACCTAAAGAAAGCCTTTGACACTGTTGATCACGATATACTGAGTACAACAACAAGTATGTTATTGGAGTGTTCATTAACCTAAAGAAAGCCTTTGACACTGTTGATCATGATATATTGAGTACAACAACAAGTATGTTATTGGAGTGTTTATTGACCTAAAGAAAGCCTTCGACACAGTTGATCATGATATACTGAGTACAACAACAAGTATGTTATTTGAGTGTTTATTAACCAAAAGAAAGCCTTTGACACTGTTGATCACGATATACTGAGTACAACAAAAAGTATGTTATTGGAGTTTTTATTAACCTAAATAAAGCCTTTGACACTGTAGATCATAATATACTGAGTACAACAACAAGTATGTTATTGGAGTGTTTATTAACCTAAGGAAAGCCTTTGACATTGTTGATCATGATATATTGAGTACAATAACAAATGTGCTATTGTAATGTTTATTGACCTAAAGAAAGCCTTTGACACAGTTGATCATAATATACTGAGTACAACAACAAGTATGTTATTGGAGTGTTTATTAACCTAAAGAAAGCCTTTGACACTGTTGATCATGATATATTGAGTACAATAACAAGTGTGCTATTGTAGTGTTTATTGACCTAAAGAAAGCCTTTGACACAGTTGATCATGATATATTGAGTATAACAACAAGTATGTTATTTGAGTGTTTATTAACCTAAAGAAAGCCTTTGACACTGTTGATCATGATATACTGAGTATAACAACAAGTATGTTATTTGAGTGTTTATTAACCTAAAGAAAGCCTTTGACACTGTTGATCACAATATACTGAGTACAACAACAAGTATGTTATTTGAGTGTTTATTGACCTAAAGAAAGCCTTTGACACTGTTGATCATGATATACTGAGAACAACAACAAGTATGTTATTGGAGTGTTTATTGCCCTAAAGAAAGCCTTTGACATTGTTGATCATGATATACTGAGTACAACAACAAGTATGTTAATGGAGTGTTTATTGACCTAAAGAAAGCCTTTGACACTGTTGATCATGATATACTGAGAACAACAACAAGTATGTTAATGGAGTGTTTATTGACCTAAAGAAAGCCTTTGACATTGTTGATCATGATATACTGAGTACAACAACAAGTATGTTAATGGAGTGTTTATTGACCTAAAGAAAGCCTTTCACATTGTTGATCATGATATACTGAGAACAACAACAAGTATGTTAATGGAGTGTTTATTGACCTAAAGAAAGCCTTTGACACTGTTGATCATGATATACTGAGTACAACAACAAGTATGTTATTGGAGTGTTATTGACCTAAAGAAAGCCTTAGACACAGTTGATCATGATATACTGAGTACAACAACAAGTATGTTATTGGAGTGTTTATTGACATAAAGAAAGCCTTTGACACTGTTGATCATGATATATTGAGTACGACAACAATTATGTTATTGGAGTGTTTATTGACCTGAACAAAGCCTTTTACACAGTTGATCATGGTATACTGAGTACAACAACAAGTATGTTATTGGAGTGTTTATTGACCTAAAGAAAGCCTTTGACACAGTTGATCATGATATACTGAGTACAACAACAAGTATGTTATTGGAGTGTTTATTGACCTAAAGAAAGCCTTTGACAATGTTGATGACGATATACTGAGTACAACAACAAGTATGTTATTTGAGTGTTTATTAACCTAAAGAAAGCCTTTGACACGGTTGATCACGATATACTGAGTACAACAACAAGTATGTTATTGGAGTGTTTATTAACCTAAAGAAAGCCTTTGACACTGTTGATCATGATATATTGAGTACAACAACAAGTATGTTATTGGAGTGTTTATTGACCTAAAGAAAGCCTTCGACACAGTTGATCATGATATACTGAGTACAACAACAAGTATGTTATTTGAGTGTTTATTAACCAAAAGAAAGCCTTTGACACTGTTGATCACGATATATTGAGTACAACAACAAGTATGTTATTGGAGTGTTTATTAACCTAAATAAAGCCTTTGACACTGTAGATCATAATATACTGAGTACAACAACAAGTATGTTATTGGAGTGTTTATTAACCTAAGGAAAGCCTTTGACATTGTTGATCATGATATATTGAGTACAATAACAAATGTGCTATTGTAATGTTTATTGACCTAAAGAAAGCCTTTGACACAGTTGATCATAATATACTGAGTACAACAACAAGTATGTTATTGGAGTGTTTATTAACCTAAAGAAAGCCTTTGACACTGTTGATCATGATATATTGAGTACAATAACAAGTGTGCTATTGTAGTGTTTATTGACCTAAAGAAAGACTTTGACACAGTTGATCATGATATACTGAGTACAACAACAAGTATGTTATTGGAGTGTTTATTAACCTAAAGAAAGCCTTTGACACTGTTGATCATGATATATTGAGTACAATAACAAGTGTGCTATTGTAGTGTTTATTGACCTAAAGAAAGACTTTGACACAGTTGATCATGATATACTGAGTACAACAACAAGTATGTTATTGGAGTGTTTATTAACCTAAAGAAAGCCTTTGACACTGTTGATCATGATATATTGAGTACAATAACAAGTGTGCTATTGTAGTGTTTATTGACCTAAAGAAAGCCGTTGACACAGTTAATCATGATATATTGAGTACAACAACAAGTATGTTATTTGAGTGTTTATGAACCTAAAGAAGGCCTTTGACACTGTTGATCATGATATACTGAGTATAACAACAAGTATGTTATTTGAGTGTTTATTAACCTAAAGAAAGCCTTTGACACTGTTGATCATGATATACTGAGTACAACAACAAGTATGTTATTGGAGTGTTTATTTACCTAAAGAAAGCCTTCGACACAGTTGATCATGATGTACTGAGTACAACAACAAGTACGCTATTGGAGTTTTTATTGACCTACAGAAAGCCTTTGACACAGTTGATCATGATATACTGAGTACAACAACAAGTATGTTATTGGAGTGTTATTGACCTACAGAAAGCCTTTGACACAGTTGATCATGATATACTGAGTACAACAACAAGTATGTTATTGGAGTGTTTATTGACCTACAGAAAGCCTTTGACACTGTTAATCATGATATACTACAACAACAAGTATGTTATTGGAGTGTTTACAAGAAAGCACAAGTTGATCATGATATACTGGTACAACAACAAGTATGTTATTGGAGTGTTATTGACCTACAGAAAGCCTTTGACACAGTTGATCATGATATACTGAGTACAACAACAAGTATGTTATTGGAGTGTTTATTGACCTACAGAAAGCCTTTGACACTGTTAATCATGATATACTGAGTACAACAACAAGTATGTTATTGGAGTGTTTATTGACCTACAGAAAGCCTTTGACACAGTTGATCATGATATACTGAGTACAACAACAAGTATGTTATTGGAGTGTTTATTGACCTACAGAAAGCCTTTGACACTGTTAATCATGATATACTGAGTACAACAACAAGTATGTTATTGGAGTGTTTATTGACCTACAGAAAGCCTTTGACACAGTTGATCATGATATACTGAGTACAACAACAAGTATGTTATTGGAGTGTTATTGACCTACAGAAAGCCTTTGACACAGTTGATCATGATATACTGAGTACAACAACAAATATGTTATTGGAGTGTTTATTGACCTACAGAAAGCCTTTGACACTGTTAATCATGATATACTGAGTACAACAACAAGTATGTTATTGGAGTGTTATTGACCTAAAGAAAGCCTTTGACACAGTTGATCATGATATACTGAGTACAACAACAAGTATGCTATTGGAGTGTTTATTGACCTAAAGAAAGCCTTTGACACTGTTGATCATGATATACTGAGTACAACAACAAGTATGTTATTGGAGTGTTATTGACCTAAAGAAAGCCTTTGACACAGTTGATCATGATATACTGAGTACAACAACAAGTATGCTATTGGAGTGTTTATTAACCTAAAGAAAGCCTTTGACACAGTTGATCATGATATACTGAGTACAACAACAAGTACGCTATTGGAGTGTTTATTGACCTACAGAAAGCCTTTGACACTGTTGATCATGATATACTGAGAACAAAAACAAGTATGATATTGGAGTTTTTATTGACCTACAGAAAGCCTTCGACACAGTTGATCATGATGTACTGAGTACAACAACAAGTACGCTATTGGAGTGTTTATTGACCTAAAGAAAGCCTTTGACACAGTTGATCATGATATACTGAGTACAACAACAAGTATGTTATTGGAGTGTTATTGACCTAAAGAAAGCCTTTGACACTGTTGAACATGATATACTGAGTACAACAACAAGTGTGCTATTGGAGTGTTTATTGACCTACAGAAAGCCTTTGACACTGTTAATCATGATATACTGAGTACAACAACAAGTATGTTATTGGAGTGTTATTGACCTAAAGAAAGCCTTTGACACTGTTGAACATGATATACTGAGAACAAAAACAAGTATGTTATTGGAGTGTTTATTGACCTAAAGAATGCCTTTGACACAGTTGATCACGATATACTGAGTACAACAACAAGTGTGCTATTGGAGTATTTATTGACCTAAAGAAATCCTTTGACACTGTTGATCATGATATACTGAGTACAACAACAAGTATGCTATTGGAGTATCTATTGACCTAAAGAAAGCCTTTGACACTGTTGATCATGATATACTGAGTACAACAACAAGTATGCTATTGGAGTGTTTATTGACCTGAAGAAAGCCTTTGGAGTGTTTATTGACCTGAAGAAAGCCTTTGACAAAGTTGATCATGATATACTGAGTTCAACAACAAGTATGCTATTGGAGTGTTTATTAACCTAAAGAAAGCCTTTGACACTGTTGATCATGATATACTGTGTACAACAACAAGTATGATATTGGAGTGTTTATTAGCCTAAAGATAGCCTTTGTCACAGTTGATCATGATATACTGAGTACAACAACAAGTATGTTATTGGAGTGTTTATTGACCTAAAGAAAGCCTTTGACACTGTTGATCATGATACAACAATAAGTATGTTATTGGAGTGTTATTGACCTAAAGAAAGCCTTTGACACTGTTGATCTTGATGTACTGAGTACAACAACAAGTATGTTATTTGAGTGTTTATTAACCTAAAGAAAGCCTTTGACACTGTTGATCACGATATACTGAGTACAACAAAAAGTATGTTATTGGAGTGTTTATTAACCTAAATAAAGCCTTTGACACTGTAGGTCATAATATACTGAGTACAACAACAAGTATGTTATTGGAGTGTTTATTAACCTAAGGAAAGCCGTTGACATTGTTGATCATGATATATTGAGTACAATAACAAGTGTGCTATTGTAATGTTTATTGACCTAAAGAAAGCATTTGACACAGTTGATCATAATATACTGAGTACAACAACAAGTATGTTATTGGAGTGTTTATTAACCTAAAGAAAGCCTTTGACACTGTTGATCATGATGTACTGAGTACAACAGCAAGTACGCTATTGGAGTTTTTATTGACCTACAGAAAGCCTTTGACACAGTTGATCATGATATACTGAGTACAACAACAAGTACGCTATTGGAGTTTTTATTGACCTACAGAAAGCCTTTGACACTGTTGATCATGATATACTGAGTACAACAACAAGTACGCTATTGGAGTGTTTATTGACCTACAGAAAGCCTTTGACCCTGTTAATCATGATATACTGAGTACAACAACAAGTATGTTATTGGAGTGTTATTGACCTAAAGAAAGCCTTTGACACTGTTGAACATGATATACTGAGAACAAAAACAAGTATGTTATTGGAGTGTTTATTGACCTAAAGAAAGCCTTTGACACAGTTGATCACGATATACTGAGTACAACAACAAGTGTGCTATTGGAGTATTTATTGTCCTAAAGAAATCCTTTGACACTGTTGATCATGATATACTGAGTACAACAACAAGTATGCTATTGGAATATCTATTGACCTAAAGAAAGCCTTTGACACTGTTGATCATGCTATACTGAGTACAACAACAAGTATGCTATTGGAGTGTTTATTGACCTGTAGAAAGCCTTTGACAAAATTGATCATGATATACTGAGTTCAACAACAAGTATGCTATTGGAGTGTTTATTAACCTAAAGAAAGCCTTTGACACTGTTGATCATGATATACTGTGTACAACAACAAGTATGATATTGGAGTGTTTATTAACCTAAAGATAGCCTTTGTCACAGTTGATCATGATATACTGAGTACAACAACAAGTATGTTATTGGAGTGTTTATTGACCTAAAGAAAGCCTTGGACACTGTTGATCATGATACAACAATAAGTATGTTATTGGAGTGTTATTGACCTAAAGAAAGCCTTTGACACTGTTGATCTTGATGTACTGAATACAACAACAAGTATGTTATTTGAGTGTTTATTAACCTAATGAAAGCCTTTGACACTGTTGATCACGATATACTGAGTACAACAAAAAGTATGTTATTGGAGTGTTTATTAACCTAAATAAAGCCTTTGACACTGTACATCATAATATACTGAGTACAACAACAAGTATGTTATTGGAGTGTTTATTAACCTAAGGAAAGCCGTTGACATTGTTGATCATGATATATTGAGTACAATAACAAGTGTGCTATTGTAATGTTTATTGACCTAAAGAAAGCATTTGACACAGTTGATCATAATATACTGAGTACAACAACAAGTATGTTATTGGAGTGTTTATTAACCTAAAGAAAGCCTTTGACACTGTTGATCATGATATACTGAGTACAACAACAAGTATGTTATTGGAGTGTTTATTTACCTAAAGAAAGCCTTCGACACAGTTGATCATGATGTACTGAGTACAACAGCAAGTACGCTATTGGAGTTTTTATTGACCTACAGAAAGCCTTTGACACTGTTGATCATGATATACTGAGAACAAAAACAAGTATGTTATTGGAGTGTTTATTGACCTAAAGAAAGCCTTTGACACAGTTGATCACGATATACTGAGTACAACAACAAGTGTGCTATTGGAGTATTTATTGACCTAAAGAAATCCTTTGACTCTGTTGATCATGATATACTGAGTACAACAACAAGTATGCTATTGGAGTATCTATTGACCTAAAGAAAGCCTTTGACACTGTTGATCATGATATACTGAGTACAACAACAAGTATGCTATTGGAGTGTTTATTGACCTGAAGAAAGCCTTTGACAAAATTGATCATGATATACTGAGTTCAACAACAAGTATGCTATTGGAGTGTTTATTAACCTAAAGAAAGCCTTTGACACTGTTGATCATGATATACTGTGTACAACAACAAGTATGATATTGGAGTGTTTATTAACCTAAAGATAGCCTTTGTCACAGTTGATCATGATATACTGAGTACAACAACAAGTATGTTATTGGAGTGTTTATTGACCTAAAGAAAGCCTTTGACACTGTTGATCATGATACAACAATAAGTATGTTATTGGAGTGTTATTGACCTAAAGAAAGCCTTTGACACTGTTGATCTTGATGTACTGAATACAACAACAAGTATGTTATTTGAGTGTTTATTAACCTAAAGAAAGCCTTTGACACTGTTGATCACGATATACTGAGTACAACAAAAAGTATGTTATTGGAGTGTTTATTAACCTAAATAAAGCCTTTGACACTGTAGATCATGATATACTGAGTACAACAACATGTATGTTATTGGAGTGTTTATTTACCTAAAGAAAGTCTTCGACACAGTTGATCATGATGTACTGAGTACAACAGCAAGTACGCTATTGGAGTTTTTATTGACCTACAGAAAGCCTTTGACACAGTTGATCATGATATACTGAGTACAACAACAAGTACGCTATTGGAGTGTTTATTGACCTACAGAAAGCCTTTGACACTGTTAATCATGATATACTGAGTACAACAACAAGTATGTTATTGGAGTGTTATTGACCTAAAGAAAGCCTTTGACACAGTTGATCATGATATACTGAGTACAACAACAAGTATGCTATTGGAGTGTTTATTGACCTAAAGAAAGCCTTTGACACTGTTGATCATGATATACTGAGTACAACAACAAGTATGTTATTGGAGTGTTATTGACCTAAAGAAAGCCTTTGACACAGTTGATCATGATATACTGAATAAAACAACAAGTATGCTATTGGAGTGTTTATTAACCTAAAGAAAGCCTTTGACACAGTTGATCATGATATACTGAGTACAACAACAAGTACGCTATTGGAGTGTTTATTGACCTACAGAAAGCCTTTGACACTGTTGATCATGATACACTGAGTACAACAACAAGTATGTTATTGGAGTGTTTATTGACCTAAAGAAAGCCTTTGACACTGTTGATCATGATGTACTGAGTACAACAACAAGTATGTTATTGGAGTGTTTATTGACCTAAAGAAAGCCTTTGACACTGTTGATCATGATACACTGAGAACAAAAACAAATATGATATTGGAGTGTTTATTGACCTAAAGAAAGCCTTTGACACTGTTGATCATGATATACTGAGAACAAAAACAAGTATGTTATTGGAGTGTTTATTGACCTAAAGAAAACCTTTGACACAGTTGATCATGATATACTGACTACAACAACAAGTATGCTATTGGAGTGTTTATTGACCTAAAGAAAGCCTTTGACACTGTTGATCATGATATACTGAGTACAACAACAAGTATGTTATTGGAGTGTTATTGACCTAAAGAAAGCCTTTGACACAGTTGATCATGATATACTGAGTACAACAACAAGTATGCTATTGGAGTGTTTATTAACCTAAAGAAAGCCTTTGACACAGTTGATCATGATATACTGAGTACAACAACAGTTATGCTATTGGAGTGTTTATTGACCTACAGAAAGCCTTTGACACTGTTGATCATGATATACTGAGTACAACAACAAGTATGCTATTGGAGTGTTTATTGACCTACAGAAAGCCTTTGACACTGTTGATCATGATATACTGAGTACAACAACAAGTATGCTATTGGAGTGTTTATTGACCTAATGAAAGCCTTTGACACAGTTGATCATGATATACTGAGTACAACAACAAGTATGCTATTGGAGTGTTTATTGACCTACAGAAAGCCTTTGACACTGTTGATCATGATATACTGAGAACAAAAACAAGTATGATATTGGAGTGTTTATTGACCTAAAGAAAGCCTTCGACACAGTTGATCATGATGTACTGAGTACAACAACAAGTACGCTATTGGAGTGTTTATTGACCTACAGAAAGCCTTTGACACTGTTGATCATGATATACTGAGTACAACAACAAGTATGCTATTGGAGTGTTTATTGACCTACAGAAAGCCTTTGACACTGTTAATCATGATATACTGAATACAACAACAAGTATGTTATTGGAGTGTTATTGACCTAAAGAAAGCCTTTGACACTGTTGAACATGATATACTGAGAACAAAAACAAGTATGTTATTGGAGTGTTTATTGACCTAAAGAAAGCCTTTGACACAGTTGATCACGATATACTGAGTACAACAACAAGTGTGCTATTGGAGTATTTATTGACCTAAAGAAATCCTTTGACACTGTTGATCATGATATACTGAGTACAACTACAAGTATGCTATTGGAGTATCTATTGACCTAAAGAAAGCCTTTGACACTGTTGATCATGATATACTGAGTACAACAACAAGTATGCTATTGGAGTGTTTATTGACCTGAAGAAAGCCTTTGACAAAATTGATCATGATATACTGAGTTCAACAACAAGTATGCTATTGGAGTGTTTATTAACCTAAAGAAAGCCTTTGACACTGTTGATCATGATATACTGTGTACAACAACAAGTATGATATTGGAGTGTTTATTAACCTAAAGATAGCCTTTGTCACAGTTGATCATGATATACTGAGTACAACAACAAGTATGTTATTGGAGTGTTTATTGACCTAAAGAAAGCCTTTGACACTGTTGATCATGATACAACAATAAGTATGTTATTGGAGTGTTATTGACCTAAAGAAAGCCTTTGACACTGTTGATCTTGATGTACTGAATACAACAACAAGTATGTTATTTGAGTGTTTATTAACCTAAAGAAAGCCTTTGACACTGTTGATCACGATATACTGAGTACAACAAAAAGTATGTTATTGGAGTGTTTATTAACCTAAATAAAGCCTTTGACACTGTACATCATAATATACTGAGTACAACAAATGGCGCATGTTATTGAGTGCTTTGGCTAACCTAAGGGAAAGCTGCTGGATTACTGTTGATCATGATATTGAGTACAATAAATAAGTGTGCTATTGTAAATGCTTTATTGACCTAAAGAAAGCATTTGACACAGTTGATCATAATATACTGAGTACAACAACAAGTATGTTATTGGAGTGTTTATTAACCTAAAGAAAGCCTTTGACACTGTTGATCATGATGTACTGAGTACAACAGCAAGTACGCTATTGGAGTTTTTATTGACCTACAGAAAGCCTTTGACACAGTTGATCATGATATACTGAGTACAACAACAAGTACGCTATTGGAGTTTTTATTGACCTACAGAAAGCCTTTGACACTGTTGATCATGATATACTGAGTACAACAACAAGTACGCTATTGGAGTGTTTATTGACCTACAGAAAGCCTTTGACCCTGTTAATCATGATATACTGAGTACAACAACAAGTATGTTATTGGAGTGTTATTGACCTAAAGAAAGCCTTTGACACTGTTGAACATGATATACTGAGAACAAAAACAAGTATGTTATTGGAGTGTTTATTGACCTAAAGAAAGCCTTTGACACAGTTGATCACGATATACTGAGTACAACAACAAGTGTGCTATTGGAGTATTTATTGTCCTAAAGAAATCCTTTGACACTGTTGATCATGATATACCTCGAGCGCAAATAACAAGGCGCACATGCTTATTTTCAACCTTAAAGAAAGCCTTTGACACTGTTGATCATATGATATACCGTGTACAACAACAAGTATGATATTGAGTGTTTATTAACCTAAAGATAGGCCTTGTCAAGAAGTTGATCATGATACTGTGTATAACAACAAGTATGTTATTGGAGTAAGCTTTATTGACCTAAAGAAAGCCTTTGACACTGCTTTCGATCATGATACAACAATAAGTATGTTATTGGAGCGCTATTGACCTAAAGAAAGCCTTGACACTGCTGATCTTGATGTACTGAATACAACAACAAATATGCTATTTGAGCAGTTTATTAACCTAAAAAGAAAGTTTTTGACACTGTTGATCACGATATACTCTATGCCAAATAAAAGTATGTTATTGGAGGTTTATTAACCTAAATAAAGCCTTTTGACACTGTAGATCATAATATACTGAGTACAACAATAAGTATGTTATTGGAGTGTTATTGACCTAAAGAAAGCCTTTGACACTGTTGATCTTGATGTACTGAATACAACAACAAGTATGTTATTTGAGTGTTTATTAACCTAAAGAAAGCCTTTGACACTGTTGATCACGATATACTGAGTACAACAAAAAGTATGTTATTGGAGTGTTTATTAACCTAAATAAAGCCTTTGACACTGTAGATCATGATATACTGAGTACAACAACATGTATGTTATTGGAGTGTTTATTTACCTAAAGAAAGTCTTCGACACAGTTGATCATGATGTACTGAGTACAACAGCAAGTACGCTATTGGAGTTTTTATTGACCTACAGAAAGCCTTTGACACAGTTGATCATGATATACTGAGTACAACAACAAGTACGCTATTGGAGTGTTTATTGACCTACAGAAAGCCTTTGACACTGTTAATCATGATATACTGAGTACAACAACAAGTATGTTATTGGAGTGTTATTGACCTAAAGAAAGCCTTTGACACAGTTGATCATGATATACTGAGTACAACAACAAGTATGCTATTGGAGTGTTTATTGACCTAAAGAAAGCCTTTGACACTGTTGATCATGATATACTGAGTACAACAACAAGTATGTTATTGGAGTGTTATTGACCTAAAGAAAGCCTTAGACACAGTTGATCATGATATACTGAATACAACAACAAGTATGCTATTGGAGTGTTTATTAACCTAAAGAAAGCCTTTGACACAGTTGATCATGATATACTGAGTACAACAACAAGTACGCTATTGGAGTGTTTATTGACCTACAGAAAGCCTTTGACACTGTTGATCATGATACACTGAGTACAACAACAAGTATGTTATTGGAGTGTTTATTGACCTAAAGAAAGCCTTTGACACTGTTGATCATGATGTGCTGAGTACAACAACAAGTATGTTATTGGAGTGTTTATTGACCTAAAGAAAGCCTTTGACACTGTTGATCATGATACACTGAGAACAAAAACAAGTATGATATTGGAGTGTTTATTGACCTAAAGAAAACCTTTGACACAGTTGATCATGATATACTGACTACAACAACAAGTATGCTATTGGAGTGTTTATTGACCTAAAGAAAACCTTTGACACCGTTGATCATGTTATACTGAGTACAACAACAAGTATGTTATTGGAGTGTTTATTGACCTAAAGAAAGTCTTTGACACTGTTGATCATGTTATACTGAGTACAACTACAAGTATGCTATTGGAGTGTTTATTGACCTAGAGAAAGCCTTTGACACTGTTGATCATGATATACTGAGTGCAACAACAAGTATGTTATTGGAGTGTTTATTGACCTAAAGAAAGCCTTTGACACTGTTGATCATGATACACTGAGTACAACAACAAGTATGTTATTGGAGTGTTTATTGACCTAAAGAAAGCCTTTGACACTGTTGATCATGATGTGCTGAGTACAACAACAAGTATGTTATTGGAGTGTTTATTGACCTAAAGAAAGCCTTTGACACTGTTGATCATGATACACTGAGAACAAAAACAAGTATGATATTGGAGTGTTTATTGACCTAAAGAAAACCTTTGACACAGTTGATCATGATATACTGACTACAACAACAAGTATGCTATTGGAGTGTTTATTGACCTAAAGAAAACCTTTGACACCGTTGATCATGTTATACTGAGTACAACAACAAGTATGTTATTGGAGTGTTTATTGACCTAAAGAAAGTCTTTGACACTGTTGATCATGTTATACTGAGTACAACTACAAGTATGCTATTGGAGTGTTTATTGACCTAGAGAAAGCCTTTGACACTGTTGATCATGATATACTGAGTGCAACAACAAGTATGTTATTGGAGTGTTTATTGACCTAAAGAAAGCCTTTGACACTGTTGATCATGATATACTGAGTACAACAACACGTATGTTATTGGAGTGTTTATTGACCTAAAGAAAGCCTTTGACACAGTTGATCACGATATACTGAGTACAACAACATGTGTGCTATTGGAGTGTTTATTGAACTAAAGAAAGCCTTTGACACAGTTGATCACGATATACTGAGTACAACAACAAGTGTGCTATTGTAGTATTTATTGACTTAAAGAAAGCCTTTGACACTGTTGATCATGATATACTGAGTACAACAACAAATATGCTATTGGAGTATTTATTGACCTAAAGAAAGCCTTTGACACTGTTGATCATGATATACTGAGTACAACAACAAGTATGCTATTGGAGTGTTTATTGGCCTAATGAAAGCGTTTGACACAGTTGATCATGATATACTGAGTACAACAACAAGTGTGCTATTGGAGTGTTTATTGACCTAAAGAAAGCCTTTGACACTGTTGATCATGATATACTGAGTACAACAACAAGTATGCTATTGGAGTGTTTATTAACCTAAAGAAAGCCTTTGACACTGTTGATCATGATATACTGAGTACAACAACAAGTATGTTATTGGAGTGTTTATTGACCTAAAGAAAGCCTTTGACACTGTTGATCATGATATACTGAGTACAACAACAAGTATGTTATTTGAGTGTTATTGACCTAAAGAAAGCCTTTGACACTGTTGATCATGATATACTGAGTACAACAACAAGTATTCTATTGGAGTGTTTATTGACCTAAAGAAAGCCTTTGACACAGTTGATCATGATATACTGAGTACAACAACAAGTATGTTATTTGAGTGTTTATTAACCTAAAGAAAGCCTTTGACACTGTTGATCATGATATACTGAGTACAACAACAAGAGTGCTATTGTAGTGTTTATTGACCTAAAGAAAGCCTTTGACACAGTTGATCATGATATACTGAGTACAACAAAAAGTATGTTATTTGAGTGTTTAATGGCCTAAATAAAGCCTTTGACACAGTTGATCATGATATATTGAGTAGAACAACAAGTATGTTAATGGAGTGTTTATTGACCTAAAGAAAGCCTTTGACACTGTTGATCATGATATACTGAGTACAACAACAAGTATGTTATTGGAGTGTTTATTGACCTAAAGAAAGCCTTTGACACTGTTGATCATGATATACTGAGTACAACAACAAGTGTGCTATTGTAGTGTTTATTGACCTAAAGAAAGCCTTTGACACAGTTGATCATGATATACTGAGTACAACAACAAGTATGTTATTGGAGTGTTTACTGGCCTAAAGAAAGCCTTTGACACAGTGATCATGATATATTGAGTAGAACAACAAGTATGTTAATGGAGTGTTTATTGACCTAAAGAAAGCCTTTGACACAGTTGATCATGATATACTGAGTACAACAACAAATATGCTATTGGAGTTTTTATTGACCTAACGAAAGTCTTTGACACCGTTGATCATAATATACTGAGTATAAAATACACTTGTATGGAGTGCGTGGTGTCGGAGTGCGTGGTGTCTATAGCGCTTTTTTAAGTAAGTAAGTACCAATCAAAGCGCTTCACATATTAAAATGACGTGTTGACTAAATGCTAAAATATAAATTAATTAAATAAATAAGCTAAGATAACAAAATAAATAAATAAAAATAAATAAATTAGGATGTACAAATACAATTTCAAATAATGAAATTAAAAACTAATCAATACCATAAAATAGAAACCAGTGTCGTTTAGATGTGGCAGCAGTGCTTGCACCAAGGCGTGTAGGGCAGGCGAAATAGATGTTTTTAAGTTGTATCCGGAAAGCCGCCAATGTTCAAACTAATCGTACACACTTTGGCAAGCTATTCCACATATGTGGGCCTGTCACTGCAAAGCTGCCCCGTCCGATAGTTCTTTTTAACAACGTCACCGCGAGAAGCGTTGCGTCACTCGCCGATCGCAATGCCGAGCTCTGTGATCGTTGATTATCTCTAATGTAACTAAAACTAATTACATTATTTTTGGAAATCGCAAGTTGACTGCTGATATTTCTATAAAAATGAATAAATAAATAAGCAATAGAGTTAATGCCACAACATTTAGGTGTAATGCTTGATGACAAGTTAAACTGAAAAAATCATATTTTGTCAGTAAAATCTAAGTCAAAGAGTTGTGCTATTATGTACAGAGCCAGTTTCTTGATTGATAAGCGTGGCATGCATATTTTGTACTATTTTCGTGTCATGCCTTATATTATGTATTGAGCAGAAGTTTGGGGTAACACATATGCTACAAATGTTTAATGTTTAGTTTTATTACAGAAAAGGGTTATAAGATTAATTTGTGGTGCCAAGAGACTTGATCATACAAATATACTATTTTACGATCTGCATATTCTTAAAGTACCAGATTTAGTCAAACTAAAAAAACTGCTGTAATAATGTTTAAGGCATTTTACATTTTTTTACCAATGTATGTACAACAGTTGTTCAGAATATATGAATCAGTTTATTCAACCAGACATCAATGTAAGTTTATAGAAAACTATGCACGTATCAGTCTGAAGAGTATGTGTATTTCTGTTAAAGGAGTAAAACTTTGGAATTCCCTGGACAGTTCACTGATTATCTATAGCAATGTTCACGAGTTCAAAAAGCAGTACACATATAAAATATTAATGTTAAGCATTCGATTCATGCAGCGCGTTCATTTGCCTTTCGGTCAGCGTCTCGAAATCCTCCCCTCTTTTTCTTAAACCAGTTCAAGTCGTCACGGGGAATAGATTGGAGTCGCGGGGAATAGATTGGCGCATCAGCGGCGGTAATTGCTTTCGGCAAACTGTTGTCGAACAAAGGTCAAATCACTTCGTTGCTTTTGCGTCCGTAACATATCTCAAACGGACTCTTCCATCCCAGTTCCTCTTTCGGATACTCGTTGATGATGGCTTCGTACAACGGTAGATCGTGAACCCAATGAACTCCCTTTTTTAAACCGTAGCAGGTCATACGCAATTTTTGTGTGGATGGTATGGACAGCTCATGATGACTTTAGACTGTGAGTCAACCCTGTAAGTCAACCACATGAGTCAACACTGAGACAACATTGTGAGTCAACCCTGTGAGTCGACCACGTGAGTCAACACTGAGATAACACTATGAGTCAACCCTGGGAGTCAACCACGTGAGTCAACACTGAGACAACACTATGAGCCAACCCTGGAAGTCAACCACTTGAGTCAACACTGAGACAACACTGTGAGTCAACCTTGGGAGTCTACCACGTGAGTCAACACTGAGACAACACTATCCAGAGGCGGTAGTTTTTTGGGGGTTGGAGGCGAAAAAACTCCAATTGCACCCCTGAGGCTCGGCAAAAAACCTCCACTGGCGGCCAAACCAAACTCATATTCGGTTGTCTGAGCCGGACCTTCAGCAAGTCGGACTTCGGAAGACGGGCGAAGGGGGGGGGGGGAGGGTGCTGTTTAAATATTTTCGCGGCCGATCCGCCGTAACTTCAGCTTATTGTAACCACACACAGGGGCACATTCCAAAGCTGAAGGGGTGGTACGTAACGGGGGCCCATTCAAAACGGTCTGGGGGAACGCCAAATTCCAATGGTCTATGGGGTAGCACGCGCCCTCGAGGCCCCCTGGATCAACCTATGATCATGATATCGTTATATTTAGATGGCTGCGCTAGCGTTTGTGGAAAATTCCTTATGTGGCATTTTGGGAGAAATGTCGGGCCCATGTGATCGTGCCCCATAGACCGTTTGAGATGTGCCCCGTTCAGGTTAAAATAAGGTGAAGTTATGCGAACATTTTTCGACAGCACCCCTCCCCGTCTTCGATATCACATTCTAGCCAGCCTAGCCAGGTGAGGAGCTGAAGAAGTGCTGCGCGGCGGCTAACAATTTTCTACACCATTTGTTTCGGCCGCAATGGAGGTTTTTGTGCCCACCCAGACTCGCTTTCTGGACCCGCCCCTGCTTGGATCGCGACCCAAAATTGGATCGCCAAGCCATTTCGCGTTGTTCGCCAAGAGTCGCCAGTAATTCCGAGCTTTTCTTTATTTCACTGTTTGTCCATACATGATGCACGCGAGACGAATAATATATATGCCACACGCTGTAGGAATTTGTTCGTTTAGCATACATTTAGTTTATTAGGTACACGTCATGTTCTGTTTGATGACATCAAAAATGTCGTATACACACTAAGCGAGAATAGGTGCCTGTTTCGATTCACTCTATATTGAAGCATTCAAAGTATATTTTACAGACACATATTGCATTAATCTGCATGTCGGTACACATTATATTGTCTATCGAATTGACTGTATCCCTCCTTAGTAGGTCATCAGCAGTATGAAGTAAATTTGCGTATTGTTTTTTCAATACTGTCGAAATCGTACACGTATACGGTCTTCCTGGTTACGTCTGCCATATTGGATTTACATTTCAAAGGGTGTTCACTTCCAACATTGACAGGCCAATGTGCGGCACTGATCTTGTACGTGGTGCCTCTGCGTTCACCAAGCACGTTTAATAAATGTTCTCATTTATCATGTGTCTTTGTTATTTCACAAATTTATTTATTTTATAATTGATGACAAGTAAACGCTTTGAAAGAATGTGTCACCAAGCATGTCCCGGGACCGGAATTATGGTTGCAACCATGCAATGTTAAGAACCGTTGCTATATGTGGTAATAAGTACGAATAATTGCTTACATTTCTATCCGAATATATCATATTTACGAACGGCAGAAACCGTTCTATGTTCACGACATGTTCCTGTACTTGTAGAGCATGTATGTAGTGACAGTGTGGGTCGTAAACGTCTCAACCTTAGCCTTAGGTAAAAAAAACCTGCACCGCAAGGAAGAGTCTATTCAATTAGTTTCCAGAGCATTGAAACGTCTACCCACAGACAGAGCCCTGTCCGTTTCAAACAGCATGTGTCACGGCAAGGAACTCATAGGCGTCGGAACGTGGGTGGGTTTGGGGGCTGAGCCCTCCAATATTTAGAATGGGGGCGGAGCCCCGAATATTTTGTTAATTTTATTAATTTTGTATATGATTTTGGTTAATGTCATCCAAGTTGCGGCCTCCGTGCGGCATTGACCACGAAACGCCGGTATCCTCAGCATGTTGAAGGTAGGTGTATTTGAGGAAGAATATATCGAAATCGTTGTTGCGATTAGCTGGTTGGAAACACGTCTATCCATGTCGACGTCGTGCTGGTTGTCAGGCATATATCTAAACAAAGGACGTCACGTGATGACAGTCCCGCTCAGCTTGAATGATAAAATATACATCGTAAAAACTGTGAAATTAAACACATTGTTTTAACATATGCTACATTAATTTGTTTAAGAATGAGACACATAAAGGTAACAATTTAGCAACTCTGAACAGATACGTCACTATACGGCAAATGTCACGTCAGTAAACACTGGCCTACTCATATTCTGCTTTCCGCAAATTGAATAAATCTTGTCTATATTTTAAAATATGCGGTATATTTGGTGTTATCTACAACGATGATCACGTCACATGTCATAACGTTGGGTGTGTCATTGATCTACACTACAAAGAGAATATGCCTAGCTACACTGCCTCGTGGTATTCCACTTATTCCGCCGCACTAGGAGGTGATATTCGATTGACTAACGCAAGTTGTTGACGACAGCCCTGCGAATAATGCTTCTATCCATTTCTATCCATCACAGAAGTTTCCTCCTAATCACATATCCCTTCAACTTACATAGCAGCCGTCGAAAGCCTTCCAGCAATTAATGCGTATCTCATCTACACATTGCCGTTCATCTCCCAGAGGCGCACAGTCAGGAATGTAATGGACGCTCTTGAAACTATGCTGCAATTAATTTGTTCGGTTCGATATGGACTATTAATAATTATGGGTTATTAGCCAGCAACTCAGTGTCACTGCTGGCTGTCAAACTAAATGGCCTGTAGTTGTTTCCTACTCACTTTTATTTTCCAGCAAACACCTGAATTAACTAAGTTTGCCACCACACAATGCTATTATATTTTGTTTTATCTCAATTTATGAGCAACAAATAAACATGTTTTTAAACCCATATCCTTTGGTCAAATAATGTATCTGTGCCATGACCATTATAATCAAGTCAAGGACAAGTAGGATTTCAAAATTTAACAAACCTCTGTTAGAGACAAACTTATTTGAAGTCAGAAATTACCACCAATAAACATACTAATATTTGACCGAAATACCCAGACTTAAAAAGGTGAAATGAAATAGTGAAACAGTTGCAGTGCGTTGGATCCATATGCACACTGCTGCAGTCGGATAGTTTTCAGACGGTTGTCGGTTTCAGGTCAAAGTTCGCTATCCGTTATTTTCAATACAATTCATTTTGTTCTCTGTTCTCAGACGTGTAGATCGATGTGTTTGTATATGATTGTGATGTGTCGTTCACAGTAGTGTGTTTAAGAAAGCAAGGACTCGTCATTTTCTTCTTTAAAGGGGGCTTGATATTGCCTGATATTGCCTGCCATGTCTGTTGAGTATGAGTGTGACACGACTTTCTCCCTACATCCATCATGTAGTGTAATAATGTGTGGAGCGCGGCGGTGCAGTGTTTAGGGCATCGGATGAAATATCGATAGATTGCAGGTTCGAATAATCTTTCTGCCGTTTCGAACCTTGCGCAGGTTCGTTCACTCCACGTTTCTCCAGTTCACCCAGCTGTATTTATGGGTACATGGCAATAAACAATTACAATAATAATGATAATAACAATAACAGTAATAATCATAATAATCATAATAATAATAACGATAATAACAATAATAAGAGGAAGGTAACTTATTTTGCGTTCACATCCTCAGAAACCAAGCTCAGAGGCTCATCAATACAAAAAAGTCAATATAACAATCGATAAACCGTATTAAAGTCGTCAACAGATGGAGCCTGGGAGCAAAGGTGGATACGCAAGGTTATAAAGGTAAGTTTTTAATTGACGGCGAAATTATGTACTATTTTCACCGTTTTTGTAACACTAAGAAGGTGCATATTCCAAAGAGTATACTAGTATTGATTATTGGAACAAAACGTAAATCAGAACTAGATGGTTGAAACTGGATAGCCTTTCTTACGCGAATAGGCAATGCATGTCATATATATTTGTATATGAATAGTCTTTGCGCAGTGTTTGCAGCGTCGCTGAATGCTTCCAGGTGAATGCGAGATAGTGTTCTATTAAACAGGTCTGCCAGGAAGTGAATTGTGAAACCCTTTGAGCTATCCTAAGATATCGCACTGTGTAAGAACATACCTTTAAACCACGTCTTTCTTCCATGGTTTCGGCTTACATGTTAGATTAGAGTCCTGGTATAACCACACAGCATTCACCATCAAGACACATACTGCAGACACTGTGCTCCTGAGAAGACAGCTAACTACAAAACTTATCAGAATGTAACCGATCTAACAGGCAGGCATTGCTCAGTCAATGCTGATGATCTGTATGGGATTGTTAGTCAGCATGATCCGGTCCTTCGGAATGTGTTAAATAAACAAGCTTTCGTTAGGCATAACACGATCACTGTGCGAACCAACGTGAACAAGGATTGTATAGCGGATATGCGTGAACACACATCGGGAATTTGAACGTTTGTAGTGACATGGTGGACTGGACGTTCGTCAACATATGTAAAGGCATCAGCATATTATCGTGGTTTTTTTATTTCCTGCGTCAAGACATACATAAGTACTAGTTCAAGATGAACATGGATCAAATGAAATAAAACATTACAGCATATTGCAAACCTTGACTCACATTCGGGTTCACTTGTCATTGCCTAAGCATTTTCTTTTCTCCAGAAGCCCTGAATAAAGTATTCCGTACTTTCTTCCAAGAAACAACTGCTAGCATAAAATGTTTGTTTATCATAGACCGCCAAGAGGAAACACAACATGACGTGCAGACCATCACCGATGAACACGATGGAGATCATCCATTAGACAGTTTGTCGCCTGCCTCTGAGGTTCACGTCAAAACATCATTACATTATCTGCTCCTCAATCCTGCGCTTTAGATCTACTGCCAACGTGGATGCTGCAGAACGGCATAAACGTGCAATTCCTGTTATTAAGTGTCGGCCATCGCGAAACATCCTTAAGAAGCGTCACTGGATACATATTATCTTAGAAGGTACCGACTGACATCAAACCTGAGTGTCCTGCACAAGGTCATCGAGAAGGTGGTACATTACGTCTTTCGAAGCACACGACAATGTTCAATCGGTTTGAATTGTTCCAATCTGCATACAGAAATATTTATCAAGATTTAATAACATTGCCACCCGGAGAATTAACTCTAGATGGCAAGTGGATAAGGAAGCCTTTTGGCTTATCGAGAGTCCAACCTTTTTTATTTACGTGTATCCAGACCTTCTGATGTATGTGTCGATTTGTAAACATATTCACACTACTAGCACCCACACGATCAACAGATAAGCTGTTCAATTAATTTACAGTCCTTTGTGAAAATGAGAACTTTCTTATATCTAATCTACACTGCTCCTTTACTAATGTAACTCCATGTCCTCTAGTCCTTCTATCTTTCTTAACTGAGAAAATATACTTCTATCAATATTTCCATAACCATTCAATATTTTTAACACTTCTATCTGATCTACTTTCAATCTCCTGGTCTCTGGTGTTGTTAAACCACATTCTTTTAGGCGTTTTTCATAAATAAGATCCCTCAGTTTTGGTATCATTTTAGTCGCTCTGCTCTGTACTCTTTCAAGAATGTCTATGTCCTTCTTGCGATATGGCCTCCACGCTTGTTTACGATATTCTAAATGTGGCCTAACTTGTTTTGTACAGCGGTATTATTAGTTCTTTTTCCTTATAAGCTATATTTCGCCTAATTAATCCAAGGATTTTATTTCCCTTTGCAGCTGCAATTCCGCACTGCTCTGAAACCTTCATTTCAGCACTAATGCTTAACCTTTCTTTTACAGTAGTACTTGGTACAGTACGCCAACTTCAGTGTACATTTGACCCACCTGTCAAGATCATCTTGTAAATTATGTCTGTCTCGACCACGTTTAATCCTTGTAAAACCTTTTGTATCATCCGCAAATGTCAACACCTTACTTCTTATATCCTCGTCCAAATCGTTGATATATATTAAGAAAAATATAGGTCCCAGTACTGATCCCTGTGGTACCCCACTCAAAACTGTTTGAAGCCTCTCCATCAACTACTACCCGTTGTCTTCTGTCAATCAGCCATTTTTCTATCCAGTTATTTATACCATTTCCTATGCCATGGGCATTTAGTTTAAGCAGTAATCTTTGATGTGGAACTTTATCAAAAGCTTTCTGGAAATCGAAGTAGGTGATTTCTACTGGTGATTCCTCCGTATACCCACTTAGTGATATATTCCTAACAAAACCATAACGTATTTGTTAAGCATAACCTCGCTTTTAGAAACCCATGTTGAGATGGATTTATCAAGTTGTGTTTAACAAGAAAATCCACCATGTGATCTTTAATTAGTCTTTCTAATAATTTGTAAATCACTGACGTTAAACTCACTGGTCTGTAGTTCTCTGACTTGTTTCTCAAACCTTTCTCAAATAACAGTATAATGTTTGCTTCTTTGTAATGACAAGTTGAAAACTGTTGCAAGCAATATGCTAATTTGAGTGATATTTTTACTTATTTCACAGTCAGTTCACCTTTTGTTCTCGTGACATCTCGAAACGTCACGAGAACAAAAGATAAACTGGCTGTGAAATAAATGAAAATATCACTCATTTGAACCAACCAGTCTGATGAAACTCTTCACTCACAAATATGCTAATTTGTTCTACAATTTCCCATTGTAGTTTGGGCGGACTCACATCCACTCTAGGTGATTTATTATCCTTCATAGCCCGTCTTTTCGTAGCTACCATTTCTGGTATTACGATTACCTCTCCTAAATAGTATCATTCCGCTCCCTTGAACTTAGCCTCTGGTACTGGCAGTGAACTAATATCTTCCCACCGAACTAAAATACTCATTCAGGTCTTCTGCCTTTAAGAATTCCTCTGATGTTATATTTCCAGCACTATCGTCTAGAGGACTTCTTTATGAATGTTGTCGTCTTCATCATTTCCAGTATGTCAATGTGACTTCCACATAATTTGTTTTGTAATACATTTTTCTAATGGCTTCTTTTGGTGTGTTTCTTTCTGGTGCGTTTCCCCTTTTTTTTCTTCAATTTATCAAATTTATCGAACATAATTCAATTTTATTGTTTAAGATATTCCAGCATTCTGTTGCTGTCTTATTCTTCAGTGTGTTATTCCAGTCTATCTTTGCTAAACATCCTTATATCTTCCTTTGTAGAAATTTCTCCTGTACTGCGTTTTACTATTCCTTTCTGATTTTACTTTGATGGTAAAATGTATCTGGTTGTAATCACTACTCCCCAGTGGCTCACACCTTCTCACCCCTAGTTGGTTCTAGCACATGTTAAGAAATAAAACTATGTTGTACTAGAACTAAAAACTTGTAATAACACAGTCCCGTTTACTCACTTCCTTTACATCGTTTTGTATTTGTTCTCTCTCTTCTATGTTTATGTTTGGTCTAATTTTGTTTCATAAGCCTTAATATATTCTTTAATATACAAAATAATTCCACCTCCCCTTCTTCCTATTCTATCTTTCCTAAACATTACATAGCCTGTCAGTCCCAATTCGGTATCTGATATATCAGTGGTAGCCCTTTATTCGGTTATACCTATTACTCCAACAAAGTACCCCCATAAATCTAAGAAACCCACCCTCTCTTTTTCACACATCTGCTCAACTAGTGCGTTGATCGCCATCCTCTTGCAGTTTCCATTTGACAAAATTCATGAGAGAATAATCTATTCAATTCTTGTCTTCTTTAACTTCCTCACTAACTTTCTGTAGTTTCCCAGTTGTTCCCTCTCTGTCTGCATTATGTGGACTCCCTTGCCACGCCCTAATACCTTCTCTACCCTTTCGGTTACACGTGCTATCCTAGCCCCCGGTAGACAAACAACGACGTCCCCCCTCGTTTAGTGTCTTATCTGTCTTTCTTAGAATAGAGTCGCCCATGAACACCCACTCTTTTCTCATCGCCACCTCAATCATTGCCTCAGAGTAGCTCCTTCTCCAGTTTGCATCTGTCTGGTTGTCTTTTCCACCTGTCGTCTTCTCTCCTGTCACGTTCTCTTCCATTCCATTCTTTTCTGTCGCTTTTTCTCCTGTCAACTTTCCTCCTGACATCGTCCCTTTTATCGACTTCTCTTCTGTCACATTTACTCTCATTTCCTTTCGTCCTGTCAACGTTCCTCCCATCGCATTTTCTTCTCTCCTCACCCGTCTCATTTTCCCTCATACCTCATTCTCTACGGTCACTTTCTCCGCTGTCACCTTCACGCCTGTCACGTTTCCTGCCGTCGCTTCTCCAATTTCTCCACCTCCAATCACCTTCCCTCCTCTCAGTCTCCTTTCCCCAGTCTTCTTGCCACTACTCTGTTGCTCCAGACTCACAACATTCCCAACTCTCTCCCTGTCGTCTCTCCCCATTCCACCTGTCTCCTTGCTAATTCTCATCTCCATCCCCTTCACAATACCTCCTTCTGCAGAGATTCCACCTTCCAACACCCTTCGCACGGAAAGATGAATCCATCTTCCTTAGTATCTGCCCATGACTTCCCATAGCCGGACAAGGCAAAATCCACCCAGCTGTGGCAGTCGTCGCACAACAAGTGTCGCTTTGCCTTGACTTCCCGCTTACAAGGCGCCATATCAGAATTTATTTAATAACAATGAAAATAATCTAATTAGCCAATCAAAATAGTTATTCACTACGTAGTCTTTAAGAAGACTGTTTACTGTGCACAAACGTTACACTATTAAAACTGATATAGTATATAGAAAGACTGTTTCCTGCTTTGGTGTTAAATGGATAAATAATAGGTTGACAGACCTTGACTTTGCCGATGATATTGCACTGCTCAGCCACACGCCGGAGATCCTACAAGAGATGACCAATAATTTAAACAAAAATGGAGAGATGGTCGGATTACGAATCAGCTATGGGAAGACAAAAACATTGTCAGCTGGTGATGGATCTGACCCCCACATTGTGATCGGTCAGGAAGAGTTGCAATGCGTCGAGAACTTCCCTTACCTTGGAAGCTACATCTCTAGGAAAGGCGACGCGGAAGTAGATGTACGAGCGAGGATAGGCAAGGCATCAGCAGTGTTCCAAAGACTACGTCCAATATGGTCAAGTAACACCATCAGAAAGGACATAAAACTACGTCTTTACATGTCAATCGTAATACCAACAGCGATATATGCCTGTGAAACGTGGAAGAATACGGCGAGGATATCAAAAAAACTAGACGTATTTCATCGACGATGTCTCCGGTTCATACTGGGCATATCGTGGAGAGAACACACCACAAATGAAGAAGTGATGAGGAGGGCAGGTCTGGACAGCCTGCATCACATCGTTAAGTCTCGACGACGAAGACTAGCGGGACATATCCTACGCTTACCAAGAGAGAGAACAGCACATGTAGCAATGGAATGGGTGCCTGAAGGTGGAAATAGAAGGAGAGGAAGGCCGACTAAGACCTGGCGCAAGACGTTTAAAGAAGATCTGGCAGAGATGGAAATCACCTGGAATGAGGCCAAAGAAATTGCGAAAGACCGTAGTAGATGGAGAAAGCTCGTCGCCCGATGTCCCGAAAGGAACAGGAGGAACTAAGTCTAAGTAAGTTTCCTGCGTACTATGGATCATAGTAGGGCTTACAGAGACCCGCTGCGTAGAATGATTTAGTGTTATCTGCGGCTACACTGAACTCTGCGGCGTTTGACATGATTGATCACCAATTGTTCGTATCACGCCTGGCAAACAAGTTGTGTTTTCAGACAACTGCTTCACGCATACGTGAAGCAATTTGTTATTCTTGAAGAAGCCACCCCGATCAGGTGCACGCTGACACGCGACCCCCCACGGGGGTCTGTCGTGGGGACGTCACTATTAAAAAATGTAAAGTAGGTTCTTGTAGAGTGAATCACGTGATCAATAAGATCTAAGTTGCAAACGAGTGACCAGATATAACCAGCGAAATTGTGTAGTTAATTTTCATATACAGTCATGAGAATGGACTCACTGTTCCGTGAAAAGCCCTAGACGACTGTGATGCTGTGATATCTGCAGAACTAAATCTAGATTGTGACATCTGGAGAGTCAAACGAATTTGAATTCGACATTGATTTTCCCGCCAAGCAGTAAGTAGACACTCGGCACAACAGGTGAGCTGATGGTAACATGGGTAGCAATCTGGACATTGTTTGGTTAAACGTGAACTATCTTTGCCGCCGAAGTCGTTACTCTCGAGCAGTTGTGTGCACCCAGGCGGAGAAGTTCGACTCTTGACTTGTCTCTCAGTAAGATTGACAGGTCAACTAACGGATAATTCAACAAAGTGGTTTATTGGGGAAATTGCTGTACGATTTCAAGCAGTGGGGAAGAAGACGCGATCGGCTTCGCACCTCGAGGACGCAGACGTTGAAGCCGTTGTTAACAACGCGCTGGCAAAGCAGCAAGGTATCTTCGAAAAGATGATGGAGACCCAACAGAAATCGTTCCAAGCCTGCCTTCAAGTCGTTCATGGAGGCGTCCAACAAGCGTGTTGACGAAATGGTAAGAGAGACGGCGAAAGAGGTCGCGGACCTGCGAGCAAGTCTCCAGTATGCACAGGAAGAAGTGAATCAGATCAAGAGCGCGATTAGTGAACATTCTGAACACCTCAGCAACACGGCTAGACACCTCGACATGATCACAGCCACGCAGCACGAGATCGAAGATGGCATCGATTACTTGGAGAATCAATCACGACGAAACAACGTGCGTATAGACGGTGTAGCAGAAAGTGCGGCAGACACCGAGGCAGCCGTGCGTAATACGTTTGTGTCATCGATGAAACTGTCAGAACAACCGGCAAACGAAGTGAGAATCGAGCGGGTACACCGAACAGGCGGAAACAAACACTTGGGCAAACCGAAGACATTGGTTGTAAAGTTCGAAAGTTTCAAACAACGCCCGGGGTGTGTATATAAATGAGGATGTTTCACACTCGGTGATGGCGAGACGTAAGGAGCTAATCCCTAAACTGTGAGAGGCGTGGGAGAAGGGCAAGATTGTATATCTCAAATATCAAACTAGTAGTCCGAGATCGAGGAGATAATAGAACCTAAGTGTATACAGTAGAATGATCCATGAACATTGATGATATCTACCTGAACAGACATTGACAATGGCTAGTCAAGACATACTTTTGTCCAATGTTGACAATGATGACTTTGGAAAATTTAATTCTACATCCGACAGTACGTTCACTACGTTAAACGTACATGCAATGCGAGACACTTGTTCCGATATTTCTTTTCAACAGTGTGAACATTTTAATGCTCGAAGTTTAAATAAGAATTTTCAAAAAAGGATTTAGTCGATGACCTTAAACTATCATTTGATATCATAGCAATTCAGAAACCTGGGCTGATTCTAGCACAATTGATGATTGCTCTTTAAATGGATATGAAGTTTTCCACATTGTAAGAGATAGCGAAAAAAGGACGAGGTAATGCAATGTATGTTAATGTAATATTCACTTGCAAACGTTGAGCAATAAAATCAAAGGCGATTGACAATATATTTGAATGTGTCACTGTTGAATTGGAAATGAAAAAACACAAAATGTAATTGTAAGTTATGTCTACAGAACCCCGGGTTCATACACAAACCTATTTTGAGAGAGTATGAAGCAGTTGTTTACTGATGTCAATCCAAGCAAATCTATGTTTGTATGTGGTGATTTTAATATCGATCTCCTAAAATAAGACACACACAACGGAACAAAGTGTTTTTTTGAATTGCATGTATGGTTTAGGTTTGTTTCCGTTATAGGTAGGCCGAGACGAATTACAACAAACTCGTGTACTCTGATAGACAACATATTATTTTACTAATCAAATGAATTACTCCGTTAGACCTGGGTTATTAACCTATGACACCAGTGATCATCTGGCGATAATTGCTTAATGTCATTATTATATAGAGATACATAAATGTGACACTTATAAACATGTAAAACTTGAAAAAGATGATAATGTATGCTCGTTTATTGAAAGTATGTGGCAAGAAAAGTGGAATGATGTCTTAGAAGCTGACGATGCAAACTTGGCGTATACAATATCCGTTAATAGATTTAGTACATTTTATAATCATCATTGCCCTGTTAAGAAGGGTAGAATAAAGCAAACAAATATGAAAAAACCCTGGTTTATAAATGGCTTAAAATGTGTTTCGTAAGAAGAATGTTCTATATATAAAATTTCTCAGGGATAGAACTGAAACTGCGGAGATATCAAAGGTATAAAATAAATTAACAACTATCTTAAGACTGGCGGAAAAAGCATACTACAATACCCGGTTGTCAGAAAATAGGTAACACCAAAGAAACATGGGCGATATTGAATAATGTGTTACGTAAACAACACCAGTCGGTGAACTTTCCATCACATCTGGTATGTGACAATTGAGACATTACCAACAAAATAGAAATGGCAAATGAGTTTAATTTAATATGTTTTTTTAATAATGTTGGTCGTAACTTAGCGAAGGGTATCAACAATAAGAATGAATGTAATTCTGTGTATGATTATTTATGAGGTAGTATTGATCAAAGTCTTTCCTCAAACCTGTCGATGAGGAGGAACTTATAACTACAGTTAAAGCGTGTGCCAAAAAGAAATCTTCAGACTTTGAAGACATAAGTATGGACATTGTTGCAAGGTTATTCATGTAATAAGCAAACCTCTCACTCATATATGTAATAATACATTTAGATCTGGTGTTTTCCCAACACGTATGAAAATTGCGAAAGTTATACCCAGGTACGAAAACCGACGTTACAAATTAGATGCAAATTTTTCTATTGCCGCAATTTAAAAAAAAACTCCCGGAAAAAACTGTTCCTTGCCAGAACAGACAGCCTTTTAAATGCTAATAACATATTAAGTTCAAATCCGTGCTAAAATGTCCGCGTCACATGCTGTATTGGAATTTATTGATGAAATCACAAATGCTAAGGACAGTAAAAAGCATGCCGTCGGTGTATTAATTGATCTTAAAAAGGCGTTCGATACAGCAGACCATGAGATACTTACAAAAATGAATTATTGTGGTGATCGTGGAATAGCAAATGATTGGATTAAAAGCTACCTTTCGAACAGGAAGCAATTTGTATATATTGACGGGTGTGTTTTAGAGCTATTAGATGTCACATGTGGAGTTCCGCAAGGGTCTATTTTAGGTCCACGTCCACGTTTATTTGTCATTCACGTTAATGACATATGTAACGTATCAACTTTAGTAAATTCAAACTTTTTGCTGACGATACGAATATATTTTGTACCGGTAATAATCTGACAGAACTACGTGACATATTAAATAAAGAACCTGCACAATTTTGCAAATGGTTTGCTATCAACAAATTGTCACTCAACTTGTCAAAAACGAATAATATGTTATTTTGGAACCATCCACCAGATGTTGACACTAATCTGTGTGTAAATAACGAACGAATAACCAGAGTACGTGTAACACAATTTCTGAGAGTATTTATTGATAACCAGCTAAACTGGAAGCATCACATCAATACGGTTAGAACAAAACTGTCGAAAGTAGCAGCGATTATTCAAAACGTAAGTTGTTTAATTAATAAAGATGGAATGTACATATTATATTGTTTCCTGTTGTTGCCATATATTAGCTATTGTAACGAAATATTGGGTAACACCTATGTCTCAAACATCAGGTGTACAGAGCTTCCAAGTTGAATGAACCCAAAATAGGGAGATCTCCCTATATTATCAAAACACAATAGAGAGATTTTATTGGTAATTTAAAAAAATGGAACGTTTATCGAAAGCCACCTAAACCGAAACACACACATACCAACAAAACCTACAACATTAAACAAAAGTAGATGTATAGTGCAAAACATGAAAAATTAGACAAACAAAAGACTGTGATCATCATGCAATCGTCATTTTATTGCTTCTGTAACGTGGTGTTATAAAGGCGGGTCGCCTTTCCAACCGACTCCAGCAAATCTGACGACATCTGCAACTGGTAGCATGCAGAGAAAACATTGATTTTGCACGCCAGCAAGGCACACAGGGACCCATGCCTTGCGACGACCGAAACTTGGTGTCGATCTTCTCCATCACGCTGAACATCCTTTCCACCTTAGCCTGGTCGTAGGGAAGGATGAGGAGCGCCTGGACGAGGCGGACTAGGCACTTGAGGCGCGGCTGTCCGTCAGGCCGCGTCATCTTCAAGACGGACGCCCACCGTAGATCAATGTCGTCGGTGAAGGAAGGCAGACCACTTGGATGTCCAGCCACGCCTCGAATAAAATCGGGAGATTTGTATTCTAATTCCGGAGATCGGTAGATGTTCTAGATTCAGTTAAAAATCGGGAGATCTCCCGCCAAATCGGGAGACTTGGAAGCTCTGGCTTACTGCACTGCACGAACGAGTAGTTCGTCTGATCTGTGGCTTAAGGCGTTTGGAGCACTCTACTTAAACAACTGTGTACTTTGACGTTTATAGACTTAGTTACATTTTAGACAGCGATTATATTGTATAAGACACATTACAATGAACTACCAGATAGTTTGCAAGCAATGTTTAAACCGTATCTCTCAACACATAGTAGTCGACAAAAAGACACCTTTCGAAGTCATCGTGTCCGTACCACACAAAAATCAATGTGTATTTCTGTTTGTGGAATAAAACTGTGGAATACTCTATATGAAAGCTTCACCAGCAGTAGAAGCATAAAGGCTTTAAAAAAACTACAAGTCCCATCTTCTATATATGTACTAGATCTAAGAAAAACATCCAACAATTCTAACAAGACATTACATACTCTAGGAACCGTATATTGCATTATTTGTGAAATTGAAATATTTTTTAATATGTTATATTAGTACAATAAGTAACTATACCGGTTTGGGGTGAACCACACATAAGTCTTACACTTTTGTTCACCCCCTTTCCACCAACACCTACGAGTCGTTTTTTTCACATGTTGAAAATATTGTAGTTTGGAATAACGGGATGTACTATTGTTTTATGTTGTTGTTGGAAATAAATTACTTACTTACTTACTTACTTACTTACTCACTTAGTTACTTACTATATAGCGCAGTATACTGTCATTATGACTGCTCAATGCTTTTACACTGGCAGACCTATTCAATCGAACACGATCTCGACTTTTCTGTGAAGCACTAATTACTCCATTGCTGAACAGACCACCCGATCATCTTTACCTTCAGGTCTCTTCTAAGTATAATCGAACTAATCATGTGTATGGGAGATATTGTATCACGTTTCACCTCGGGCGTCAGATCTCCATGGAATAATCTTGGACCCTCCGGAATAAATGTGACGCCTTTTGTTTCGTAATTCTCCGTTGGTCAAGGCTTTTAATGGTTGTATGTTTGCTGGTTGACGCCAGACGGACATAAATCGGATGTTCATAATGTTAAGTATATTTTTGGCGATTGTTCAGAGGTTCAGAGATATGTTGGGGACGCTTAGTTAAACTGTTCCATATTTACATTGATCATAAGAGCCGCCATTGATGAACACACCGGGAAACCGTCTTCTGTGCATGTGTGTATGTAGCGCCATCTGAGGGGTGCGCGGTTTTGTTAGTGACTGTAAATTGGTGCTTTTTGTCATTAACAAGTGTCAGCTACACATGTTGCAGTTCATACAGATTGTGACAGTTCGTGTAATCACAAGAAAAGGGAAACACGAACAGGTAATTGCTGACTTGAATTCTCTATATCGGCTGCCTATCAGAGAAGAATCACATTCAAGACACTCCACGGATTTGCAGACATGTTACATGTTACACCCTCTCAATAATATATATATATATGTATCAACACCCGCTCTCCCTACGGTCATATGATGCGAGCTTTTTATCTCAGTCCTTCAGACAGAGTAACACCTCTGGGTCATTTATGACAGCGCTAAAGACGCATTTTTAAAACAGCTTCAACACTAATTAAACTGAAGCCACAAACTTGACTATGCGTTTTGAGCAGAACAATGGACTGAAACTGCGTTAATTAAGATGTTATTATCGTTATTAACATAAATGCCCGTCCCCTGATGGGATGCCCATGTAGATGACGACTATCATCGTAGTATTTATCAAATGTTAGAAAACACAGCTTCGTTACATAAACACCATAACGCGCTCGCAGATAATCGTTATTTGTTCAAAATGACGAAGGTCGGAGGAAGGTGAAGTTCATCCATTCGTAGGCCATAGTCGTGATAGTGTAGAATTGTCAACTAATATTTGTATTGATAATAAATTATACTATTGGCATAAGGGTAGACATGGGCATGATTGTGTCAGCGACTACTTTATGTTGCGAAGTCCATGACGCAGAGGCTGTTTTCCCCCTAGTATTTGCCGTAATTGTTAGGTTACGTTTACGTATTACGCGCACATTGCGTTTTATGTTCCGAACAAATGATATACTCCACAAAAGATAAGCATGTTGACTATATAGGGGGGGGGGGGTATTTTGAAAAGGTGTAGGTCTTTCGTCCTATTCGTGGGGTCGTAGATTTATCTCTTAAAGTTTGGCGCTCGAGGTTCAAGTCGTCTAAGTGGAAACGATTAAGCTACTCACATACACACACGCACATACATACATACATACATACATATGTACATACGTGCATACGTGCATACATACATACGTGCATTCGAACATACGTACATATGTACACACATGCACACATACACACACATGCACACATACACGCGTAAATACATATACGCGTAAATACATACACGCGTAAATACACACACGCGTACATACACACACGCGTACATGCGCACACGCGTACATGCGCACTCGCGCACACGCGCACACATGCACGGACGCACACACGCACACATACGTACCTACATACCTAAATACATAAAAAAGCTGAATTATAAGTAGATTGTGTATGTGTGTGTATGCTTGCGTGCATGCGTGCGTGTGTGATTATGGTTGCGCGTGTGTGTGTGTGCTTCTGGGCGCTCTCGTACATGCGTGCTTGCGTAACAGCGTGCGTGTTAGCGGAAACATAGATTGAGTGCGTCCTCTACCGGTAGCGACACCGAGCGGCCTCTGGGGGAGACTCTTGATGAAGGCGGCGCGCGTGAAATCGAAGACTAATCAGACCGATGGTCGCAGCCGCCGCGACCCATTACACTAGCGAGCTGAGATGCCAACATCAGACGGCGTCGAGCCCACACGCATTAGCCTTCGAAATCCGAGTTTGGAGGCGTTGGCACAAGGCAGCTAATGCTCCCGCGGATTCATAGTCGCAATAGGTTTTCGTCAACACTTGCATTATTAATGCGAGTCGACATGGCAAAGGGTCTCTCGGTCAGGTGACGCGAAGCGAACGAGAGCATCTCTTAGACGGTGACGTCGTTGCAAGCCATTGTCCCCGCATTGCTGTCCACCGAGGCGAGTTCGTGTGTCGCTTCGACTCTCTCGCTTGGATGTCTCAAGATTATTGTGTTTCCGACGTGCAACTGTTGTAAGTATTCTTGTGTTTACTTTGTGTGTAATACTAGTGTCGCCTGTGCATGCGAGGGTTGTGGCGAAACAACGCTACGACATCAGTAGTTGTCGCATAAAAACCCTAACATCAAACTATGTACGTGACGGTATGACGGCAATCTGGAAAAGATAATTTCACTATATGGCACTAGAAAATCGATGACCACACAGCTGTGACGTAATTATTAAAAGTGATGTCAACGAGTGTATGATACTGTGATGGTTATCTAAACGAGACGAGGTTTCATTGTCAGATAATAACAACTGGAAGGTGTTGTCTGCATAACTGTGCGTAGTTATTCCACAAGGTCTTCTAACCTTACATAACGTCAGTTATACACAGCAAACATATCTTTCAGTACGAATCTATCTAACAAAACCCCAGTAGACATACTCGGTTTATCGTTAGCGACTTTATTGATGGACTGTACACACATTATTACAAGATTTTAGCGCCAATACACGCAACTATCTTACTGTCATAAAACACAAGAAATTAGGAAAACTATTTGAACATTAGGTACTTAATATATTGATAACTAACACTCCGATTACACCCATATATTAAACTTGTCAGTTACAAACATACTTGATAAAACAGTTACGCGTTTTTACAGTGTAATAAACACCAATGTATTAACGAGAGTTTATTGCAAATTGTATTATTTTATTCGTTTAGCGGCCCCACAGTTTGTGCAACTATTCGAAAGTTTGGCAGTAGACTATTGTATTTTTGTTACCACGCTTCATTCCAAACTACGCCTTGCGTAACTCGTTGCGCATACCACACAGCGTTGGTAAGTTTGTCATCTGCTGAGTATCCTCGCATGCAATAGTTGTTTCCAGCACTCGCCAGTGTTCTATTAACCGACTTGTCTGTATATATTGTGGTTAAAATGCTATGGTCTCATGAGGTCTCATTCAACAAGTCAGTAACCCAGGGAATGCAGCTTTCATAAACCGTTTTTTAATTAGTTCAATACTTATTTAGGTAATTTCGTGTGCCATACCAAACAGGCATATATTACTACTGGCCTAATCACCGATGCGCAAATTATAAATACATAATTTAGATTTATAGCAGTACGTTTCAATTGATTGATTGATTGATTGATTGATTGTGTGTGTGTGTGTGTGTGTGTGTGTGTGTGTGTGTGTGTGTGTGTGTGTGTGTGTGTGTGTGTGTGTGTGTGTGTGTGTGTGTGTGTGTGTGTGTGTGTGTGTGTGTGTAATAATAATAATTATATATATAATAGGTTTTATTTCTTTGCAATGAAAAATGATTGACTAAAATACAGTACAAAATGATAAAATATTCGTTATAAAATGTATGATAAAATTGTTAATTACATAAAAAGTTCACATGCACGTACAAAGATATTCACACAGACATACATTCATAACGCTTAGTGTTTTCTACAGCTTTTGGGTAAATAGACACCAGTTAATGTAGAAGTTCTTAGTTCTGTTTGTTTTCACTTTAGGTAGCGGGTATCTTATACCACATCGTGTGTTGTGCGTCGGTTCCCTTGGTGTTGGCAGGAGTTTGTGCTGCGGTTGTTTGATTTGTGTAAAGTCATTCAGAGTAACCAGCTGCGCAAACGCAAGTGCACCGATAATGGGCGTGTCCGGGTATATAATGTTCATAGCACGACTTTGCACTCGCTCCAACTAATTTTGCAGTGCCAGAGTGAGTAAGGTCGACCATGCAGGGCAAGCATATTCTAGCATAGGCGGGACCACCGTCTTGTATACCGTTAGAAGGTCTTCAACGGGAATACCTGGCCGTTTGAGTTGTAGCAACAGAAACAGTCTCTTAACTGGTTTCGTGTTATTTCCCCGACATGTACATCTCATGTCAAGTTGCTGGTAATAGTGATGCCAAGCACCTTTGCCTCAATTATTCGCTGCGTTTCACTTTCGTTGATTCGTATGGGTTTTGGCCTTGTTTTTGAAAAGTCAATAACATTCTCTTTTGTCTTACTTTGATTGATTTTCATATCATTTTGGGTTGTCCATCTGAACGCAACGTCGGCTGCTTCCTGGAGGTTCGGCGCCTGGGTATTGGATCCAGTGTAGACGATGCACGTGTCATCTACGTATTTGTAGGAATCGCACGCTGTTTGTAGGTCGTTTATTATGAGGACAAAAATACGGGGCCTAGATTTGTGCTTGTGGGACGCCTCCGTGGATGTAGTTCCAGTTGGATAATGTGTTGCACATTTTCACTTGTTGTGTCCTTTCGGTGAGACAACGAGTAATCCATTTCATAAGAACACCAGGGAGACCAAGACTTGTAAGTTTGTTTAATAATAAAATATAACATATTTTATTTGGTATAGCGCCACAAAAATAGTTTACGTGAGGAATAATGAATAATCATTATACGAATATGATAACTAATAAAAATCGGTTTTAGTAGAGGGCAGTGTTCATCTAGAGTGACACTAATATGAAACACAAAAGAAATGTGTCTTTAGACGACATTTGAATGTTGTGATTGGTTAGATCGAATGCCTGTGAGAAGTCAAGGAGTAGTATCCTAGCAAACTGCTTGGGTGCATCTGTGCATGTATAACACTGGTGTATAAGGTCAACGACAGCGTGAGTAGTGGATCACTTCTTAATGGAGCCATAATGGTTTGGGTCGACCTTATTTGGTATAGCGCCACATCCAGTAATGTTCGTGGCGCTTCACAACATATTAAAATACATAAAAACGATAGAATTGCAATAAATATGTATTGTATATTAATTTAAAATAAATATTAGTGGTAAAGAATAAAATAAATAAATACGTACATATTGAATAATGTAGAATTTCTAAATAAAGAAGTAAATAAATAACAGTTATGCATCGAAATTAAATAATATTAATATTAATCAATTTAGCACAATAACTATATAACAATAATACTAATATATATATATATATACACACATATATATATATATGTATGATTAATAATAATAAATAATTTAGTAAAACATTTGATATAAAATAGTTTACGTGAGGAATAATGAATAATCATTATACGAATATGATAACTAATAAAAATCGATTTTAGTAGAGGGCAGTGTTCATCTAGAGTGACACTAATATGAAACACAAAAGAAATGTGTCTTTAGACGACATTTGAATGTTGTGATTGGTTAGATCGAATGCCTGTGAGAAGTCAAGGAGTAGTATCCTAGCAAACTGCTTGGGTGCATCTGTGCATGTATAACACTGGTGTATAAGGTCAACGACAGCGTGAGTAGTGGATCACTTCTTAATGGAGCCATAATGGTTTGGGTCGACCTTTTCATGCACAACGTTCCAGACCCATTTCACTGTGAACTCTTCCATTACTTTGCAGAGTACAGCAATTAAAAAGATTGGTCTCAGTTCCGTTTCAATTTGATGTGATGGGTGTTTTTTCGGTAGGGAACAGACGTACGCAGAACGTCAATTACGTAGAACATGCCCCTCCCGAAGTGAGCTGTTGTAAACTGCAGCAGCTGGACCGGCAAGCAACGTGGAGAAATCTTTAAGGACCCAGCTTGGTAATGAGTCAGCGCCAGGTGTTTTATTAGTATCAAGTTTGTGGAGATGACGTTCCACCTCATCAACCGAGATAGTGTACTTGGCGGACACAGAAAGCTCTTCAAAATGGGGATAGTCGTTGCCACCACTCAGGGCAGGTAGATGTTCACTCACTGACTTAAAGAAATCGTTAATCCGTTGGCTGAGTTCACACACTTAATTGGTAAGGTGAAGCATGGGGGTATCACTGCTGGTTTTGATGCAGACAGTTCTTTCGTGCCCTTCCACCAATTGCGTAGATTTGATAATTTTAGTCCATTTATTTGTTTATTGTAGTAGTTTTTTGTCACGGTTTTGCTCATGCGGTTTACTTTGTTTCTGTACAGACGATGTAGAGCTCGATCTTCTGACATCCATATATATATATATATATATATATATATACATATATATATATATATATATATACAAATAAATGGACTAAAATATATATAATATATATATATATATAATATATATATAGTCTTTCTCTCTCTCTCTCTCTCTCTCTCTCTCTCTATATATATATATATATATATAGCTATATGTGTGTGTGTATATATATTGGGTAACCTGCTCGTGGTACTGTGGCGCCCATCTCCACTCTCTAGTCATGGAGGAAACAGCCATTCGTTGGATCAGGTGTGCAGATATTCCGTTGTATCCAGTTTATTGTTCAGTACATCGTGATTAATGAGAGCTAATGGTTTCTTGTAGTCCCAAAAGTAACATTCTCACAACTTTGACTTGCATGATGTTCTGGCCATTGACTGTGTCGCATTGTATCGTAATAGCTGTTTAAGTTCTATTTAAACGCCATGGAACTATTTACCAGTTGCGCTCGCGTGGCCTGCTTTTAGAGGCAGAGCGTGCTAATCAAAGGCCCAAGTCATTTCGGTAACGACGTTCATTTCTGTGTGACGTTAATTATTTACGATATGCGGACGGTGTCAAGGCCATTAATATAAACGGAGGAATATTTCCACCGATTCAGAGATGTTACGAGACAAGAAATATTTGATTTGTAAAGCTTTACTTTCATTAGACCATCGTCTGACGTCAACATGTTTTGCTGTTGTAAACGATAATAATAACAACAATAACACTGACAAATTACAACGCTTGATATGCTCAAGAACACGAGCTGAGATGCGCAACAAACAAGTACCATTAGAACAATGAAGAGCAGGGACGTGCGTGAGTAATAGATAAAGTTACAGCTGTGAGAGTTCTTTCATCCCTTGTGACATCAGTCATTATTGTATTTGTAAGTGCAAGTGCGAATAATGAAATATTAGTATGCGATCCTTGCAATTTTCAATAATCAAAAATAATACTCATGATTTTGATTATTGACCCAAGAGTACGCTTTTTAGTTTGATGTTCTGGCATAATATATTAGCATTATTATCACCTGTGGAAATTATCAGATCAGTGGACTCCGCATAGAGACCTGACTGAGAACGTCCAAGCTGCGGCCTAAGAGTATTACGACCTGGCGATTAGTATGGTGTCATCGTGCTAATCCCTCTTTCTCAAGGTAGCCACGGGGCCTTCTTTCTAATGAGAGTCGCCACAGCAGATTTATCTCGGTAGACATTGGCATTGTTACTGTTTTGATTGGCTTAGAAATGCTATAGGCCTACAGACGACCCGTGTAATATTCCCGAGGGCTAATGATCTAATCAAACTGTGTCAGTTGTATGGCATCGTATTCCAGATTTCAGTATAATAATTAATTAACAATGGTAATTAGGCTATACGTAATAATAATGACATATTTGGCATTGGTGATGGAGGCCTCGCGAGAACCTTAATGCAGGAAGCCTCGTCAACCATCAGGGAAGAAGACCTCGCGAGACACTTGGAAAGTTATTCAAACGTGCAGCAACATTTGCGCGTAAGGTTTCATTTGTCCTGAGCTGGCGTAAATCGATTTGTGTCCGTTATGAAATGCGTGACTTACCGCAATTTCGCGTTGACATTCAACTAATAAATATTCCTTTATTAGTTCATAATGCAACGCAAACACGATTGATTGGCAGAGAACGCGTTGTCTTGCGACCTCACGATGTCGCAAGACAAATATTATGGAATCGAATTTATGTTAAGTATCTCTTTGTGTACTGATACGCTGATGCTTATCTTTGATTTGCATACTGATTTGTTGCTCAACAATGCACGCTGCGGCAGTGGATTTTGACGTAGCTGCTACCGACCCGACACACCAACACTATGCACACATTTCAGTTGCGACTGGCGAACAAGGGGAGAGCTCGCGTCATGGTCGTTTATGTGGTGGCCACAAACACGTGTTGCTCACACCGCCGCCAACTGATATTTAAGACGTTTTATTTTCCAACATAACGATAATATATATATATACAATGTTTGTGGCACATAAATGCGTATTATGTCAGAAAAAGGGGTATACTGAAGTTCTTATAGTTGTATACCACTGAACAAGTTTCTTTAGATATTACATAGTATACAATTTAGTATGTGACAATACAGCATAATCTTCATATTTATTTTTGGTATGAAATATTGCACGAATACCCGGTAAGTGAAGACAAGCACTGACATTATTAGTGTATAAATTAATATTAAACATTCAAATACAGTTCATTATAATACAATCATACATTCATCTGGACATTTCCCTAGCCATTTGTCTAGAAAGAAAAATGCATATTTAAGTTTAGTGCGCAATTTGTTCAAAGTTTTAATTACAAATATCTTTTGAACATATCGGTTTTTAATTTGTTAACGAATGCATAAAAGGTTGGCATCATTATAGTACGGGCTGGTAGTGAATTCCAGCATTTTACACCATAAATTGATAAGCATCGTGATTTAATATTTGTTTGGATATTTTGAAGTACATATTGACATTGGACCCGAGAAGGACGTAAATTAGTTTGCTTCATAAAGAAGCACTGAACGTTGATAGGTACTGGCATATTAGTGTATGTTTTATACATTATTGAACACATTTTCACATCTCCTAAGTCTTTAAATTTAAGTATTCTACACCTATAAAATAGTGGGTTTGTGTGATGTAGTCTACCAACACCACATATCAGTCTGACCACCTTTTTCTGTACCTCTGTAATACAGTGTACGTTAGAATACGTGCATTTCCCCAAACTTCACAGCAGTAGCACAGTATTGGTAAGTGAGTAATATAGGGTAAGTAAACTTGTGGTTCCTAGCACATGACTTGCCCTGTACATCACACCGTTTACTCTAGACAGGTTTGTCTTGACATAATTTACGTGATCTTTCCAAGTCACATTTTCATCAATCAGAACTCCAAGGAATTTGGTTTTATTGACTCTAGTAATTTGGTTATTGTGAATGTTTATGTCCATATCACAATTTATTCTGCGGTTGCCAAAGGCCATATAATTTGTTTTTGATACATTCAATGACAATTTGTTTACATTGAACCATGTGTACAGTTTCTCAAGTTCACAGTTGACTACACTTATAAGGCTATGTACATCTGTATCTGAATACAAAATATTGGCGTCGTCTGCAAATAGAACAAATTTGAGGAGTTGTGATACATTACAAATATCATTAATATACAGGATAAATAGTTTAGGTCCTAGCATTGAACCTTGTGGTACACCGCATGAGACATTTATTAAATCAGATGAACATTCACCTATTTTGACAAGTTGCTTTCAGCCACACATATAGCTCTTGATCCATTTCTCTGCCACACCAAGAACACCATAGTAATAGAGGTTTTTTTCTCGATTAGTACCGAATGTTTTACTGTATCAAAAGCTTTTTTTAAGTCGATGAAGACACCCATTGTATATTTTTTCTATCCAGTGATTTTTTGTTTTTACAGGTTCTGACAATGCCAATGATTTCTTCTTCATTGATTGGGCTCAAGAATATACTAGTTATATTTCTGTTCTCGAGATAATCATGAATTGAGGTGCCATTTAATAGTGGATCTATTTTTGCAGCTAATTATTGACCAATATTGACGAAGAAGATATTGAACCCATTTGCTATGTCGTTCTTATTAGTAAAGTTTGTCCCATCCGTTTCAAAACAATCAGGGTAAGAAGATTTACTCCGTTGTTTATTTATTATTGTGTTCACTATATTCCATGTTTCTTTACTACTTTGTTTTTGGTCTTCTAACAGTTTCCTGTAGTTTTTTTTTTTCTGCATTTCTTAGAATTGTGGTTAACTTATTTATATATTTTTTTGTAACAGTGTTCCGCTTCATTTGATCTACTTTTCAGAAATCTTCTATACAATTCGTTTTTCTTGTGGCAAACATTTTTCAAGCCTGTTTTGAATCAAGGTTTTTCAGAATTTACATGTGTTGTGTTGATTTTCCTGACCGGGCAGTGTTTGTCATATTTTTTAATTAATGCACTAAGAAATATAGCATAAGCCGTATTAACATTGGTTGTGCTAGTAACATTCTCCCACTTTTCACAACTTCTACAAAAGAATTGATGTTGTCAGTTGTATGATTTCTGATATATTTGTGTGTTTCTTGACTCCACTTAATCACTCCATATTCGCATAATGTAAATATTGGAAAATGGTCAGTTATGTCACTTATCAGAATACCATTTGTGGTTCGCTTATAAAAAAAAGTTGTCAATAAGAGTTGCTGTGTCTCTAGTTATCCTCGTTGGTTTATCGATAAGAGGGTACAGGTCTAGACTATACATAGTATCAATAAAGTGCGTTGTGCCTAAGTGGCTATCTTGTTTTAGAATGTCAACGTTGAAGTCTCCACACAAAAACAGTGTCTTATTAGTTGGGTTATTTCCAAAGATGTATTCAACATTTTCACAAACGGTGTCAATGTTAGATCCTGGTTTGCGATAGATGCAACTTACTCATATATTTTTTTGTTTTCTATTATTAATTCTACTGTTACGCATTCAAGGACATCATTTATTGATAAGGATTTACTTAAGACTTTAATACAATTAATGTCTTTACGGACATATATGGCCACTCCACCTCCTCTAGCATGTTCTCTACATATCTGGAAGGAATTGTACCTAGGTAGATTATAGTGTTACAGTGTTGTTGGATCAACCCAAGTTTCTGAGATAGAAATTACATCAAACACTATATCAAGTGTGTGAATATAACTTTCAAGTTGCTTAAAGTTTGTATTTAAGCTTCTTGCATTTAAGTGTATTATATTAAGACAGTATTTAGCATTGACAGAAGTACTTCTATGTGAATAATATTTACAGGACGATGAATCATTATTTACATTTTTTTATCAGGATCAATTTCTGTGGCAAGCTCGTGTGCGTTTATATCGTAATATTAAGAGTGGTTTACATTGAGGTTAATGTCAGTTACGTTTTACGTTGCGAATAACATATACGTTCGTGTTCCTCACACCTCGCTGGGTGATATACATGTTCGTGTTTCCCACACCTCGCTGGGTGATATGCATGTTCGTGTTTCCCACATCTCGCTGGGTGATATATATATTCGGCTTGCTTCCACTTCGCTGGCTCATACATTCGTGTTTCTCACACCGCACTATCCAGGCCCATATGCCATATGTGGTCATGTTTCATTAACACCATCTCAATGCGAAAACTGCATCATGGTCGTAATTTCCATAAATTATTAATACATAACTAAATGCATTTATATGGGTCTATGCAATGTCATTATGTCAAACCAAGACAGTAGCAATCGATTTTTTTAGAATAAAACTGCTTCTGTCGCTGTTGAAGTATTAGCATTAGCAAATAATGCCTATCCTTCAGTGGTGTCGCAGACGTAGAAGACGGTTTCTCGAAGTATTCCTACGGGACGTTTATTTTGTCGTAAATTTCTAGCAGTTTTCACCGCGCATGCGTGGTTTCTATTATTATTATAAGTTACGTTTGAACCATGCAATCGGCAAGAACTCGTAACGATAAGGAATTTCAGAAAAATATATTTGGCAACTGTCTTTGAGGAAAACGTTAACACAAACGCGCGGTTTAAGCTACTTGCACAAGCTGGCTGTTGTTATCGTGAAAGACACACTTAATAATTAATCGGTGATTGGGATGAATTTTTCAAAATTACTCTAGTTACATTGATTAATATAGGTTTCGTATTTCGAAAAAAACTGCAAGCATTGTAAAGCGTCAGCAATGTCGTATCAAAATCAATTTGTTTTGCCATCAGATTAATGACTGCGGTTTTACTGAAGCCGCCACTCTATCAGAGGAGGGTTTTTAATATACACAGTAAATCGCTCAAAAGTGTAACTAATAATAGTAATAACATTAATAATAATAATAATCAAATGTTCGATCTGGCTGACTGTGTTTTACATGTTACCTGAAAGTAGACAATTTCAAATTGCAAGCGCCTGCACGTTTGTTCTTAATAAAGGTACAATGTAAATACTTCTGCATGTTTCGACAGAATCACTTTAGTTCTCCAAGTGAACAAATAAACAGCAAAACCATGCATCAGCAACATTAACGCGGTGTAATAATATATTTGTGTATGTTTGAGTGAGGGTTTTCTTCAAATTATGTGTTTTTGACATCATAAATAACTTTCAGATAGACGACTTAGCTTGTACGTTTTTCAGTACATGACAGTCTTAATGCAATATATCAACACTAACACATTAGACATTTTGTATAAACATTCAGTACTCATACCTTACATAGAATTGGTCAACCCCCAAAGTAGAATTGGCAAACATACGCTTCCTTTAAGGAATGAACGTCAACCCCCAACATCATCATACAAAAATTGCAAATGTTCAGCATTCCAACCGCAAAGACAGCTTTGATATTTAAATATGAAATGGTGCTGATCGTGTCTGTTCTTGGTTCTAGTAGATTATAATAAATTAATTAGTCACACACTTACACACGCACTCACACGCGCGCACGCACGCACACACGCACACACGCAATACCTATTATTGTGCTAAAGTGTAGTTATCGTATTAAAGACATATATCATAGTAACGCATGCAGCGCCACTGTAGCACGCAGTGACAGTGACATTATCTAGATGGGTGACGTAATTTGATTGTCAATTCAAAATGGACAGTGACAGGAACGCTGGCTGAGTGGTACAATCTGTTTGTAGTCATGACAATATCATTGTTCTGTACGTAATTTCACGTGTGAATTTTTATAGTATAATATGTCAAGCAAGAGCAATTTGTCTAGACTTTATGCAAAAATGTATGCACATCTCCGTTACGCTTTGCCTTTGCCAAAGAAGTTGATAACGGATATCTCTCTATCTACCTGTGTGTGCGTGTATGTGTGCGAGCGCGTGCGCGTGTGTGCGAATGTCCGCGTGTGCGTGTGTGCGTGTGTGCGTGTGTGTGTGCGCATGTTCGCGTGTGCGCGTGTGCGCGGGTGCGCGGGTGCGCGGGTGCACATGTGCGCGGGTGCGCATGCGTGTGTGTAAATTACATTACTAGTACTGCACGACATCTCGTAAATTATACATTACCTCTTACAGGTATCATTCTAACAATATTATATTATTATATAGGATTTGTCTTAATTTGATTTGTATTGTATTGTAATGAGTTACAATAAATTTGATTTGATTTGAAAAAAAAATTGATTTGATTGCACGGATATGCTGCACACAAGCATTTATTGCACTAAGAAACCGCGTAGACACACTTATCGCACCGATATGCTGCACGTAGACATTTAGTGCAAAGAGAAGCCACGCGCAAACATTTAATGCCCAAAGAAGCCGCTTTCAAACACGCATTGCACGTAGATGCTACACACAAATTCTTACTGCACGGAGAAGCCGAGCTTATACAAGAACCAGCCAACACTAATCAATGTGATTAGCGCAATTACTCGCCAAGAATACGGAAAATCACAAATATGGTAATGAGCACATAAATTGACCTCCGATTTGGATAGGATAATTAACAATGATATAACGTAGTCGCGACAACTGTCGTCAACCTTCGCCCGAAACACGTAATGCTCGATGCATCAATAGTTCATAAGGCTGTCACCCTCGTCATGTCCGGACTACCAAGTTGTTATTCACTAATGATTTATCCGTTCGGAAATATAATAGGCACTGTGTTTGGAATTATCGCTGACGGAAACACGCTCTTCCAACAAGGATCAAACAACGACCAATCAGCCCCAAGTCAGCTTGGAGTCTGCATGAATAAGCCCGCGGACAACCCACAAACAAGTAGATGACAAAACACTGACAACAGACAGACAACCGAAAGACAAGCGACAAACAATTGGCTGACAACACACAGACAACCGGCAGGCAACCGGCAGACAACCGACAGACAACCGAAAGACAACTCATACACAACCCTGACAACCGACAGACAACCGGCAGACAACCAACAGATAAACGAAAGACAACCGACAGATAGCCGATAGATAACCGGTAGACAACCGGCAGACAACTGACAGATAACCGGCAGACAACCCACAAACAAATGACAGACAAATGAAAGACAACCGACAGATAGCCGACAGACAACCCATGAAAAACCGGCTTAAATCCTGCAAACAACCCGCACACAATCCACAAACAACAGGCAACAAACAAATCAAAAAAGCAACCGGCAGACAATTCACGAACATCCACAAACATTCGGTAGACAACCGGCGGAAACACACAAATAACCAGGACAGTCGATGGACATGGCATATATAGACTGTGTATTAATTAGTATCCAGGGAATGCACGACTAGGAATGTATTTGGATATTGTATTTATAATGTACACGAAGTGAGGCTTCAATACAATAGACACCTTTAGTTAGCGCAAATAAGCGCCTGCTGTACGCATAAATTTGATGCGACGTCAAACTTGAAGTCGACACCACATCTTACGTCGGCATCTGGCAAAACACCATTAGCTAACCGCTCAGAAAGCGGTTCTACGTCCAACCCCAATAAAAATAAATGTAAGTCCATTATAAACTGGAAATTGATGTGCATTGCCATATATATTTATTCATTATGGCTATATATATATATATATATATATTTATATATATATATATTTATTTATATATATATATATATATATATATAGCCATAATGAATAAACGTAAGACAAAGCCAAAAGAGTCAAATAAATACATTTTATTTCACCGCAACTGGCTCGGCACAGCGCCTGACTGCATCACTGTAGTTGCCAACAAGCGACTCGTGAGTCTTTTAAAAACTCGTCAAATGTGCTGACTGGTATTTCAGACTCAATTTTCTGTATACGTGTGTGTTCCCAAGAGGTCAAACTGTCACACTGCATAGTTATTTTTCAATTAGTATAACTATTTACGGACGAAATAATGTGGCGTTTGTGCATACGCCGAACTTCCACTTCACGCGTACGAACGCCGCGTCGAACCGCAGACCTGCGGTTGACCTACGATAGCACCAAAAAAGGTGTGACGTAACACTCAATAACTCAATAACGTTTTGCCGACACGCACAGAATTAAAGTCACGTTGCGCATAATTGGGTTAGCTAAAGGTGTCTAATGCTTATTTCACACTTCACACAAATGCGTGTAATATACGAGCACGCAATCGGATGTGACGATCCAATACTAAATAAATGATTTATTAGCCTTTATTGTTTTCCTGATATAATTTCATACATATCACAGAAGTTCCACCTTACGTAAATTGTCAATCTATATTATGTTAGTTGTAACTTTGTTAATTATCACATTGTTTCCAACATTTATTTTGACATGTATCTCTTTCTGCAGCGTCACGTGATCTAAGCGGTTAGGCCACCCGGGCAATGTTGGTGGTCTCTTCTTGGACAGTCACATGGTCTATGCAGTCAGACCGCCCGGGCAATGTTGGTGGTCTCTTCTTGGACAGTCACATGGTCTATGCAGTCAGACCGCCCGGGCAATGTTGGTGGTCTCTTCTTGGACAGTCACATGGTCTATGCAGTCAGACCGCCCGGGCAATGTTGGTGGTCTCTTCTTGGACAGTGACGTGGTCTATGCAGTCAGACCGCCCGGGCAATGTTGGTGGTCTCTTCTTGGACAGTCACATGGTCTATGCAGTCAGACCGCCCGGGCAATGTTGGTGGTCTCTTCTTGGACAGTCACATGGTCTATGCAGTCAGACCGCCCGGGCAATGTTGGTGGTCTCTTCTTGGACAGTCACATGGTCTATGCAGTCAGACCGCCCGGGCAATGTTGGTGGTCTCTTCTTGGACAGTGACGTGGTATATGCAGTCAGACCGCCCGGGCAGTGTTGATGTCTCTTCTTGGACAGTGACGTGGTCTATACGATCAGACTGCCCAGACAATGTTGGTGTCTCTTCTTGGACAGTCATGTGGTCTATGCGGTCAGACTGCCCAGGCAGTGTTGATGCATCTTCATGGACAGACACGTGGTCTGTATGGTCATATATATATATATATATATATGGCAATGCACATCAATTTCCAATTATAATGAATTTTTATTGGGGTTGGACGTAGAACCGCTTTCTGAGCGGTTAGCTAATGGTGTTTTGCCAGATGCACCATGGAACAGTTGACCTGATTCAGTATTACAAGCAAAATCAATAAACTCAAATAAAAACCGCCTTGATAAATTCTGGTCAACCCAGGAGATAGTATACGACTATGAAGCCCCACTAATATTAAACACTGGAACCGGAAAACACAAACTCTTAATACTAGACCCCGAAGAAGAAGATCTGATCATTGAGGAACCGAGAGGATCCTGCGATCAGAACAGTCCTAAGGTATCCTAAGGTATACCGCCCGGGCAGTGTTGGTGTCTCTTCTTGGATTGTCACGTGATCTATGCGTTCAGGCCACCCGGGCAATGTTGGTGTATCTTTCAGGATAGTCACGTGATCAGACTGCTCGGGCAGAGTTGGTGTCGCTTCTTTGACAGGTACGTGATCTGTGCGATCAGATCGCCCGGGCAGAGTTGGTGTCGCTTCTTTGACAATCACCTTGTCTATGCGGTCAGACTGCCCAGGCAGAGTTGGTGTCGCTTCTTTGACAGCCACGTGGTCTATGCGGTCAGACCGTCCGAGCAGTGTTGGTGTCGCTTCTTTGACAGTCACATAGTCTATGCGGTCAGACTGCTCGGGCAGAGTTGGTGTCGCTTCTTTGATAGTCACCTGGTCTGTGCGGTCAGACCACCCGGGCAGTGTTGGTGTCGCTTCTTTGACAGTCATCTGGTCTATGCGGTCAGACCGCCCGGGCAGTGTTGATATGTATCCAGGTCTATCATTAACTCTTTGTGTCTCGGCACAAGTACTGACACTCTAAATTCAGAGCATGATAAGATCATATGTGGAGCAATCTGTAGTAACAAATGTCAATGGTAATTTACCGAGTTCATATAGGAAAGGTGTTTCCTTTGGTATCAAGAGAGAAGAATGCTGTGTTCAACGTTGTTACAGCCACAGTTCGATCTTGCCTGCAATGCACGGTAGGGTGGTTCAGATACAGTATTCATGAATAAATTGCAGAAAACTGAGAACAATATAATTAGGTATCTTCCCAAAAATAAGTGTAGGCGTCATATGTAGGTGTTAGTAATTTCAAGAAAGCGAATTATGTAGATGCAAAAATAAGAGTCGATTATCTTTCTCTTAGGTTAATGTATCACGTTTTTAATAATGCAGCTTCATCTTATACGTGTGATGTTACTAGAATTAGGCATCACCCTACGTTGTGGGTCATGTCCAGTAAACGTGAAAATAATACAAACAAAATGTAGCGTGTGTAAGAAAGAATTTAAGACCATTTTATTGAATATAATTAATCTGAAAAAAAGTGAATTTGGATTTTACTATGTTTGGTGTTTTAGTCGATTTACGGCATTTATACGTTCATGTAATTTGTCTCGAATGTTGTTACTTGTATTATTTTTTATAGATCAACTATGGAAGTAAAACAGTTACACTTTTCAAAATACTTTTTATTGCTAATTTCTTGTGGTATTTGTACAAGTATATATCGTAGCGTGTTGTAAATGAAACACATAATCATCATCGTCAAATGCATTCTAATTATATACTACTTAGTCACATCGGTGAAATTATATTGTAACATCAGCTCAATGATAACAGAAAGTTATATAATTATTATTGAGTTGACTCAACCATCAATGTTTATGACCATTTCACAACACGATTAATAGCAATTATGCATGCAGCTATAATAGATTGTTTTTAAATAATGTCTTGAGAGAGTAGACATGTTAAGTGCAAAAAAATAGGGCTTTACTTCAAGTCATGATGCAAAGGTCCCCTTTGGGATAGAAGCTCCCCAGGGCCATAGAAAAAAAATTATTCAAAACACAAGCTGTACCTTAAAATCCAAGATGGCCGACAGTGGCCATCGTGGAAAACGTGGCCGACTCATAGCTCAGGAACCGTATGTCATAGAAACTATTATGATACATATTTTCCAGCTAATTTGAGGTTCCTGAACTAATTTCTGGCATCGATTTAATATTTGGAATGCATTTGAAGGTCGAATCTGGGGAAAATTGCACAAAGCTTACATTTGGAGAAAGTTTATGAAAGCAGAATTTAGAGGCATGGAAGCAAGAACTTCTGATTGAATGCTAAAGTTAGAACTTCTGTAATAATAGTATTTATTGGTTTCCAGGTACATAAGTTCAGGTTTGGTAAGGTACTGAAAAGTAGGTCCAGGTATTTTATATAAGTTTGATAGCTTCAGCTTCATGGATAACTAGTCTTTCCATTAGTCTCTCTCTGAATGTTTCTTGAGATACCAAACTTCAAGTAATAAGATTGTTATTCGTGGTATCTAAATAGTATTCCCTTCCTTCCGGACTAACCTGATTCCTCATCGATATGTACCTCACTCATGTTATCAGTGTGGGGGCATGAACGTTTACTTGCGCAGAGAAACATGCAGGGCAGTCCCTGCACGCAACACTTACAAGGAGCCTTACAGTCTTTCTTACATTGGCAACTAACAAACTCTGGCAAATCCCGCGGAATGGTGGGAGTTGTGGTGTAGACTAGAGTTGGCACAGCATTTGTGGACTCTTGCTGCCATCCACATTCCGTTGGAAAGACTGGATATGGAGCTTTGACGAGCGTATGAAGACTCTGATAGGCTACTCTGAGGAGGTGCTGGTGCAGAGCGTCGCTGTTAGGAGGCATGTACTCGAAGACTCGTCCTTTGCGGAAGAAGAGGGAGAGTTTAGTAGCATCCACGGTTATAATGCCCTCGTCTGAGACCCCATATAGCTGCATAACGAATCTCTCGACCATGGGTGTGTGAGTCTTCATCATCTGCAGACTGGGGTGAGGACAGGATATCAGCTTTAGAGGTAAGGTGAGTTCAGGGAGAGACTGCCACATTGACCAGGCCGTGTTTTTACCTTTCCCAAAGAACGCTGAACGTTAACGCATGAAATGCCGGCAGTGCAATTGCATTGGATGGTTCAAGTCCATGTGCGATGACATGCGCTGGAATATACCTGAAGTTTCGCCGCATTCCAAAGACAATCCAGAGTTTATCAATCCTCTGTCCGAGTGCCACAAAAATGGAGACACTTAGCACTACAACATCGCTGTCACTGGTGCGGACAATCATTTGACGATGACCGGTGTCGGTAGCTGCAGCCACGTGCAGAAACATCCTGGTATCGGTTTCCTCATATGTGGATGGGGCCAGTGCACCAACATCAGCGCCTGCCAATGAACTCACACTGTCACTGAGAATGGTGGTGAAGAGCTGCTTGTCATGTGGAAACTTCATGTGCGTCAAGCTTTTGGCAATCTCTGTAATCCAATGTCCTTCTCCTTCCGCACTTTGTCTAACACGTCTGGAGGCATGAAGATTGACTGGTCCAGGTCAAGCAGCTCATGACTTTCCTCCATGAAGAGGTTTCCCAGCTCCTCAAAGGCATCCACCAGCGCCAGCACATCAGACTTGTAGTCAGCTTGGAACTTGGGGTACTGTTCACGGTGCATCTGTTCATCTGACTCCTTTGTGCCCTCAAATTCCCTGGCTAGGCGAGCCATCTCAGTGCGAACGACCTGCTCATGATGAACTGTGCGTGGGTCATCCAGGTTTTCGATGATACCAGCATTATACTTGAACAAATCGATGAATTGTTCGTGCATCTGGTCACGTGGGATCTTTGAGAATGCTCGCCTTGTCTTCTGTCCCGTGAAGTGACCACGCTGGAACTGCACATACAGTGCAGGATGGCGTTCTTGCAGTGTTGCCATGTCGCGGAGAAGGATGAGCAGGTTCCGAGCATAGTGAGTATGATCCAATGCGAAGGCCCACGGCATAAGAGAATCAAGAATCTCCATGTAGAGCGAGAAGTCAGCTGCACGACATGACTTTACAAAGTGAAGAATGAGAAGATCCAACTCCATAGACTTGAATAAGTAATCTGCTTGGGGCTGTGAGGCTCACTGCTGCTTGAGCCATTCGTCAAAGGGCAGAGCGATAAGGTCTTGCGACTCCGTATCATACATCAACATTATCATCATTCGTCGCCTTATCAACATACCGACCATAAGCTTTCTTTATAAGCACATAGAGAGCAGCAACTGAAACCTGGTTAATGTATCGAGTTCTGCAAATGTGATGGAGAATCCTGGAGAATGTGACGATTCATTTTCAACTAAATTCAGCATAAGAAAGCCATTTCTGAAGGTATTTTGGAGTTTCCATCATTAGTGGACATGTCTAAATTCCTTTCCCATAAATGTTATCAAAATGCCTCTAAATTCTGCTTTCATAAACATTATAAAAATATCAACTTTTATTTGTATCATATTTCCCGGATTAGACATTTAAATGCATTCCAATTACAAAATCGATGCTAGAAATGAGTCCAGGAACCTCAAATTAGCTGGAAAACGTATCATAATAGTTTCTATGACATACGGTTCATGGTCTGTGATTCGGCTAAGTTTTCCAAGATGGCCGACGGCGGCCATCTTGGATTTTACGATACAACTTGTGTCTTTGGATAATTGTTTTCCTATGGCCCTAAGGAACTTCCATACAAAAGGGGACCTTTGCATCATGATTTGAAGAGAAAAGTAACTTAGCATGTCTACTAAGAGGCACAACAAGCGGAATATTGAAACTTAGAATTAAGATCCTTCACAAAGTATAATGTGTGTAAAGCTTATGCTTAAGATATTAGTATACACACGCACGCCCACACACGCACATGCACACGCACACATGCACACACGCACACACGCACACACGCACACACACATAACCACACACATTATATACACACAAACACATACATGCACGCACGCATGCCCGCGCGCGCGTCCACACACACAATCAATCAATCAATCAATCACACAACCACTGTCAGACATGCACGCTCACCCGCTCCCCCATACATAACTGGCATAACAATGTATTGGAAGATTTCTATAAATATGATAAATGACTGAGTCGGTGTCATGTTCTGTCGCAACATTCCTGCCGACTGTTGTGTTCAATTTGCACGGCTTACGCAGTCACAGAGTCGTTATTGCTCTCTTCACTATCGCAGGTGTTAATGACCATATTGATTGGAATGCACACAACACAATTTAGTAGTATTTCGTACATGCTTGTGACGTAATAAACTGCTCCAGAGCACATTATGCAGTTGACACACCGCGTTATTGCTATAGGCTCAATAATGCAAATTGATTCAGTGCAGTGACGCATTGTGCCAAGAACAATACACACCTGTTCTGCTAAAGGCAAATACAGGAAAATGGCTGTCACTACCAACGAACAACGTGGGCAATTGAATCAATATATAGTATGTGCCGTTGAGAAGTACTAATCCTTTGCGTCAAGTACGCTGTATACCCATTGTGTGTGAGAACGGTTACAGCCGATCGTCGCCCTCCGTGTTAATAGTCGGTTGACGTAGACCCACTGCCACTGAGTATGTGTGTCAACAGTCGACCGTCGTGCGTGTCGTTATGAGTCCTGCATGCGGGATCTTTGCTGAGGCAAGGGTCTTCGTGGAGACATGTAGTTTCTATGGAGACTGGAGACTTCGTGGAGTCAGGGGCTTTCATGGGGACTCCATGGAGATTTGGCTCACCATAGACAATTTGTTTTAAGGGTGTTTCATTGGGCTTTGTTTGCAGTAAAGTGAGAACTAACATATCTAAAACCGATACATATAATGATGAATTTAATTACTTTTTCCACATTTTTCAAAATGATGTAATTTTATTTTCAAATTATGAAGAGAATTTCACACAGTTTCACTATACCTTAATACGGGAATTTACAACGGCGTTATCCACTTGACACTCAGAAACGTATGCTTTTAACGTAGCACACCAGAACGAGTTTTAAATTAACTTGGGAGGATAATGCACTTTTTTCTGGTAGATAACGAACAATCTGTGACGATATGTAACGATTTGGAAGCAAATCGGGCTTGTATCGGCTCATATCTACGAACTATAATACTGTTTGTTAAAAGTCACCCCTTGAGGCCTATAACCGTTTCCATGAACAGTCATTTTTTTTGCAAATTATAGAAACGGTCCTCAATTAAGTGGAGCGCAGTGGCGCAGTGGATAGAGCTTCGGACTTTCGACCGAGAGAACCCGGGCTCCAATCCTGTGCTGCGGTGTCGAACTTTGGGCAAGTTCGTTCACTCTACCTTGCCCCAATTCACTAAGCTGTATGAATGAGTACCTGGCTACAGTGGTGAATATTTGTGTACGAATAGTTTTCGCGCATTAATTGCGGCGTGGCTGGAAGCTTCCCAGATAAGTCTAGATAGTGTTCGATTCAAGAGGTATGCCAGGGAGTACAGTTTAAAGCGATTTGAGCAGTCATGAGGCCTGAATACTGCGCTAGGCAAGAACTTACCTTTTTACTTTTTTAAATGTCCAGTGGATGTTTTAAACACCCACTGGTCACACGGAGTAAACCAGATAAAATGCATGTGTACGACAATTTCGTACCGTAAATCATCTTGAAAGGACGCGTGGCGTTGGTGTAAACAATTGTGCGTCATAAACCTGTTTAGAGTTAGGCCAGTTAAAGTTTTCTGTGTAAACACGGCACACATAGCAATAACGTAACGTTCAAAGTTTCGTAAAATGTACGGGCCGGTTTCATGAAGCGGCTAAGAACGTTCTTAACGCTCAGATAATTGTCTTAGTAAATTACGTGTTTTTGTTAATATAAGCGAACATAGGAGTTTACGCAAACATGTGACGCTACGTAGCTGCGTAACTTTAAGTACGCTTCATGAAACTGGTCGCTGGGACCGATTTCATGAAGCGTACTTAAAGTTACTCAAAACGTTTTGGGTAAACTACAATATTTGTTTATGTATGTTAAAAAAAGTCGCGTCATTTACTAAGACAATCATCTTACCGTTAAGACCGTTCTTAGGCACTTAAAGAAACCGGCCCCAGCCCGTAATAGTTACAGCAGTCTACGAAGTAGTTGTTGTTGTACAAGAACCGCAAGTTTGCAGAGGTATCAAGTGTAAAGTACATTTAAAAGTGAATGGAAAAGAAATGTTATGTTTTTGGGCATATACATATAAAAGAGTTATAAAATTAACCATTAGTAACTACAATCGAGAATGTTACGCTAGCAGTTACTAGAATAACCTTGCTGAAAACACATAATTTAAACTGCATGGATAGCGTCACTCTGAGAGAAAGCCTGCCGCCACCAATTCGCCTGGCGCCACACTAAGAAAATTACTCTAATTTGCGTTGCCAAATGTGTGTTTTGGCGCTGTAACTACTAAACTGTTACGTCCGCATGGTGTATGAAATTACTGCAATTGGTACAAGTATAACTTTTAGATGAAGGGAATGCGAGAGAGCAACACTTGAATGCACGTCGAGGAAACAGGGGTATTCGACGCGTCACCACAGCGTCATGTTCAAAGAAGTTCTGGCCGCTTTTTGACCAAGTATCGAGGGCGTGTCCAAATATGTCAGCCGTCAGTAACTGTGATTTTTCACTAGAATCTCCAACTTTTGACATTCTGAGTTAACGACAGGCGTGATTTGGTTTATTGTAGTTGCAAATGGTTGGATTGTTTTAACTCTCTTAGATGTGTAGCCCACATAGTTGCCTTTTGTTTCTCTTTAATTTGCCGTTATATTTTATAATCGGAATAAAAAGGGTGTGATTACTTTACTCTGGTCTAAACGTACAATAACAACCACTCTTGCTTGCGGAAACGCAAAGCTATTATCGTAAAGACAGCGTACTATAATGTTACTAATATTGGGAAAAATAAATGCATTATTTTACACATAGAGAAAAACAGCTAATTGTTCTCCTGTATAACGCAATAGCAAAACTTCTTTTTGATTTTACATACAGACTTGGAGGTTGGACATAAAGACGTACTCGTGTTCACAATGAACAATACATTAATGGAACAATTAATAAAGTGATCGTATTAATGCTAGCCGTGGGAATACGTTTATAACATAAAATTGATAAATAGCTTATACTGGCGGACATAAGTGAAGCATTGTTGGAGTTTCGATAAGTCAATGGCTCCCTTGTCTACTTGATGCCTGCAGCTAGTGGCTTATAATGGCAGCATTGTTAAATCCTTCTTGATGGAAGATATGCTTCCCAGTTATGTAGTGATTGCAGTCAGATCAATATTTCAGAAGTCACGTTTCGGGTGTAATTGTTGTGTCTGGTATTGTAAATACAGGTCGAACGTACTCAGCTGTGATTGTTGTGTCTGGATTAGTAAATAGAGCTCGGATGCGTTGTTGTATTTCTGATGTTGTAAACATAGCTCGAGCGTACTCATCGTGTTTTGTTGGGTGTTGAAAGCATAGCTCGAACGCCTGCAGCTGTGGCCGTTGTCTCTAGTATAGTATAGTATATACAACACTACCGTATTTTCGGACGATTTACGAATTTCGAGTGCCATTTTTGCATACAAAATGGCGTCAAAACAGCATAAGTTACGACTTTTTTTCGCAAGTGCTATTCTCGAAACATTTACGACACGAATATTCGCGTATATTTCACAGTAAAGTTACGCCAACGAAAGTGGTCGCGTAATTTCTTCACAACTGTTGTGGTAATGCTAACATTTGGTGCTACAACTTCATCAAAATGTATTAGTAAATTGTGGAATGTGCTCGTCTGTGGTTGTTGTCTCTGCTGTTGTAAACACAGCTCGGACGTACTCACTCGAGGTTGTTGCCTCTGACGTTGTAAACACAGCTCGAACGTAGACATGTGTGGTTGTTGTCTCTGCTGTTGCAAACACAGCTCGGACGTAGACATGTGTGGTTGTTGTCTCTGCTGTTGCAAACACAGCTCGGACGTACTCACTCGAGGTTGTTGCCTCTGACGTTGTAAACACAGCTCGAACGTAGACATGTGTGGTTGTTGTCTCTGCTGTGGTAAACACAGCTCGGACGTAGACATGTGTGGTTGTTGTCTCTGCTGTTGCAAACACAGCTCGGACGTACTCACTCGAGGTTGTTGCCTCTGACGTTGTAAACACAGCTCGAACGTAGACATGTGTGGTTGTTGTCTCTGCTGTTGCAAACACAGCTCGGATGTACTCACTCGAGGTTGTTTCATCTGACGTTGTAAACACAGCTCGAACGTAGACATGTGTGGTTGTTGTCTCTGTTGTTGTAAACACAGTTCGGACGTACTCACTCGAGGTTGTTGCCTCTGACGTTGTAAACACAGCTCGAACGTAGACATGTGTGTTTGTTGTCTCTGCTGTTGCAAACACAGCTCGGACGTACTCTCTAGAGGTTGTTGCCTCTGACGTTGTAAACACAGCTCGAACGTAGACATGTGTGGTTGTTGTCTCTGTTGTTGTAAACACAGCTCGAACGTATTCAGTGGTGGTTGTTGTGTCTGGTATTGTAAGCACAGCTCGGTCGTACTTAGACATACAACACTGTCAGATGTGAGTGCGGTCAGTGATGACCAACCGTCACACAGTCCAGCTATGAGCTGGTCGACAAGCCGCCACTTGGACACGCTGTAGGCTAATTATGTGATGAATGTGTTCATTCAAGGGGCTCGTCACGTTGAATGTGGGCGATTAGCGCATCGTTTGAAATGGAATACACTCAGTGCAAACAGTTCGTCAAATTACCGGAGGAAATGTGACAGATGTTTCAACGACAGACGGCAGTACAATGCAGTGTTTAGGTAATGATTTGGTAGAAGCAAATGGGCGAATGTTTCGTTGGTTCGTTGGTTCGTTGGTTCGTTGGTTCGTTGGTTCGTTCGTTCGTTCGTTTTTTCGTTCGTTCCTTCCTTCCTTCTTTTGTTGGTTGGTTGATCGGTTGGTTGGTTGGTTGGTTGGTTCGTTTGTTGGTTGGTTGGTTGGTTGGTTGGTTGGTTGGTTGGTTGGTTGGTTGGTTGGTTGGTTGGTTGGTTGGTTGGTTGGTTGGTTGGTTGGTTGGTTGGTTGGTTGGTTAGTTCGTTCGTTCGATTTTCCTCCCTTGTTTGTTCCTGGACAGTGAAATCAACGCTACGCATAAATAGGCGTAAGTAATAGTACATTGCAGGGTGTACTTAAATTACTTTTGATATCTTAAATGTAAATAGCAAAATATCCAATACACATACAAGCATACAATTTGCACCATCTTGTAGCCCAACTCAAAGTGTTTATATCGACACAGTTTCTTTTTAGATGCTTATACAGTAAAATTAGTAGTTTAAAAAACAATGTCGACCGTTCTAAACTAGACTCATGAGGCTTGCAAAGCTCAGTCTGTTCGGGAAAGAACCACTGTCAAAACCAATTTCGGGAGGGGTTGAAGAATGTTGTGAAGACAGGCAGCATACTACAGCGGCGGGGTGGGCGCCCTCTGTCGGTGGTGAGCTGCACCATGCCCACTTACTTGGTTTCTGCAAGTCTCAAAATCAGTGTTCGAAATTATTGCTGACCTGGAGGCCCGAGACCGTCAAACATTTCGTTGGGCCGGTAACTTTGAAAAAGTGTCGGCCCGTAAGACCGGCAGAATTAAAAAATAAAAATAATGGAGCACTTGTGTTGTATCCGGGCCAACCTCGATTTCGTCATTATAACAGGCATATTTATATTACGAAAATATTGCATCTTAGCACACTTTTGAGGCCAAAAGAGCGACCCGGTTTGCACCAGTCTGTGCCGCCGCGGCCGCGACTTACTGAAGTGAAAGATATAGCAGCGTATGTTGTTGCAAACTGGGTTGCAATTTGGGCTTCACAAATGCGCTAAGACGCGATATTTTTGTAACGTATATGTGCATGAAATGGTGTTTTATAATGACAATAACACAGGTATCAAAATTAGACAACACTGCTGTTATAACGAGGAAATCGAGGTGCGTGCGGATACTAGACAAGTGCCAACAATGGTGACATTTATGTACTTTCGAACGGAAAATTTAACGTAAGCATGGTACAAAAACAAGTTGGAAAACAATAAAATGTCGAGCTGGTCAACGCTGATAGATCGATTGAGTTTAGTTTCGTAGTGTTGACGCTGTGAAACGAATGAAGAGTTCGAAACCGCATGAAGCCATTGACAGTGTCGGCTATCATCACCGTTCAGCTGGATTCACCCGACATGGCTAACGTCAAACCCATATCCGCTATCCCCCCGTAGAATACATCCGGCGCGAGGATGCCCAACTTCAAATCCGAGTTGGACTCGGACAGTGAGTCACTGTCCGAGTTCAACTCGGATTCAGCTGGAGTCACTGTCAGAGACTGGAGCGAATGTTTCTTAGAGCCTAACAGTGCCACTGCTAATGCAGATGACAATAACAGTTAAGAGTAGTCCACTGCATATATTCGTGTTGTGGTATTTGTTGTAATTTGCAACATTGATGTTTTTCAGTCAACGCCAAACAGTTGCCTATGTTGTTATTTTATATTTGCTTGTTCATTAATCTAAATATCGTAAATATGCAGGAGTATGAGGACATACTTGGCCTGAACTAGTATATTAATAATTGCCATGCGTTACAGCTGTAAATGTATATAAGCCTACTCGTGTAATTATATTAATATTTGGACCACCAACTTTTGTGTGGGACCACCAACTTTTGAAAGTTGAAGGTCCGAAAGACCACCAACTTTCCAGCTAAGGTATAAAACACTGCTTACAACGTATTGCATGATAATTTGCATCTTCTGTGGCGCAGTTGCCATTTGTCATGCGTACTCTACATACCTAGAGAGAAAATTGTGTCACTATTAAGCTCTTCGTGAATTGGTGCTAACTGCATGTTTGTATGTCTGTCAGGTTTTTTTTACATACATTCAACATCGGAAAGATAATTTAGGAATATCCTGTATTATCGAAGTTGTATCCATTGTGCCAGCGATAATCTGTCTACTGTTGTTCTAGTTGCTGACGCGATTGCTGAAAGTTACGGTATTGGCAAAAGGTTTTGCTGTTGACGTGTCTGAACATTGAATGGTATTAGTGTTGCTGCTGCTGCTGTAGCTACTGCTGCTGCTGCTGCTTCTGTTGGTGATGATGGTACTGCTCATGCTGCTGCTGCTACAGATGCCGATGCTGCTAATGTTGCAGCTGCTGCTGGTGATGGTGGTGATGATGACGATTATTATGGCGAAGATGATGATGTTGTTACTGGAACGATGATGATCATAGCTGTTGCTGCTGCTGCTGATGATGATGCTGTTGCTGCTGCTAATGTTATAGTTGGTGCATCTGCTCCTTAGAAACGATCTCATTGAGGAGAGTGATGTCAAAGAGCGCCAACAACGCTTGAGATGCCAGTAACTGATGTGACGACACAGTAGAATATTCTCTTGGGGCACGCGGGGTTAATGGGCCGTTTGAAGGCTTCGATTAATATGCCACAATGATCAAGGCAATTTCCGCTATGAATTATATATATATGTATATATATATATCATCGCTGCGAGACTAGATAAGCGCATTACATCCACCGATTCTGTTCTTATGTGCATTTTCACTACGTGTCTCTTCCTATGTTAAGATGGTGTTTCTCTTACGTTTCATGTGCAATCTCCTGTCAATATCGGTACACGCAAACTCCCTATTGTTTTATCAAGTATGTTCTATGTAATCTATTATATGAATCAATTACCATTATCGCTTTGACGTCATTTCACATATCTGTGACCGATGCGCATATTTGCATCAAGCGTTCATCTACTGGTGTTTCTTCAGGCTATGTCTTTCACAAATGAAATAACTTCGTATTCAGTAAGTCAAACTAATTTGACTTTTCTATTCTTGTTATTCAGCGGTGGCTGGGTGCTTTAGGCAAATATTAATGATATTTTCTTATTACAAAAAAGAGTTATCCGCATTATTAAACCCAATACTATGATTACTCATTTAAGATGCGATCTCACGCGATCACCTTGCCAGGGAATGTTTCTGCAGTCACTCGTGCACTTAACAATTGAAATAGTTCTATCGTGTTGTCTTTCTCTCACATGAACTCTATCCAGAGTGCAGGTAACGTCTTTCGTCTGGATGTGCCCTTCTCTCTGTTCTTTCATGTGGCTTCTTTGAGGTTTCTTTGACACATCGAAATCGAAAACGGCTTGAGTTTTTGTTAAGATGTTCAACCAAATTTGTCGCGCAAATTTCAAGGCAAACAGTCTACTGGTAAGCCTAATACAATGGTTTTCGTTATTTTTTGTAATGACTACTGAACGATGTGTCTCACCTCTCCAGTTTGTTCATTACACCTAATGTGCCGACCATGTGCCCGGTGTCACACGCCCGCAATTTGTTAGACAGCGGAAATGTTCAGATTAGCACTAATTATTAATTGTTAAGCTGATATGATAAATGTAAATCCTAGTAAATCGCAGCACTTTCTGGACCAAGTCAGCTGTCATTACAGAAATAACACAATGATAACACACGTGGAAAGGAACCATTTCTTGGCATTTCGTAGTATATAAAGAGGTTGTACCTAATTATGGTTCTGTGTTTTGTATATATGTATGTATGTATGTATGTATATATATATATACGAACATTTTTGTTTGTATACGAACAGATAGTGCAGATAGCGATCTCAAAAGAAAGACTGAGTGATACAATGTGTAGCGGACTGAACAAAATGTATATTTGGTTTGCAATACCTAGGTTAACATTAAACATTTATAAAACCAATTATAAATTATTTGGAAATCGTATGCTTAATAGGATGTCGTTATTAGATTATTTGGAAATCGTATGCTTAATAGGGATGTCGTTATAAGTATGAGGAATGTTTATATTGAAAGAGAACGAGTTGTAAAATGTTTGGGGGTGTATGTTGATGACTTAATTAATTGGAATGTTCTTATTAAATACGTACAATCAAAGCTTTTCAAAAGTACAGCAATAATGTATAGATGTACTCATCTGCTTAACTGAAATAGTATGTATATTTTTTTATATTGTTCACTGTTCTTGCCTTATTGAACATACGTTTTAGAAATATGGGGTAATACATATCCGACAAATATTAATGGTATTTTCTTAAAGGGACTAAAACACCTATTGCTTGAATTCATATTATATTACAACCTGCTATCTATTTCCATGTCCACCAAGGCAAAAAAATCAAAACAATTAAATGAATTAGAAATTCCACATTTTATGCTGTGCAGCCGGCCATTTTCGAATATACATATTTTGGCCCGCTTTTCGGGATGCCAAGATGTGACGTCATACATGACCCATACTCGCATCAGGCCGACCCTTTCCATGCATTCAGAGCATGTTTACAAGGATAGCTTTTGGGTCGAAAAGAGCGTAAAATTAGTTATTGCGCGATATTCCGATGTAATACAAACACTAGTAATCATAGAGGTACAAGCTGTTATCTTACGTTTATGTGGAAACGTAAGATAACTGCTTGTACCTCTATGATTACTAGTGTTTGTATTCAGTTTTATTCAAAACAATGAATGCGTGGGCCTACAACAAATTGACTAGGTTTCGCCGAGCTTGGGCTCGTTTTCAGAATAATAATATTGACTGCAACCAACGGGAGATAATCTACCCCAATAAACATACATAACAAACATATATTGTATCCAGCTACAATCTTATAATATCACTAGACTATCGATATATGAAGGAGGAGTTGTACAATTTATCATAACAACTTAAATCAGTCAGTGAATTTATGTCGGTGCCGCTAGTTCAGTTGGTAGACGCGTTGATTTCTTGTCATTTATTTTACAATCGGACGACGCCGGTTCAATCCTGACACCAAACCATTGATTTTTTTTACACTATTTTTGTTTATGTTTTCACGAAGTAATATAAACCAAATAATAGTGTATACTATGATGCGCTGGTTATAAATATTTTTTTATTTTTTTTTGTAATTATTTATTCGTAAAAAAAATGAAAATATGGGAATTATATAACGATGTTTCTAAATTTTATTTATCCAAACAAATGTAATGTAATGGATATATAATTGATTAATTGTATATATATCGTTCGGTAATATATTGTAATTATATATGTGAAAACAAATTGTGATCTGTCTTAAGAAATAACATTTAGAAACATCGTTATATACTGTATAATTACCCGTGTTTACCCCCCCCCATCAAACATAGTATACACACTTGTGTGTGTATATGGTATTTTGTTGATTACGTATAATTATATCGCATCAAATATACACACACACACACACACACACACACACACACACACACACACACACACACACACACACACACACACACACACACACACACACACACACACACACACATACACACGGCTGTCTTTTCTTGTATCGTATTGAGTAAACGAATCATTCATTATTATGATACATGATTTGTGTATTTATATATATATATATATATACTGTAATATACAGAGCAACACGTTTATAACGAACTACTTTGTGGGTAGCTAACAAGTTCGTTATATCGGTGAATTCGTTATGTGCGTGTTCACGTTTGCCCGCTAGGTGGCAGTGTTTTATGAGACAGTTTTTAAACCATTCGCCAGGTGTCTATCAAACGCAATGATATTTTGTAGTGAGACAGTTATTTAGATGACACATAAAACAGTTACAAATGTTATTATTAAGTGTAGTTATAGTATAACATCGTAGTTCAGCGTCTGTGAAAAAGTAACGAAATATGACGTAAACACATGGCAAGCACGCTGTGTCCAAGCACACTAAAGCATGAACTGTGGCGGGATGGAGCCACGGTAACTACTGCTTCTTGTACAATACACACAGAATGACACCGGTTAATCTGCTTTGAAGAAGTCCCCCATTGACGTTTGTTTGCTGTTGGAAAGGACACCAGAAAAAGAGAAATCCTCAAGCGAGTTGCAGTGCGCTGCAGCGTCATCTGACTGCATTTGATGATTTCCCTCATGGATAGATGAGTCCTCCATTGAAGAAGTTCTCCATTGACGTTTGTTTGCCATTGACTAGGATACCACACGAAAGGAAATCTTCAAGCGAGTCGCAGTATGCTGCAGCGTCAACTGACTGTGTTTGATGACTTCCCTTATTGACCTAATTACTTTGGCACTGGCGCTCTGCGCGGCCACGGCATGGCTTCCAGGTCACGGGCGGGAAGTATTTGCAAACAACCGGGCGCTTTTCAGTTGGACAGAAGTTCGTCATACGGCGAAATTTGTTCGGAAAAAGGTGTTCGTAATAACCGTGAATTCGTTATACCCATGTTCGTAATATGCGTGAACGCTTATAATAAAAAAGATAGGTAAAAAATCTGACGTAAGAAATTGTTTCGATGTATCCGTCAATTCGTTGTATACGTGTTCGTTATAAGCATGTTGCACTATATATATATATATATATATATATATATATATATATATATGTATAATATATATATATATATAGGTATGTATGTATGTATGTATGCGTACATGCATGCATGCCTGTAAGTATATATGCTAGTATGTCATGTATGAATGGTGCGATTCGTATGCTTATGGTTTAATTTGTTTGCTTTAATTAGTTTTTAATGATTTCAAAAATAAACTTCTTGTTCTTGTTCGTATTATAGTTTGAGCTAGAACCTAAATAGGTTAGTCGCGCAGTCGAAATACGCAATATGATCATATAATCTCAAACAATGTACCTCGTTCGCAATATAAACTCGCACAAACATATTCACGCATGAACAGGGCCTTAGCGCCTAAACGCATACACCGTCGCCTGCATGCGCCTGCACGCATATACCCTTTCCTGTACATGTCCACGTTCGTGTTCGCATCTACACGTGCCTGTACACATGTACTTCCCCTGCACACATGTGCATGCGGTTACGCGCACGTGTCAATTTACCCAGAGGCAATCTGCTGCGTATGTAGCAGGTCGCATGCAACCACTGTAAATAATCCAATTACCAAACCTTATTTCAATCAACGCGTCTAATTAGTTCACGCGTAACAGGCGCGTCGTGTTACTTTTAGGGCACGTACGGGAGTGAGAGACACGCGATTGAGAGTAGTCGCGTGAAAGATGACGGACAGACATCAATGAGACGCAGACGGCGCCTATTACGAATTCATTGGTTTCAGTTACCCAGGGGGTGTGTCGTTTGTTCGTGAACGTAGACATGGAATGCTGTAAAAGGTTTGCTCCCAAAAAGCATGTCTACGTATATCTAGGATCATAACCTAGGTGGACAACCTTGGAAACAGCTACTGGCAACATGTAAACGGCGCTTAAACACCATACCCCTATATGTGGAACGATGCTTTCTCAGTCAACATCAGATATTGTATTAATGCTTCTCATGATACGTTATGTTATGAAATAAAACCTGTACGTGTGCCAATCAAGTTATTGTCACAAACGAAGCCAAACGGAGCCGAACTAAAGTTCAATCTACTTGGCTAGTTATGGAATTAGGGTTAAACATGCATTGCATTTGTTATTGTAATTTACGAATGTAATTCAGATAGCTGTTATCTTAAAATGAGTCACACGTGACCCATTTGTACTGAGTGAGTTTCTTCAATGAATCTAATTCACAGTAAAAAAAGTACTATAATTAACAACCTTTAATTAAATTTAAAATATATGCAATTCGCTTCCCCTCCCCAAAAAACACACATACATCAAGCGAAATAAAGGAAATTGACCATATTAAAATGAAATTATTACGTAGCATTAGTTCATGAGTAATGTGTGTGTGTGTGTGTGTGTGTGTGTGTGTGTGTGTGTGTGTGTGTGTGTGTGTGTGTGTGTGTGTGTGTGTGTGTGTGTGTGTGTGTGCGCGCGCGTGTGTGTATGTGTGTGTGTGTATGCGTCTGATAACATTGTGAATGAAGGGAAGTGAATACAATTGCTAAGGTCCCAGTGCGGCACAATATGTAATGGGTAAATAATTATTTGGTAAGTTTGAACCTACAGTTCTGGCTGATCTTTCAGCAGAGTATAAACATAATACACTTACTGGCAATGATGTCTGTGTCGTTGGCATGGATTATCGTCGGGCGACAACTTAATTCTGGATTATTACTCTTGTTTCCTCTTGACTCCAGGTCAGGCAAGTCTGTGAGAGTCATCCTTAACCAACGTGCTCTCGGTTTCTTCCTTGAAGCCGCCACTCAGGTGCAGTCGACTGAAGCGCTGCGTTGGTGTTAGCTTGTCTTCTTTGTTCCTTGTCTCAACAAGAAAGCTCAGCAGTCCTGCTTTGACGACCGACAGAAAGAAGAAGTCCTGTGGACCAGGAGCGCTGTATCGCTCACTGGCCTCGAACAACCTTGCTGGTCGTGACCGGGTAGATTCGAGACTGTGGGCACTGTATCGGTCACAGCAAAAATGTATGACACTTGCACCATCTTGAATACGATTATTCTTGTAGCGAGTTGCAATGTATCCAACTGGTTCTTTTTTTGTGGAATGACTAAAGCCGAACAACATACACATAACATCCACCACCACTGCTGTCTTCCGCTGCTCTTCTGGTTGATCAAGAACACTGACTACCTATGTTTCTTCATCAAGAATATCAACGAAACTGTCCTTTGCACATGCGTAATGCATACCCCATAGTTCTCAATTGCACAGTGACTGGGGAATCCGGGTGCATTCATATTTGCCAGTGAAGTGGACAATATCGACTTGGCCACCACTAACAGTGATCAGCGCCATTCACAACAGGACAACATATGGCGTTTCCCCAAAGCAATTGGCTGGTCTTTGGAGTTTTTGAGTTTCATGTTCTATGTGTGAAAACTTTTTTAATCTAACGATGGTTGTCTTCTTCTGGTCACCACAATCGAACCAGACCTTCATACCAGGTTCTTTCACGTTGGTCAGGTGATCCTCTTGCACTGCGGCTTGTCCAGTTGATAAAACTGGTGTGTTGTCGTGAATGGGTTTTATTACACTGACTGCAATATATTTGTTTTGTATGTATATGCAGTGTTTTCTTAGGTCCAAGAAAATTGTTCGACATTGATCCAACACATACTGATTTTATCTGGAAGCCACACTTCTCCTGTAAGATGGAAACTTCTAGCTGCTCCACCAGACAGTTTCATCACAACTTCATACATATTCTTTTGCGCTGGTCTTCAAGTATGAATTCGACTGGCTATAAAAAAAACAATCATGCTAATTACACAAAGTGTTAAATCGTAACTATGTCATGTCCTTGGCCAATCAGTCTCAGCAAAATGTCTTCCTTGCCCAACTTTGTGGCCATATATGTGATCGCCTGCTGACTTCTTTCTATAGAAGCCGTGCAAGTTGTCCTTGTTCCTTTCATCCATCTTTTGTTGCATATCACACAGGCAACATTTGCTTCAAATGTTGGCGTGTTGTGCCTGATAGAAGTTGGAGGTGTTGTGGGTGAAGTGCTGTACTCGTGCCCTTTCAAGGTTGAAGTACTCCCTCGTTGATGTTTTTCTATGTGAATTTAAAACTCTTTTAATTGTAATAAACTTTTATTTGTGTGCCACCCGCGTTTCCACGACAGAGTCATCGTGCAGCTTTATGAAGTTTCGTCCTGCTTAGCTGTCATTGCCAAAAATACGTGTTGGTGTTGTTAATAGTAATACTCTCTTCGCATCTTTTCCTTGAATGTTGCAGTGATACGATTCCACCAACCACTCGTTTTCATGATTCATCTTGTTTCAATTGTCTGGATCACAAGCCAGCCATACACACCACGTTAAGTTAGCACCACATAAAAATTATCAAAATTAATTTAAAAAAATCACAATTCATAATAATTGCACCAATATCTTGAAACCAACCCCATGAAGTTTATGCATTTCATGCGTTGAGTATAACCTTGCCCTACCTTACGACTTCGAGCACTTTGTGTTGTGGCGTCTTTTCGCGAAACGTTTATGTCGTTTGATATTTAACTCAAAACAACATGTCTAACAATTTGCGTGCACTCTAATGATGAAATAATTGTATGTGAATTTGAATATTGATCTATTGAGCGAAGGTTCCTTCGAATTTGTGTACACATTTGATACTTTTATTGCAAAGCAACAGTGATCACAAACAGAATACATCTGCTTGCAAGAACCTCGTATGCCAAAATTCTCCGGTTTAAGATTATTATAAATATCTGCATATTTCTGAAATTATCTTTTGTAATGTTTCTGACACGAACCTGTTTATTTTCGAGCGTAAACAAGCTGCAACAAACCGGTGTTATCCCTAAAAAAATTGATTTATATATTTAGGGGCTAACAACAAATTTCCAAAATCACTCCACCTGAATGAAGCCATTGTGGGACTAGTGGTTGTGTCACGGCCGTCTGTCGTCATAAGTTCTTGTTTAGGTTGATATGGTCATGAGAAGATCAGGGGAGGATGAAAAATGGACAGAGGGAGCGTTGGACAGAATGGAAGGAAAGAGCTTTAGTGTACCTGAACCCCACCCCTGCACAGCAGGGAATAAAGTGGAGAGCAACAGTTGAGTGTTACCGGAACTGGGTGTGATTAGATATGTGTACACCTCAAATAAGGTTGTTGAATGTTACTAGCCCTAACTCTTGACGCCGCTTAGCTATGACTTTTGTAGACATTAAACTACAAATTAATACCCTTGAATGGATTGATGATCTCCTTTCTCCTTTATTAATATTATACGTAATTACCTTTCAAGAAATCGGGTGTGCGATATTTATATTTCAACGGATGTGTCACATATGTCTTGTGACACAAGCTGGACCAGGATTGGTGGGAGGACCTGACCGATATCTCTGTTTAATGATGTTGATCGCCTCCTTTATCTTTCTCATGATCGCCGTCATGCGATAGACTCCGACTCCAGTCTGCTGCAATTAATCATAAATTTTTGAGGAATTACAGTCGTGTACGCGTGCTCTCCGGGCTGAATCCCAAATAGATACCATGTGGCCAGGCAGGCCATGATGTGGACCATCCAACATAATTGTCGAATCCGGGTCGAAACAATTCCCATGTTGACAAGTAAATTCAGGCAGGAATCAAGGGAACGGAAATCTAGACAAACAAATTACGTTATGATTAAATATAGACAACGGTACATTGTGTTGAGACTTATCGTGAGATTCACTGATGCTATATTAGGTACCGCCACTCGGGGGAAAACACCGAGTTAATGCAGACGTGAACGTTTCAGAGCACTATCAGATTTCAGTTTCACGGCGTGATCTCATTTTTGGGTTGAGAAAGAAGACATATGAATAAAAAGAACCGATTACACTACATCAAGTAATGATTTTGTTACCAAGACATTTACGAAAGTGTGATTTAGTAACGCTGGATCGTAAATAAGAGATGGCTAAATGTATTAAAACAAAGGTTGTTGTTTCCAAAGATTGGGAGCAACTTTTTATCAAATTAAAGTTCAATGGAATCGTTAATGTTTAATGATCGTACTTAAGAAAGTGAAACTAACTAAGAAAATTATTTATGCTAGACATCTACATTTGTAGTTTACTTTACTTACACAGGGACTTTAAAACGTCTAGAGTTCAAAAAGGCCAGTTCGTTTCGTATTGATAAAACGTAAGAACCTTCGTAACAAGGAACTTTACGTAGTAGCGTAACAGTTTTGCAAAGTTCTGTGTCTTTTATGGCATTTGACATTATTGCTACTACTGAGACATGCGCTCAATCCGATCAGACTCCCCGGTTTCAACTACCAAGTTATAAATCTGTTCACATTGTAAGGGATTATAAACAGTAATATATGTACATAAATCTGGCGAAAAACATATATTTACTAATTACAGGCCGATTTCACTTTTACCACAGTTTTCCAAAATATTAGAGACACTTTTTACTTCTCGACTTGAAGGCTTCATGAATGCTTGTACAATCCTAAACGAATGCCAATATGGGTTTAGAGAAGGCATGTCAACTTCGCATGCCTTGGTTGAATTACTTGAAGATATCACAAATTCGCTTGAACACAAGAAATGTGCGTTAGGCGTATTCATAGATCTTAATTAAGAAAGCATTTGACATTGTTGTATCCTTTCTACATATATCAACACGTGTTGTATGATTGATGTAAATGGTGTATGAATGGCTCGGCCATCGAAAATAGTGAAAACTAAATATGTCACCGAGTAGAAATAGAATTGACAATCAATCAATCAATCAATCGATCATCAACTGTTACGTACAAAATTTGGCATTCGTGGAAACGCATATAATTTGATTAGTAGTTATTTGCATAATCGTAGCCAATTTGTAAACATTGATGGCTACTGCTCAGACACACAAAGAATAACATGTGGAGTTCCACAAAGGTCTATACTTGGTCCGAAGCTTTTTATTCTATACATCAATGACATGTGCAATGTGTCTAAACTGATCAAGTTTGTCTTATTTGCTGATGACACGAACATGTTATGTTCAGCTAATTATTCAAAACAGCTTGAAGATATTGTTTACAGCGAGCTGGATAAACTGCAATTGTGGTTCTCAATCAACAAATTGTCTGTTAATATAGCCTAGACCAATTACATGTTATTTCCCGGTCGTGCGCAAATGCCTGATGTAAATATCAAGAAGAAAAAAAACACAGATATTAAGAGTACGAGTTACGAAATTTCTAGGCGTACTCATCGATGAGGCATTAAACTGGAAAGATCACATGAAACGACTAAAGTCTAAACTATCAATTAGTGTTGGTATTATGTACAGATGAGTAAAGTCTAAACTACCAATTAGTGTTGTTATTATGTACAGATGAGTAAAGTCTAAACTATCAATTAGTGTTGGTATTATGTACAGATGAGTAAAGTCTAAACTACCAATTAGTGTTGTTATTATGTACAGATGAGTAAAGTCTAAACTATCAATTGGTGTTGGTATTATGTACAGACGAGTAAAGTCTAAACTATCAATTAGTGTTGGTATTATGTACAGACGAGTAAAGTCTAAACTATCAATTAGTGTTGGTATTATGTACAGACGAGTAAAGTCTAAACTATCAATTAGTGTTGGTATTATGTACAGATGAGTAAAGTCTAAACTATCAATTAATGTTGGTATTATGTACAGATGAGTAAAGTCTAAACTACCAATTAGTGTTGGTATTATGTACAGATGAGTAAAGTCTAAACTATCAATTAGTGTTGGTATTATGTACAGATGAGTAAAGTCTAAACTATCAATTAGTGTTGGTATTATGTACAGATGAGTAAAGTCTAAACTATCAATTAGTGTTGGTATTATGTACAGACGAGTAAAGTCTAAACTATCAATTAGTGTTGGTATTATGTACAGATGAGTAAAGTCTAAACTATCAATTAATGTTGGTATTATGTACAGATGAGTAAAGTCTCAACTATCAATTAGTGTTGTTATTATGTAAAGATGAGTAAAGTCTAAACTATCAATTAGTGTTGGTATTATGTACAGATGAGTAAAGTCTAAACTATCAATTAGTGTTGGTATTATGTACAGATGAGTAAAGTCTAAACTATCAATTAGTGTTGGTATTATGTACAGACGAGTAAAGTCTAAACTATCAATTAGTGTTGGTATTATGTACAGATGAGTAAAGTCTAAACTATCAATTAATGTTGGTATTATGTACAGATGAGTAAAGTCTAAACTATCAATTAGTGTTGGTATTATGTACAGATGAGTAAAGTCTAAACTACCAATTAGTGTTGGTATTATGTATAGATGAGTAAAGTCTAAACTACCAATTAGTGTTGGTATTATGTATAGATGAGTAAAGTCTAAACTATCAATTAGTGTTGGTATTATGTACAGACGAGTAAAGTCTAAACTATCAATTAGTGTTGGTATTATGTACAGATGAGTAAAGTCTAAACTATCAGTTATTGTTGGTATTATGTACAGATGAGTAACGTCTAAACTATCAATTAGTGTTGGTATTATGTACAGACGAGTAAAGTCTAAACTATCAATTAGTGTTGGTATTATGTACAGATGAGTAAAGTCTAAACTATCAATTGGTGTTGGTATTATGTACAGACGAGTAAAGTCTAAACTATCAATTAGTGTTGGTATTATGTACAGACGAGTAAAGTCTAAACTACCAATTAGTGTTGGTATTATGTACAGACGAGTAAAGTCTAAACTATCAATTAGTGTTGGTATTATGTACAGACGAGTAAAGTCTAAACTATCAATTAGTGTTGGTATTATGTACAGACGAGTAAAGTCTAAACTATCAATTAGTGTTGGTATTATGTACAGATGAGTAAAATCTAAACTACCAATTAGTGTTGGTATTATGTACAGACGAGTAAAGTCTAAACTACCAATTAGTGTTGGTATTATGTACAGACGAGTAAAGTCTAAACTATCAATTAGTGTTGGTATTATGTACAGACGAGTAAAGTCTAAACTATCAATTAGTGTTGGTATTATGTATAGATGAGTAAAGTCTAAACTATCAGTTAGTGTTGGTATTATGTACAGACGAGTAAAGTCTAAACTATCAATTAGTGTTGGTATTATGTACAGATGAGTAAAGTCTAAACTACCAATTAGTGTTGGTATTATGTACAGACGAGTAAAGTCTAAACTACCAATTAGTGTTGGTATTATGTACAGATGAGTAAAGTCTAAACTATCAATTAGTGTTGGTATTATGTACAGATGAGTAAAGTCTAAACTATCAATTAGTGTTGGTATTATGTACAGATGAGTAAAGTCTAAACTATCAATTAGTGTTGGTATTATGTACAGATGCAGTAAATGTTACTTCTATGCTTCTCTTTTCAAACTTGTCACCCATAGGTTTTGTATGTCTCATTCACTTGTACACTTGAATTGGTTGATTTGTTTGAATAAACGCTTTGACTTTGACTTGACTTGACTTCTACGATTGTACCGAGTTACATTTAATGTACAGATAGGCAGACAAACAGACGCGCGTACTTACGCGCACGCACGCACGCACGCAAACAAACACACACACCACATACATATATACACACACACGCACAGGCGCACGTACGTCAGCATGTCCACCCGCACACGCACGCACGCACGCACGCACATACTCACACATACACACACGCACGCGCTAGCTCGAATGTAGCTATATATATATATATATATATATATATATATATGTCTGATTGTTGTTTCTGTTGTGCTTCAGGCGGGAACATCAAAACGAAGACACCCCAGACAAACAGTTTAGTCTCGTCCTGAGAGAGTCGTCATTATCGTGATAATCTGTCTGGTGCGGCGTGAATCACAGAGCAGCAATGTCGTCGCCAATTGCCTTGCTTACGACTGATTTAAAAGAAACGACGACATGACCTATCTCCAAAAAATGAAGGACGATTCCTGAAGACACACGCCGATATGCTGTCTATCAGAGAGCGCGTGCACGCGTATATGTCATCGTTCTGACAATTCTTACGCGGTGCTAAATCAATTAAATAGTTTGAGAGGAGTAACGTGATCACATCATCACGACTTGTGGTATCTCATATTGATCTTGCGTCGACTGTAGGGTACAATGGCAACATTTGTGCTAGCCTCCGTCGGATATAACTTGAATATGACGGCAAACGGATCGAGCGCCGATGTTGCCCCGTTCAGCGAGTTCTATCACACGGCGCAGTTCGTCACGGGACTCATTTGCTATCCAATCTTATGCGCATTGGGACTTGTCGGTAACACATTCATTCTGATCGTAATGTCAACAAAATCAATGGCGACGTCAACAAATATCTATCTGTCTGCACTTGCCGTCAGTGACGTCATCAAGCTCGCCAACGACCTTCTGTACTCGTTGACAATTCTTCTGCTTAAAGTGAGCCCGGTCGTCGGTAACCGCATGTTCGGGTACCTCTATCCTTATGCACATTTCATCTTCAACATGTCTGTGTGCGTGTCGTCCTGGCTCACCGTTTCCGTGGCTGTTGAACGCTACATTCTCGTATGTCACCCTACGCGCTCCGTGTCGCTCATCACGCGCCAGCGCGCTGTCGCCATCAGCGTCGCGTGTTACGTCATCATGACGTCGGTCGCGGTGCCGTCCGCGCTGCGCTACCGCCCCGTACAGGTGGCGGCGCCCGACGGCACGAACGCCACGTGGCTGGGCGTGGAACTGACGGCACTGTGGCAGGATGGCGCCTTCGTGCTCGTCTACAACTGGCTGCAAAGTTTATTACGCTCCATCGTTCCGTTGTTCATCCTTGTCTTCGTGAACGCGTTCATCATCAACGCGCTGAGACGCACGCGGGCGAACAAGAAGCTGGCGTCACGCAACAAGATCACGGTGATGCTTATCGTCGTTATCGTCTTTTTCCTCGTCTGCATCATACCCGACGCCGTCATGTCGGCTTTCTTCAACCTCGGCTACGTCGAGTCGCACAACTACCTGGTGAAGGGCGTGCGGGAGATTACGGACATGCTGCTGGCGGTCAACGCCGCCGTCAACTACCCACTCTATATGATATTCAATAAAATTTTTAGGGACCAGTTCTTCGCCTCCTTCTGTCGGGCGGCGCGGCCTGGTGAAGATAAACGATACAGTCGCGTCGGGCTCGCCAAACACAACCGAAGTGCACACGCCCTTTCAAAAGATAAAATAAACTGCACTAATACGCCAAGAAACAGCGAGAAAACTGACAAAGACAAAGATGACATCGTCTAGTTTATTTTATTTTTCCATTCGACAAAACACATTAGGAAGTTTTATTGGCTATATTGGCGCCTATGTGTCGTGCAAATGATATAATTGCAAAAAACAATATAGGGAAATACGCATATATGTTGTACAGACGACTTTTGCAGTGTTGTGTTGTTTTGTCGCTGTCTCATAATGTATGGTTCGCCTCTAGCTCAATTGTACCACAAGCATTTAAATGTTCGTCGTTATCGTCGTTTATCGTTCATGCTTCCTTTGGAATGTACTTTCATATACTCTGAGACAACCAGTACCTGGCAACGGCGTATAACTCGAACTTTCAAATGTATGTGGACCAGCTTTGCAATATTTGGGTGTCACCGCACTGTGTACGTGAAAATGGCAAGGACACACTGCCATGTATGTCAACTACTAACGAATCAGTTCACCTGGTTCCTCGACAAAACGACATCAAGACAAATCTTCCAGGACGACAAGACGAAGGATAACGTATCGCATGATGACATGACACACGACTACATGACGCAGGACGGCATGACCAGATGCAGGATAACATGATTCAGGATAACATAGCATAAGGCACATGACACGTGACGTCACGACACAGGGTTATTTGACCAATGAGATAGTATTTTCAGAAAATAAAGCGTTTGTTTTTGCCCACGATACAACCTGTCCTACCCGAACTAATGTGTTAGCATATAACACATTCTGCTCAGCAGGAAGGTGACGAGACTACCACCATCCCGGCAGCAGGAGACGTGATTGTACGTCAACTTGGCACTCGGCAGTAAGGTGGTCGTATTGGTATTGTACCGAAATGTGCACAATTCCACATAACACAATCAGATGTGTTCGATAATGCATGACATGAAAATATTTAGCGAAAGTCGCGGTATTATATTAGGAAAAGGAACTTCGGATATAAGAAACAGTTTGAAGTCCCAACGTGTTTCTTACAGAGAGCCCTGTGTGTGTGTGTGTGTGTGTGTGTGTGTGTGTGTATGTGTGTGTGTGTGTGTGTGTGTGTGCGTACGTATGTGCGTATGTGTGTGCGTGTGCGCGTGTGTGTACGTGTGTTGGTGGGTGGATGCAAACACACATACACAAACACATTTTATTATTATAATTATTATTATGTATTTAGAAATGTTTAACCTGCAATGACATTACACACTGCAAGATAGCGAAGTATCACTTGTTTCGCAGTATATTTTTGAAGACTAGAGAATAAGTCAAAACATCGACGCATCTTAAGAAGACTGGCTTTGTTTCCGTTTTACAGAACAGTGCCTGTAACGAATCGGGCGCAGCCCGTCTGTAGACCACATCCAACTTTGATTTGTATGTCTGGGTGTAGGGTCCCAGTGCTGTCTGACGAAGATGACATCGGCCCTGTTTGGTATATATTGCAGCCGACCTTGAGATTTCTCCGTAGGAAAACCAGAGATGAATTTACTTGTTGTAGCAAAATCAATAGGGTCATTGCTGGTCAGCGGTTAATTTCTTACCACGCCAGTATATTTCCTTGAAGTGTACAATGTTTGTACATGGGATTACATGATTTGATTACGTGAAGTACATGCATTTCTGGAGATGGAATTCCATTTGCCACATTCCTTCCCATGTGACTAGTTTGTCTAGTTCAGTTAAAGGGACAACGCGTCTGCATTGTTAGATAATACTATCGTCGATATGGCGTCAGTAAAAGTTAGGTTTTTGATCTGAGGCCGCCGGGTAAGCCTTTTATGTGGATTTGAAAGAGCAATCACATGAATAAATAACCATAGTCTAAATTATTTGAGGAAGTACATAAAAGCAACATAGGTTTGCATCTTTCTACACAGATTGGCCGGGCTGCATTGTGTGAATAAAGCAAAACATGTGTCGATTGAACTCTTAGTGCTCACCTCACGCTGATAGTCGATATTATCGCTTTGTGGCAATAATGTGTTCCATTAGTTTGCTGCAACTACACAAACACACGGATGCACGCACGCGCGCGCGCGCGCGCACTCACACACACACACACACACACACACACACACATATATGTGCTTTCCTATGGTGACGACGATAATTGCAAGATGGCTGCAGTGCTGATGTTACCAGTTGACCGACCTCTCTTGGACTAAGAAATAAGCATTATTAACCAGAGAACGCGATATGTTAAAAAGAAAACAGTTTAACTCAAAATTTGTACCAGTTTGAAAGTTTAACTTGCGTGTTTGTTGGACTATTTTGTTTCGTTCGCGAGGAGTAATATTTGAATCTGGACCAATCCCACGGCTCGGTTGCGTCATCTGACGTAAACATGGCTGCCCCCATAGTGAAAATGTATTGTTGTCACGCTGTAAGAAAAACTAGTTTCATGGGCTTTATACGTTTCGAACTCGTCGCGAATTGCATCACCCATTCGATTACACCTCATACGTGGAGTAGATATCGTGAATGCCAACATACGTGGCTGAATTTGGACGGTGAGAATCGTAATCAGATACGTGTGTCTGCAATTTAAAGTCAGCGACACGGCCATGTCTCTAGACGCCCACACAAAGACACAACCTTGGCGTCTAGGGGTGCATTCTTTTGTGCCTTTAGTGGACAGATTAGAGACCTCCGGAGACGAAGCCAAAAAGAATGCAACCGGATTGGTTTGTGAGCGATAATGTATTATAATTTCTTATCCTAAACGTCATAAACTGTGGTAAAGCAGATTTAAAGCTAATAAAGGTATTTCATCGGCTCGATTTTGTGCTCATCGCGTTTAGAATTAATTTTGCGTAAATTAAAACCAGGCCCTCAAGTGTATCCGTCATGTAGCGACACCGAAGAAACATATCATGGGTACATAAATTATGTCACATGAACGTGGCAGTTTATTGCAATACACAATATCTTCAAAAGGAAAAAACTAACTGCTCATTCTCCATGAAGTCTTGATTTTACCGCCCAATCATGCAGATGACAGATGCTTATATTGTGTACGCAGCCGGAAGCGGCGAAAAAATAGGGCGCACCCATTTGTTACATGATCTCTCCACACGAAACCACCTCGGAGAACGGGTGGATCGGACGCCTACGGACGCTCCAAGATTTCCAAAAGAATGATATTGGAGTGAGTCCGGACAGATTGGATTACCAAAAGAATGCACCCTAGCTGATCAACGGTATTTAATAACGTAGAGTAATTTAATAACGTAGAGATATCTTCACATAACTGACTATAGCATTAGAGATGACTATTTTGACATTGGAGATAACTGTTTGTTTTTGACAAACTTATGATGTATGTCTCAATGTATTATTTCGAAACCTCAGATATGATATTTCATACAAAGTCATTGGTATGTACTTAATATGTAATCAATATTGATAGTTCATCTGGCATTATCTGTTATTTCATACATAGTCATTGGTATGTACTTAATATGTAATATATATTGAGAGTTCATTTGACATTGTCTGTTGTTGAAACTTACCGTGTTTGTTATTGTAAATAAGTGTAAACTGATCTTTGATTGTATGAGTTAATAAAGCTGATATATTCACTACCTGAAATATTGTATAATGTTTTACAGCTTCTCTTTAATTTGTCAAAGTCTGATCTAATGGCTCTTCATGTGTTTATAAATTTGACCACGTAGTCTAATCCATGCCTATATAAGATTTTCCCTTCCTTAAACACAATTCGTGTAAGCTTACACAAGCCTTAAGTCAAGTACATATGTGTTGTAATGGTCAACAATAAGACAGCGTATTCAAATGACATTCATTTAATTTACTTTAATAATACTACTACAGTAAATATGTCCAATATTTAATCAAACGCTGATGTTACCATAGACATAGTTTTAACTATAAATTACAGTATAATATTACTACATGGTAGAGATAACATCATTGTAAGATATAACGGGTGTCCGAATTATAGTTATTCGTACGATGTCCAATTTCGTAGCAACGTGGCATTCTGGTTTTTGCTTGACTCTGCCTGGCATCGGTTAAAGTTTACACTTAGTTCGCACTTGCTATTCGGTTCATATAATTATGTTGGCCGCACTACATCATTGTGATTGACAAGGTGCACGAAATTGGGCAGGTCAACCTTTGGCGAGTTTGGGTTGAATACTACGACTATGAGTATCAGTCTACAGGTAGTACCTCATTCACGTTGTCGTTGAGGAAAACGTCTTGTATTAAACAAAACGATGGCGGCAACACTTTTCACCTACACGTATGCTGTGTGTTGCCCATTATCGTTGGATTGTCGTTGATGCCAATTGAAGGACCGTCAAGTTTCAAAAGTTGGCATCTGTCAGACGACGCCAGTCTCACTCTGGAAGAAACACATGTTCGGCAACGCGAAGCTTAGCCTTAGTCTTTTGAAAACATACAGGCCATAAACACTCCCTAACTCTCCAAATGTTGTTGCACCTCTGCCTCTTGTTGTATTTCTGCCGTTGTAGTTACTCTCTTCGAGAAGTTGAAGCACTGATCAATACAGATATTATGGCACGTTGGGTTGGATTGATTTTAGTTAGTCACTTCAGCAAAAGAAAAATATCATACTAGAACATTGGAAATGAGCTTAAATTAAAGGTAATTGCTAACGAAACGCATAACTGTCTACTTGATTAAGATATCTTTAATAGATCAAAGCATATTGCAATTTTACGACGGCAAAACAGCGTAATGTTTGTGTATCTTACAAAGGCAAAATGGACTAATTTTTGTGTTTTCTGTGCATAAATATTTGCTTTAAAATGTCATAACTTGTTTATTTATATATATATTTAAATACAGTTTTCACTAGAGTAATCAAATTACAATATTTAATATTTGTAGTAGTAATTATAACCAAATTAATTCATTTAATTAGTTAATTTTAGTTATGTAGCATACAAACTCAAAAGACCGACACATTGCAATAAACGACCATGATTATGAAGATATTTATATAACTTAAGCAAGGTGTATAACCGCATTAATTATGTTAATAAAATGCATTAACCAGTCAGTTGACATTAAGAATAACTTAATTAATAAATCAGTATTGGTTAATTAGCACGCGAACTCGACCGACCAACACATTTAAATAAAAGGCCAGAGTTTCCATGATTATGAAGAAATGTATATAATTCATGCAAAATCTACAACCACATTAAACATAATAAAATAAATATACATTAACCATTCATTTTAAAATAACAACAACTTGATTAATAAGTCAATATTGGTTAATTATTATGCAAACCCGAAAGACAAAAAACCTATAATGTCCATGATTATGAATATAATTTTATACATTTATATCATTTATGTAAGGTGTTCAATCACAATAATTAGGGTAATATATATTCATTAACCAGTCATTTAACATTAAAAATATCTTAATTAGTAAGTCACTATTGGCTAATTAGCACACAGGATATACTGATGTATATATTGTGCATAATGTACACCCACACCAACATAACAAATAACTATACATTTAATACCCAGTTATTGAAACATTTAAAACTCAATTAATAAATTGCTAAATACAGCACAAATTCAACAGACGAACACGTGTCAATGAAATACAATGCATCGTGACAGATTGGATTACTGAGAAATGCTCAGGCTCAGTATAGTTCAAGAATCAAATGTCATTGCTTCAAAATCTATTGTCCTGCATTTCAACATGAACTTGATGAAGAAATGTTTATAAATTGTTCACAGTATTCCGACGCTGGATGCGACATATTTTGTACCGAATACAAGACTGCTTTCTGCGTTACTCACCGTGGGAGCCAAGTGAAGTGCATGATGAAGAAGCCTGCACACAATACAGTCTTTCTTGCAATATTCACTGTTGATTGTCTCATACATCGATTATCTTATAAATCAACGCCAGCACGCTGCAAGATCTATGCAGCAATGTTCATATTTCAGTGTGTCGTAAAATAACGTTGGGTTCTTCAACATGATGTCTACGTGTAATGTACATGGCATGTTCACAGGACCCTGTATGTTAACTTGTTAAGTGTTGATATGTTCATTGTCATATTCGGCCAGATGAAGCATGCGGGCAGGTGACATGTGTCATGGTCACGTGACTTTATAGGGTCTATACCTTCACAGTTCACTGTCGGACCCAGGTTTGTACGACGGATTCAAGCTGTTCGGGCATTGCTAATATTATATGAAATAAAAAGGCCATCATGTATCATATAATAATAACTATCTTGATTCCACGTGCACATGTTATGAAATTCTTTTCATTTTATATATCTGCCTCCGTTACTCAAGATATATTATGTTACACATAAATTCATAATAATTGTGATACTTGATTGGCACGACTGTGGTGTTTATACATTTAATATACTGCATGTTATCACACAATGACACATCAACTGATGAAGGCATATGGTTTACATTACAACATGCTTTAGCAATTTCATGCAATGGCTGTTTCTTATATTTTATTAAATTAAGTCCAATAATTTTAAGTATTTTACCTCAAAACAACGTTTATAACAATTTGTTGATTTAATAATAATAACAATTAATTGATTGTTAACAACTTATACTTAGTGATACTATATATAAATAAATAAAAGTATTTTCAAAATAAAATGCATATTAAAATAATTGCATAGTGAAAGTTATATTATTTCTAGTCTGAGTAACGCGCAGTCTAAACAGTAAATCTAGCCTGGCCTAAATAAGACAACCCAAGCCCAAGGGTAAGCAGTAACAAGCAGTAACAAGCCCTATGACTATGTAGTATGTCTGGCTACTTAGTAGCCTAGCCCTCCCTAGGTATAGCCTAGGTTAGGTATATACTATAGCCTTTAGCAGACTTGGCTTGGCTCAGGCGTAAATTCATAAAATTGCAATTGAATATTATCACATTTAAAGTTAAAACATATAATTTTGTTTACGCAGTGATTTAAATTCTTTGAAATGGAATAAGTTATGATCTGCATCTGGCTGGGTTGACGCGCTTTATGTCTGACTTGACACAGATCGGTCAAAATCAAGCAAATGTCGCATGATTTCAACGGCGCTAAAACCACACTTCTCTTGCGTTCACGACATCGAAATTTGCAACACAAATATTACTATGATACCTATAGAACTGGCTAAAGACATATTTTTTCTTGGATAATACAAATTATGTAACTCAGTCGCCGCATGCGTCGAGCAAGGGGTCAACGTTGATCGGTCACATGAGGTCACGTTGCTCACCGCGATGTAACTCAGTCGCCGCATACTTCTGGCACGAGGTCAAAGTTGATCGGTCACCTGAGGTCATGATGTTCACCGCGGGTCGCATTTGGTGTACTGCGCTTGCGCGAGCATGCTCAAAACGCATAAACTAAACCGGAATTTTCTCTCAGACCGGAACTTACTTCAAGACCAGTACAATGGCAAAGTTTAGTACTTTTTAGGATGAAATCCGCCGATGTGTCAACAGGAATTTTACCGTCAGTGAACTTGGCTTTGTTGACGTCCAGTTCCAGGCTTTCATGATAATTACTCCATCTACGATGTATAACCGGCCGAGTGATGCAATCTGCGATGTGTTTGGACTACATCAAGCACATTCAACGCAATTTCCCAGAGACGACGACAAAATTCGTTTTGGTATGGACGCAAGTAGTTAGTAGGAGTTTTTGAGTCGTTAATTGTGATGGTGCCGGTGCCCCCATGGTGCAGAGCCATTGATATATAGAGTTTGGCCTTTGAGGTTCCGATTTCTGATTGGTCGATGACTGTGGACGCCATTTTCGGTCCAACGCGTCCTCAGGGAGAACAGGATGCAATGCCGTGTTGTTCTGCTTGGGGATGCTCTAATCGTAGCGAAACTGGTAAACGGTTATTCGGGTTTCCTTTCGATAAAAGCAGGAGGAAGGTATGGGAAGCGAAATTGAAACGGGAAGGTTGGAGATCAAAGCCAGGGGGCTCAAAACTGTGCTAGGTAGGTGGCGATATTCAAGGTTAATCATGCAATAGTAGTGGTTCGCAATTTTGCCGTACGCAATAGGAAAAGCTCGTTTAAAGAAAAAGCGGTGGCAAACGTTTCCATGCGATATTCATATTCTAGATATCTACCGTACATTTAATGAAATTTGTGCAGACAATTTGTACTTTTGAAACTACTTTTGAAATTGAGTGAAGTACCTACAATTTTACAACGACAAAACTGCGTTACCACGAAAACACACTAGCGCCATTGGTTGCGTTATATATATAGTATAATATATGATAATAATTTTGGTAGGTACGCAACGTTGTTTTTTATTTATGCCACTTATAATTAAAATTGTAATGCTGCAACTTGTAGCTTGTTTAACTACCTGTCTAAAGCTAAGCATGCCAGTCATACTCATAATATCACTCATGTTGTTAATGTCGGTGTTTACCAGTTCCTTTTAACTATTCAGCATTTATTTAAGCGTTTATTGTAATCTAATCAGTAAATCTGTATGTATTTGTTGATAGACATGAAACAGAGAGATGGTTAAAATGCCTAAATACCCTGATCTCATAATGGTATTATTATAATTATGGCTTGAATGGGCTATGTCTATGCTTTTGCAGGTTGTGGCTATTTTTGTTATGGTTATATAAATATGCAATTTTAGTAAAATTTGGAAGTAATTATTCCATAGGAGATACACTTGCAGATTAACTAACTATTATGTAATCGGTTGATCAATTTAAGTGATTTACTAAAAGTAGATGAGTTGTTTTGAATGAGATATTTGTGATGATTGACCACCACTGCAAGTAATTGCTGTACATCATATTAAATGGTTAGAAAACACCTTTTTGGCAAAGTCCAAATGCAATAAATGTGTAAACATCAAAATACTTTCCTGGCATGATTATTACAAATAATCATTTATTTAATTTCAGGCTAATTTTGAACAGGACCAATTTGAAACACATCGTGTTGATGGAAAATGCAAACTGAAGCCAAACGCAGTGCCAACAATCTTCAGTCATCAACCAGCACCAAAGAGGCGCAAACTCCCCAGATGTCATCCTGCTGCTGCTGCTGCTGCAACCAAATCTCCCTGTCTGTCTTCGTCAGATCATCCATATTGTGCAGGTCCTCAGACAACTCCGTCAAAGGTGGACGACAAAAGTGAAAGTAAGTGGTTGCTGAGAATACATTGTCAGTTGTGCCAATAAGTCCTGCTCATGCTTGTCACAAAAAAATGACAAAAGGGCATTCTAAAAAAATATAATTCTCCACTATGATATGTTATGAAATCATAAGTTTAAGTAGTAATCCAATGTGTATTTTTGCACCACTAAAACGTTTGCCATTCATGTTAGACACACACACACACACACACACACACACACACACACACACACACACACACACACACACACACACACACACACACACACACACACACACACACACACACACACACACACACACACACACACACACACACACACACACACACACACATACATACACAAAACCTCAATTTCTTCTGAGCTACCAAATAGTTTCCATTATTCTTAGAGATATGACCCTGAAATATAGCATAACAACAAAGACTACAACATTTTGTTCCTACTGTGCATAGTCAAAAGCCATTTCTCAAACATTACTTGGAATACAGACTACTGATTCATTCATATGAATGGTTGTGGGATATATTAATTTGTTAACAATTCTTTGATGTGATGTATAATCAAGTCTATTCAGATCATGTTTCAATAAGTATGTCGTTCAGAGATAATTAACAATCACTACTGGTATTGCATAACATTTTATTATATTGTAGGTGACACGAGTAGCACTACTAGCGACAGTCCAAAACCCACTAGCAGCAAGACATGCCCTGATGACATATCGCCACCATCTGAAAGAAGCCATGAGCTGAAAGGAGCACAAAGGAAACTGCACGCCATGCAGTTAAGGGTGACATTGATGCAAAAACAAACGAAGCGTGTAAAAGGTTTCTTTACGCAAAGTATTTACTGATGACCAGCTACGTGCACTAGGTAGAAAAAGCATGCGCGGTAGCAAATGGAGTGCTAATACTGTAAAGAAAACCTTGCAGTTGCGTTTTGCATGTGGGTCAACTGGATATGAACAGTTGTTAGAGCAACAGTTTCCCTTGCCATCATTGCGCACGCTACGGAGAAAAATGCAGGGTGTTGTGTTTGAACCCGGTGTTCTTGATGAGGTGTTTAGTTTATTACAGTTGGAAGTACAACAATGGAAATCGCAAGAATGCGAGTGTTGTTTGACCTTAGACGAAATGGCAATGATCTCCAGTGTCGAATTTGACCAAAGTAGTGGTAAATTACTAGGTGTCATTACCCTGCCAGGCCATACCGGCAATGCTACTCATGGTCTCGTTTTATGCTAGGTGGTGTAACGACTCGGTGGAAACAAATTGTTGGCTATCATTATACTGGGAACTCTATCAATGGGACTCCTCTTAAAGATATGGCCATAGATACAATCAAGCATGCAGCAGCTATAGGATTACATGTAGTTGCTGTGACTAGTGACATGGGTTCTGCAAACAGAAGCATGTGGAAGAGTTTTGGTGTGATATGCGGTAAACATAGTCGCACAGTTAATAAGGTACAACATCCGTGTGATCCATCCAGGGAGTTGTTCTTTATTGCTGATGTCCCGCATGTCATCAAAAACTTGAAAGCAGCCTTTGTCAGTGGTCAGACTATCACTCTTCCTGACTATGTTGTTGAAAACAACAACTTGTGCAGCTCAGAGGTGAGCATTGTTCCAGTTAAGACTTTAGCACAAAGCCAGGAAGATCAGCAGCTGAAGATTGCCCCAAAATTAACAAGTGCTGCTCTCAACCCTTCCCACTTTGATAAAATGAAAGTGTCGCACGCCCTTAATATATTTAGTAAATCAGTGTCAGCAGGAATTCATTTTCTAGTAGAATCGAACCATGCAGGTACAAAGTCAGCTGACCTTGTAACTGCCTGGTTCATCGAATTGGTCAATAAATGGTTCGACTTTATGTGCAGTCGACACCCTACAATGGCTCTAAGCAAAATTAATCCCTCGGAGCATGCCAGTGCTATATCATTTCTCAAATCTGTCATCCAAGTTTTTACTGGAATACAAATTGGTAATAAGTGGAAACCTGTTCAAACATGTGTTATTCTATCAACACAGTCTATCATAGACATTCAGAATGAGTTACTTGACAAAGGCCACAGTTATCTGTTAACAGCTAGATTTACCCAGGATTGTCTAGAAAATCTGTTCAGCTGTGTACGCCTGAAAAACCCCGTTCCCTCTCCAGTCGAATTCAAATACGCATTGAAAATATTGACTGTTGCCCAGTTCCTGAAAACATCTATTACCGGAAATTGTGAGAATGAGGAAGGAGAGTTTGTGGCAGACTTTCTTGATCAGCAGCAGGTCTCACCTAAGCTAGCAGAGTCAGACTTACAGTTACAGCCAATGATCTTTTCTGAAGCGAAATCTGTGAATGAACTTGGTAGTGCAGAAGAGAACAGCTTGTACTACCTAGCTGGATACTGTGTACCAAAAATCCAGAAGCATGACAAAGTTTGTGACAATTGCATCTCAAGTGTTGTTAGTTCCAATGTTACATCTCTTGATGCTGCCAAACTAACTCAGTTTAAAGAATATAAGGATGGCAGCCTTACCAATCCAACAAAACAAGCATTTCAGGTCTTGTTGGCATGTGAAATGATGTTTCGTCAACAGGATGAAAAACTTCTTATGTCGCAAAGAAATGTAAAGGCATTCTTGGTGAATGTTTTTGAATTAGCAACTACGGAAGTCCAACTGCCACTTTGTCATACTATCAAACATAAGCTGATTGGGCGATATACTGTTGTTCGGCTGCATATATTTTCCAAGATGTTACGACTTGCAAGGAAGAATGCAAATTCAGTGCATAAATCCGGTAGTGAACTTGGCAGTAAGAGTATGGCACTGAGACAGATGGTGAAACATATTAAATAGAAATGTGACACGTTGCATTTATTTGCACTGTAAAGTTCATTTGTAGTTGTAGTTGTTGTAGTGATAGTTGTTGGCACTATGCTAAATGCCAACATTTTACCTTGTTAAATGTGTTAACTTTGTAAGTCAGTTAGATGTGAAGTTATGGAAGGTTGAATTGACTGATAGGTCACGTGTAATGCAGTCAAGTTTCTGGAACCTTCAGGGTACTAAATTACCCGTGGTACGCATAGTATTTTCCAAGACGTTATAACAACAAGAAAGAAAGCAAATTCACTGCATAAATCTGGTAGTGAACTGGGCAGTAAGAGTATGGCAATGAGACATATGGCGAAGCATTAAATAGAAATGTGACATGTTGCACCAGTTTGCACTGTAAGATTCATTTTGTCATTATGGCATTGTGGGCATCATACTAAATGCCAACATGTTACTTCTCAAAAGTGTTACTTTGTAAGTCAATTACATATGAAGTTGTGAGTGGTTGAATTGACCGAGAGGTTTAACATTGCAATCAAGTCTGAAATATTCAGGGTACTATATTACCTGTTGTACGCATTGTATTCTCCAAGATGTTAAGAATTGCAAAAATGCCAATACACTGCATAAATCTGGTAATGAATGTGACAGTAAAATTCGTGTTGGCATTATGAAGTTCAGACACATTGCTAAATGCCAACAGTTCACCTTGTTAAAAGTGTTACTTTGTAAGTCAATTACATGTGAAGATGTGTATGTGCAGCTTTGAAAATAAAGGTATTCTCTTTTGCCAATATGTGTTAAATATGTACATACTACAGTGCATTTTGGATATGTTGAACTTCCAGGGACCCGTGGCAATACTTCTAGTTATCAGAAACTCCACTAATCAAGATCTGTTTTATGGCCTTATATGACTGGGACCGAAGAGAAAGATCGACATAAGCAAGAGTCAACTAAAATGACAGTTCGAGTTATCTGAAGCGCACTGTATATATTTAAACAGGGTCCCATAGAGGCACAGTCATGCTGAGTGCTACTACTGTATATTAATATGTTGCCTACTGGTCTGTATAATAATAACCAATACCATAACAATGTCCTAGATTCATATTCGTTTAACAGAGGAGCAAACTTTCTCAATCTTTATGCAATGTTCACAAAGACACATCATCCCATTAACAAGCTGTAAGCCTTATACACCAACTCTCCACCCCTTCAAAGTGATGCACAAAATAGCTTTAAAATATTTAAACATATTATATTGTTATATTACGAAATATCTTTACTTCTAATTTTAATGTATGACATGTAGACCCTTTTAATATGTGTGTATGTATATATATATATATATGTATATATATATATATATATATATAATAAACACTTTTATTTTCATGCATTTTGCGTATACAAATTATTAATTATATTCATGACTGGGAAATTTGTACCAGGTCAAAAACTGTATCCCTGAAATCTCACCATTCCTGACCCTCTTACCTTTTTTGTGATCAGATTTATTGTTTATTGTTAAAACGACCTAAAATATTAGTAGAGTGTAGTCTAGTATAGTGTCGTGTAGTATATTGTTATGTAGTGTATTCTAGTGTAGTGCAGTGTAATGTAGTCTAGTGTGGTGTACTGTAGTCTGGAGTAGTCTAGTGTAGCGTAGTATAATCTAGTGTAGTGCAGTGTAGTGAATAGTAGTGTAGTGTAGTGTAATGTAGTGTAGTGTAGTGTTAGTCTAGTGTAGTATAGCCTAGCGTAGTCTAGTGTTGCATAGTGTAGTGTATTGTAGTCTACTGTTGTGTAGTGTAATGAAGTCTAGTGTAATGTGTAATTTTATAGTAGTCTAGTGTTGCGTAATCTTGTGTAGTGTAGTCCAGTTTAGTGTAATCTGGTGTTGTCCAATGTAGTCTAGTGTAGTATAGACTAGTGTATTATAGTATATTGTAGTGTAGGCTAGGGTAGTGCAGCGTAGACTACTATAATGTAGCGCAGTATAGTGTAGTGCGTCGTATATTTAGTGTAGTCTAGTGTAGTAAAGTGTAATGTAGTGTAGTCTAGAGTAGAAAAGTGTAGTCTAGTGTAGTCTTGTGTGGTATAGTATAGTGTAGTGTAGTGTACTGTAGTCTAACGTAGTGTAGTGAAGTGACGTGTAGTGTAGTGACATGTAGTGTAGTGTTGTGTAGTCTAATGCAGTGTGGTGTTCTAGTATAGTGTACTGCAGTGTATGTAGTGTGTAGTGTATTCTAGTGTATTGTAGTCTGGTGTAGTACAGTGTAGATTAGTGTAATGTAGTGTAGTGCAGTCTAGTGCTATTCTTGTGTAGTGTAGTGAAGTATTGTATAGTAAAGTGTTGTGTAGTCTAGAGTAATGTAGTTTGGTGTAGTGCAGAGTAGTTTAGTGTAGTGTAGTCTAATGTAGTGCAGTGTAGAGTTGCGTAGTCTGGAGTAGTGCATTATAGATTTAGTGTTGTCTAGTGTAGTGTATCTAGTGTAGTGAAGTGTAATCTAGTGTAGTCTAGTGTAATCTAGTGTAGTCTAGTGTAGTGCAGTATAGGGCAATGTTGTGTGTGCTTTGTGTGTGTGTGTTGTGTGTGTACCTGTTTAAGCGCGTGTGTGGTGTTGTGTGGTGTGGTGTGGTGTGGTGTGGTGTGGTGAGGTACTGCGGATGTTCGCCTGTCGAGCGAACACCCGATCCATCTCTGTCTTTCCTGCAAGTCACATAAATCAGCGTACTTAATTCACTTCTAACGAGAATGACGAAGAACATTCAGTTGTATCACGTCGAAAATAGGTGTGCATGTGTGTGTGTGTGTGTGTGTGTGTGTGTGTGTGTGTGTGTGTGTGTGTGTGTATGTGTGTGTATTGGTGGGGGTGCGCGTGTGCACGTGTGTGCGTGTGTGTGCGTGTATGCGTGTGCGCGTGTGCACCTCCCAGCCAGGATGGCCAATGACCATCTCGTATGTGTTTTTATGTGTGCTTATGAAGAAAAAAAAAAACACGGTAGTATACGAGTGCACACATATTTTATTAACCAAAGACACAAGCGGTGACGTGATAACAGACGGGACTTGTGGGTGTTTGCCACCACGATGATTTCATATGTACTACTACAGGACGTAGACAACACACCTCATTACAGCACATGCAATACACAATACACCTCTCTAAAGCGTATAGGAAACACACCTCACTACAAAATAGAGACAACATACCTCGCTACAGCACATAGACGCACACCTCACTACAGCACATCTCTCAATTACCCTTAAATAACCTTATATACCATTAATTGCTCCTTAATTACCCCTTAGTTACCAAAAATACCCTTATTTACCCCTAAATTATGCATAAATACCCTTAAATATCCCTTAATTACTCCCTTAATTACCCCTAATTACTCTTAAATACCCCTTAGGCAACCTTAATTACCCCTTATTTACCCTTAAATACTACCGCTTAATTAACCCTAATTACCCCCTCAGTTGCCCGTAGATACCTCTCATTTCCCACAAATACCAGTTAACTACCCATAGTTACCCCTTAGGTACTTGCCTGTATTTACCTCTAATTATCCACAACTACCCATTAACTACCCCTAATTACCCTTTAATTACCCCTAAATACTCTTAAATGCCCCCGAATTACCCTAATTACCTTTTAGTTACCCCTAAGTACCATTTAATTACCCTTAATTACCAATTATGTTCCCTGTGATTAACTCTAATTACCCCTTAGTTACCCATAATTACTCTTAATCACCCTTAATTCCCACAATTACCCCTAAAATTACCCCATAGTTGCCCCAAATTACCATACAACACACACACACACAACACACACACACACACACATGTACACACGTGCACACACGCACACACCTGCACACGCAAACACACACCCCCACACACACACATGCACACCCATTTTCGAAGTGATGCAACTCGTTTATATGTACTATAAGTCAACGATATACCCATACCATCTGTTGTCAATATTCGACGACTGGAACGACTGCACTTTGCACGTTTGAAAACAATACCGTCGTTCGCTGCTTAGAGATAAGAATTCGACAGTTGAACAGTGTATAAGTACAGGTCCGTTAATCATCGTTGCGCGAGAGGGTGACGAAAAATTGTAATGTGATAAGCACAAACCTTCTGTTACAAAGGTCGGGTGTTATGACAAACAATCACACACACACACACACATTATTATCTGGCAAGATACATACAGTGACATACACGCACACCTGTGATAAGAGGCGTCAATTACGCACGCACTCCCCGACTAAGAGGACCCATGATTACAGCACATAAGCCCTAATTACCTATAACTACCCTTAATTATACATCACGCACACACACGCACACGTACCACACAATACACGCGCATAAACATGCACACACAACATACACACAACACAAAATTGCACTACACTACACGACACTAGACTACATTATACCACACTAGACTACATTACACTGTACTTCACTAGACTACACTACACTACAGTATAATACACTACACTAGACTACACAACATTACAATATACTACACTACACTAGACTACACTACACCACACTAGACTACACTAGACAACGCTAGACTACACTAGGCTACAGTAACTTACACTTCACTACACTAAATACTCTACACTAGACTACACTATATCTACAATGTCTTACACTAGATTACGCAACAATACACTGTATTACACTAGACTACACTACACTAGTCTTCACTAAACTACAACAGACTACACTACTCTAGACTACACAACACTACACTGCAATACACAAGACTAACGCTAACGATTACACTACACTACACTAGACTAGACTACACTTCACTACATTAATCTACACTGCACTACACCAGACTACACTAGACTAGACTACACAACACTACACTGCAATACACTACACTATATGAGACTGCACTATACTAGTCTACACTACACTAGATTATACTACACTGTACGAGACTAGACTATACTATACTACACTACACTACACTACACTACACCACACTACACTACACTACACGAGACTACATTACGCTACAAGGCACTACACTAGACTACACTCCACTATACCACACTACACTACATTACAATACACTACACTGCACTACACTAGACTACAATACACTATACTAGAACACTATCCTGCACTAGACTACACAACATTACACTACACCACATTTAACTACACTGACACACTACACTACATTAGACTACACTACACTTTATTACAGCACACATACGACACACACATAACACACATACACACAACACACACAACACACACACAACACGCATACAACACATATACAACACACATACAACACACACACACACACACACAGCACACACACTTACACAACATACACATGATACACAAAAACAACACACATACAACACACACAACCCACACAACACACACACAACACACACAACACTCACAACACACACAACACACACACAACACGCATACAACACATACACAACACACATACAACACACACACACAGCACACACACTTACATAACATACACATGATACACAAAAACAACACACATACAACACACACAACCCACACAACACTCACAACACACACAACACTCACAACACACATACAACACACACAACACACACAACCCACACAACAAACACAACACACAACACACACAACACACACAACACACACAACACACACAACACACAACACACACAACACACACAACACACATACGGCACACATACGACACACATGTAACACACAACACACACAACACACACACAACACGCATACAACACATATACAACACACATACAACACACATACACACAACACACACAACACACACACAACACGCATACAACACATATACAACACACATACAACACACATACAACACACACACAACACGCACACAACACGCACACACAACACGCATACACAACCCACACACAACACACTCACACAACACACACACACAATGCACACATACAACACACATACAACATACGCACAACACGCACAACAAGCACAACACGCACAACACGAACAACACACACAACACGCACAACACGCACAACACGCACAACACGCACATCACGCACAACACGCACAACACGCGCAACACATACGACACACCTGCGACACACCTGCGACACACCTGCGACACACATACGACACACATACGACACACATACGACACACATACGACACACTAACGGCACACATACGACACACATACGACACACATACGACACACATACAACACACATACAACACACATACAACACACATACAAAACACATACAACACAGGGACTCTGATTGGTCTAGATTCAAAATTAGTGCTCTGCCAACAAAACGCAATAGCCCGACATAAACTCTAGTTAAGCTTTTAAACTGGCACAAGATTTTAGTTAAACTTTCAGCATAATATTGGGCAGGTTATTTATTTTTTAATGCCGCAAAGAAATCTTAGTCCTTGAGAAGTTGGAACGAAATTTTATTTCTAAACACATTTTCCGGGTTCACTTTGCGGCCTACGATAACTATGTAAAGTAAATAAGTAAATTTATTTCCTAATCCAGATGATATACAATATAATTCAAGAGCAATGTAACACAGATGAGGTGGCTACCAGAGAAGTATAACTTATTGAGCTGGTGGCCAATTAAATCAAACTCATATAGTGTACTCCCACATACATAATATTACGTATATAAAGGTTACTTTAACTTTAATTACTGCCAATTATAAAGCTCCTGGCTTTATGCTTAAAGATATTTAGCGTTTTCGAATTTTTAATATCTACATGTAGTTTATTCCAACGTCGAGCCCATAGTAATTACAGGGAATTCTCTTCAGTTCTATAATTATATCTCTATAAGTATATAAATTGTTCTCCTGTTTGGAACTTCTGGTCATGAACTCACTATTACATTTGTAAATTTGGTGCAATAGACTAGGACGTTGATTCGTACTCTGTTTATACATAAATGTTAGAACATTTAGTTTAAATAGTTCATGAACTTTAAGTATATTAAATTCCCGATGCAAGGCTGTGGCACTGTCACGACGGTTACACTTTGCTAATGTTTTAAGTGATAGAGTTTGAAGAATTTGTAGTTTAGTTAAGTTAGTTTTATATGCTGATCCATATAATTCAATCCCATAATTAATTTGGGGAAATACATAGGCATAATATAAATGCTTTACCATATCGGCATTTATGAACGAGGCCATGTAATAAAATAAACCTGATAACTTAGACACCTTTGAACAAAGTTCCTTAATATGTTCCGACCAAGACAGCGTACAGTCTAGATTTATACCCATATATTTAGCTAAGTTAACCCGTTCAGTGCGTTTGTCCTGTAACACCAATGACACGACTTCACGTTCCATATCTCATAGAACAAGTTAGTAGACCACTTGCAACAGTTTTCAACTTGTCAATAGAAGAGGGAGTGGTTCCTTTAGAATGGAAAGAAGCAAATATTATACCGTTATTTAACAAAAGTTCTAGAAATAAGTCAGAAAACTACAGACCAGTGAGTTTAACATAAGTGATTTGCAAATAATTAGAAAGACTAATTAAAGATCACATGGTGGATTTTCTTGTTAAACATAACTTGTTAAACCCATCTCAACATGGGTCTCTAAAAGCGAGGTCATGCTTAACAAATATGTTATGTTTTTTTAAGATATCACTAAATGGGTAGACGAGGGATCACCAGTATATATCATCTACTTAGATTTTCAGAAAGCTTTCGATAAAGTGCCACATCAAAGGTTACTGCTTAAACTAAAGGCCCATGGCATAGGAAATGGTTTAATTAACTGGATAGAAAAATGGCTAATTGACTGAAGACAACGGGTAGTTGTTGATGGGGAGGCTTCAAACTGGAAATCAGTTTTGAGTGGTGTACCACAGGGATCAGTACCGGGACCTAGATTTGGACGATGATATAACAAGCAAGGTGTTGAAATTTGCGGATGATACACATTTTTAGATAGTCAGCATTTACAAGATGATCTTGACAGGTTGATAAAATGGTCTGAAAATGGCAAATAGTGTTCAATTTTGGGAAATGTAAATGCCTCCACATAGGACATGGGAAAGAAGATATACCATATACAATGGGAGGTTCTGTACTAAGTACTATTGTAAAAGAAAAGGACTTAGGGTTTACCATTAGTGCTAATATGAAGGTTTCAGACCAGTGTAATTTGTTATCCATAAAACCTAAGAACCTCATCAACATTACCTTTTCTAGGATTTTATTGAAGACACTCATCAGACTAATTGGTCGATAGTTGGATGGTTCACACCTTGATCCTTTCTTAAACATAGGTATTACTTTTGACACCTTTAATGCTCGTGGTGCCGTGGCTTCGGAGAACGACAAATTACAAATGTAAGTCAGAGGTTTACAAATGAAATTGCAAGACAATTTGAAAGTTTGTGAAGGAAAATTATCAGTACATGATACATTAGAAATATCTAGCTTTTTAATTTCATTGATCACATCTTGTTGACAAACTGGTGAAAGGAAGATAGTATTGTGTATCGGGTCAGTTAGAAATTGTCTATATTCTTTTTCCTGATTATATGTCTTTGACAATTCTTTACCCACAGTCGCGAAATATTGGTTCATTGCATTAGCAATACTGTCGTTGTCGTTAAATTATATATGATTGACGACCAGGTTTCTAATGTTGTGCATGTTCCTTTTGCCCTTATTCACAATATCCGCATATATCTTCCACAATTCCCTGGTTGAATGTCTTGGTTATGAGAGTAAGCTACTGTAATATGATTTATCCGTCTGCCGTATGATAGTTGATAGCTTATTCTGATATTGTCGGTATTCTGTTTTATGACATTAATTTGGCATGTTAATATATTTCTTATGCAACTTAGTTTTTGCTCAAATACTATTTCTAATGCCTTTAATCATCCTCTTTTTGACTTTTTGTCCTTGAAGCGTTTAGTTGACATTCTGGTAAGTGGGAAGCATTTTTTAAAAATTGTGTCGTATTTGGTTACAAACATATGACATTTATCCGTGTCCTAACATGTCATAATATTGTCCCAGTTTATATTCTCCAGTTCCCGAGTGAAATTTGATATATTATTTTCACAAAGTATTCTCGTATAAGGTCATTGATATCATGATTTTTGGATACACTTTTTATAATGATGAAGTTGGGTAAATGATCTGATATATCTTCACACAGAAATTAATTTTATTTTTTATTTTTCATGAACTTTAATGGTCGATATATAATCATATGATCAATGAGAGTTGCAGAGTGATCTGTTATTCTTGTTGGTAGTGTGATACATGGTAACAGGTTTTCCCTCATTAACGTGTCCATGTATATCTTAGCTTGACACGAGTCCTCATTACCAGATATACCGAGACAAACCATGCTCCCTTCTCGCGCTCGGCGGCGGCGATATTAATTTGCATTACGCTCCCAAGACAAACGCGCATGGCACGCGGGGAAAGCACCCCACCGCATTTGCCGACCCCGCATCTGCTCCATGGGTATCTTCTGCATACACCGTGAACAAATCATCAAAATCGGAGAACAGTTTTTTGTTAAACATCCTTTGCGTGAATTATTTGCTTATGTTTGCAATGTAACATGGCAGCAAAAGGTCGACTATCGTAAGGAAATAGCACGTTCAAAAGTATATATATGAAATGCTTGAGCAGACCGGTCAGTTGCCGACCCAACATCTGATCCGTATGTATCTTCAGCATATACTGTGAAAATATCATCGCAATCGGACAAAAATGTTTTTGTTAACACCCTATATTTGAATGGTTAGTCCTATGTTTGCAATGTAAGTGGCAGCAAAAGATCGGATAGCTAGGGAATGGCATATTAAAAAGCCTATATATGACATGCTGCGGCAGACTGATCATTGCCGACCCGGCATTCAATGTGTAGGTATCTGAGGTATATATACTGTGAAAATATAGTGTAAATCGGAGAAATTGTTTGGTTAACTTGTTTGAGTGATTAGTCCTAAGTTGGTAGTGTAGGCTCTAAATAGCAGTAACCGATTAGATAACTTCAGACACATTATATTCCTGAAATAAAATGAGGGATCCTTTAAGCTGTAGGACAATTTATTTTAGAAACTGCACACATGATACAAATGACATAAAACCAGTATTTGTCTGATAACACAAGATAATTGTGTTATGTGATTTCACAATTACAGCATAAGAAGCATTTACGTAAACTTTATTATGAAGGTTTCACATATATGTTCAGAAGTAGGTACATGTATGTGAAATGCTAGAGCTGACCGGTCATATGTCGGCCCGGCATTCGATCCGTAGGTATATTCAGCATAAAATGTGAAAATATCATCGCAATCGGAGAACAATGCTTGCAGTATTAGTCATATGTTGGTAGTGCTGACCCTAAATAGTAGTAATAAAATAGATAACTTCAGTAACCAGCATTTTCAAACGCCTATATGAAATGTTGGCATATATCGGTCAGTTGCCGACACCAGCACAATGTGGCATCAACACATGAAGTTTCAAGGCAATTGGTAAGTAAAATGTTGGTTTCATGGTGGTCTGGAAGGCAGGTTGAAATTATTGTAAAGATACGATAAATGTGACTCATTCATACATTTCATAGTAGTCGGAAGGGGTTTTGGGGGTTAAACCCACCAATATTTCGGGTGGATGGTTAAGCACCATCTCCAATAATTTGTGAATAAAAAAATCTATCCACGCTTCGAAGGTAATGCCCGACAGCAGCGGATGCTTAAGTTCCGACTCAGAACCCGATACACAACTCGTTCCGACTTCTATGCATTTAGTTGCTGTTCTTCTACTAGAATAAATACGTTGACGGTTTGCTGTCCGTCAACTGTCGTTTACTAGCCCGAAACATTGTACGGAATTTGTATTTCACTCCACGAAATATTCAAAATATCTGTCAACAGTCAGATAGATATAGCAAAATAATACTCGCTGTTGCCTCTCATTATTATTTATTGCAGAGCCAGAAGTCCCAACCGTTGATGTGTTTGGTTCCTATGGTCTTTACATATACGACATGGCAGGTCTTGTAGAGCCAGACATCCCTACCGTTGATGTGTTTGGTTCCTACGGTCTTTACACACACGACATGACAAGTCTTGCAGAGCCAGACGTCCCTACCGTTGATGTGTTTGGTTCCTACGGTCTTTACACACACGACATGACAGGTCTTGCAGAGCCAGACGTCTCTACGGTTGATGTGTTTGGTACCCATGGTCTTTACATACACGAAGTGACAAGTATTGCTAATGACTATGTATTATAATGATAATTAACCGGTAACTGATCCTGGGAAAGGGATATACGACGTTCTTGTAAATGTTCGGGTGCTTCAAAGACTGAGTTAATAAAATGTTCTCCTCTCAGTTATGTTACAACGTTGGAGCTTAGATTTGCTCTACAAAATGACTACTATACAGCATCACGTTTGTAAAATCATGGGAATTCATTTTAAATATATAAGTAGTTTTAATTGTGTATTTAATGTTTGAAATTATAAATGGAGAATATTCTTAACTGCAAATTTGTAAAAAGATATTCACATTCAAATTACATTGATGTTCAAAATATACAGTAGTTTTTTGTCAACTTCTGATTATGACATTTACTAATAATAAAAAAAAGTGTCCTCTTCAAAGCACATAACTAAAAAAATTCCTAAATTAAGAAAAAGAAATATCTTTAGTGATGTTACTATGTAATTTACTCTGCTATTTTCACTAGATATTTACCAAAAATATGGATAGTACATGGCTGTGAAATAGAAAGTTTTACTATATGATCAACTAATTCATTTTGTATTCAAGAAAACAATCTAAATACCATAAACATAACATATTCCACTAATTCCGATATATCAAAACAACACTAAGGATTATATTACTCATGTCTGATGTAGTAGTGAATTCTGATAAAAACGTATTGTAATGAATATGAATATATTACTTAAATGTTTTTATTACTCGTGTACCGATCGTACGATGTGCAGACGATGCTTTAATTGGCTACGTGTTGCCACCAAAAAAAACAATTAGTGCGTTGCGCTGCGACAAGAACAATTAGATCTGTCATTTAACGTGGGCGATTGGTATTTCTGGTAATGTATTGTAAAAGATCAATATTAACATAACCACATATAATACATAATTTTACCTTCCTGCTTGATAATAAATAAGTTTGATCCAATAAGATGAGAAATAACGTGTGTGTTATAGTTTGGATGTAGATGAATATTGCCAATCACAAAACTGGCGCCATCTTTAATTATGTCAAGCCACATATTGTCTAACCTAGGGTTATGACTTAGCGTTAAGTCAAATCGTTCGTGGACATACACATCTTTCTTAATATAAGCAGAAACTCCGCCTTTTTGTTATTTAATGGTCCATGATAGTAGAAATTGTATTCTTTAAATGCATTTGTATATCTATTTCGGTTATTCATCCCTGCCTCAGTGATCGTAATTACATCAAATTTTATATTTATACAGTCAAGATGTGCTTTGAGTAGATTATAGTTTTTGAAAGAGCTTTGTAGGTTGATAGGGATAACAGTTATTCGTCCATCAGTCATGTGTATTGACTCGTTTAATTCAGTCAAATCATATTTGCAGTTTAGTGATGTTGTTGATACACCCTGCAACTGTGGTTATTTGTAGCGTTATTGCGCGAGCAGCTGACGGCAACTAATAATAACTATGATTGTGACATAGTTCGTGCGATGCGCAATTTTTTTTCTGCCCGGACTCGTTGATTATTCTCGATCAACAGATCTTCGCTTGGAAGATGACAATCAAGACGTATCAAATGATCCAGTTCCCATCCTCCTGCTTCGGCGGTGGCGCGTATCGAATGACGCTCTTCACTGATGTAATTCGCTGAAAAGCCAATCCTGGCACTCACAATAACCACATCGTTGGTAACCAGAGACGAGTGTCGCTTGGAATGTCACGTGGACCGAGCAAGTGATTGTGTTGGTTGCTCTACTAATAATCCCTAGCAATCTACAGAAGCGATACAGAGTGGCCCAGATAGACATACTTATTATGTGTTACATATCGCGTTTCTCAAACGATCAAGCAATGCAGCAACGATGGCATTCGACATGCCAGTGTTCTGTTGCTAAAAGGCGGCATGCACATTAATCGCTAGCAAGACACGTGGGGTTCATTTCACCACGTTACAAAAATTAGCGATCATATGTCGTAGGTTTGATGTTAGCAAATTAATATGTGTGTAATGACAAAGTGCATCTTTTGTTATCTGATACTGGACATACCAATTACTCATATCTGGCTAATTTCCAAACGTGTGTCTATTTACATAGCAGGCGGGGAGCATGTAGGCATACGGCCCTCCATCCCCCGTTTTACTGAACAAACCTCACTGGGGCGTTGAGTTGGAGTTATTTGCCGATCAATGGGGTACATGTGAGGTGCACGCCCCGGTTTGTTTTCAAGGGTTGCAGTTAGAGCATTTTAAACATTTCCATGGGAAGGTGCAGCTGAAGGTTGTATAATGTATAATACCCATTTCTTGTATCGTTGAATATAAAATAAATTATATAATGGGCGTGAAATTTCGAAGTTACACCAGTAATTTTATTCTGAACTGAAAGGTTTCTTCTCGCAGGATATTAATTCAAATAGTTAACACATTTGTTGGAACCTCGAAGAAATGTGATGAAATTGCGCTAATCTTCCGCTCATAGCGTGGAATAGTAAAATCAACAACAAACACAAGCCACACATCACTGTTAGATGTATATTTTTTATTTATATTTAATCTACTCTCAGTTGTTTTCCAACGTCATAATGTAAACAAGGCGATTTGGAGGATTATGATTAGATACTCTTGAAGGCTAATGATAAAGGAATGTTAGTGAATCTGCGAATGTACACATTGGACGTCGTTTATATGAATAATAATAATACTTTGTAGACCACTAAAGCTTCCATGGAGTAATATATAAGTTAAGAAAATCATTGTTGCATTATATTACACGAAGACACTATTACCGACGCCAGTGGTTTAAAATGAAACTGACCATGTGACGTGATGGCACTATTAGGGAGAGACGACTAGACTGAGTTTACGCGACATCCTGCCCGGCACACAGCCGCACTGCTCAATCTGTAGCACCTGCAACGAACGACAGACGGCACCGACATTATGCATGATATGTGGAACTATTACTAACACAAACTACAATTAATAGTAATAATTAATCAATTTAAAAAACGCGTTTCTCTGGTAGTTTAACGCATTTTGCATAAAGCATGAATTAAATAAGGATATATATATATATGTATATATATTATTCAGCGCAATATATCGGTAATCCCAGCATCCAGGGAATATCAAGATGGTTATGTTAATGAGCAAAAGCCAATATGCCATTACATCCGTAGAATGCCAGAAGTTGTTTTCGTAAGTAGCATTCCCAACGCAATACTAGGCCAGACGTAATTTGTATTAAGAGATCTTACCCTAAGAATGTTAAACATGTCATGACAGCTAGGCGTTGTATAAATTACATAATATTTTTGATTCTTGTAGAAGTTCATTTTATAATAAAATGCACTACAACGTTTTAGATAATTAACAGTATTTGTTATTATTATTAAGTCTTTATTTATATTTCTGTATTGCATATTCGTTAAATTGTTTACAATGTACATTTAAATTAATTTTATTGGTTTTACCATATATGTTTATTATATATATATATATATATATATATATATAATAAACGTATATGCTTAATCTTATTGGTTTTACCATATATGTTTATTATATATATATATATATATATATATATATATATAATAACCATATATGATTAATCTTGTTGGTTTTATCATATATGTTTCTTATATATATATATATATATATATATAATAAACATTTATGATTAATCTTGTTGGTTTTATCATATATGTTTCTTATATATATATATATATGTATATAATAAACATATATGGTAAAACTAATAAGATTAATTTAAATTACATTGTAAACAATTTAACGAATATGCAATGCAGAAATATAAATAAAGACTTAATAATAATAAAAAATACCGTTAATTATCTAAAACGTTATAGTACATTTTATTATAAAATGAACTACTACAAGAATCAAAAGTATTATGTAATTTATACAACGGCTAGCTGTCATGACATGTTTAACATTCTTAGGGTAAGATCTCTTAATACAAATTACGTCTGGCCTAGTATTGCGTCGGGAATGCTACTTACGAAAACAACTTCTGGCATTCTACGGATGTAATGGCATATTGGCTTTTGCTCATTAATATAACGTTCTTGATATTCACTGGATGCTGGAATTACCGATATATTGCGCTGAATAATTTTGGCTATGCAACTGCACGCCAGTATACAGGCTGGTCGAAGTCAGGTCATGCTCTATGGCAATGTGGCGATACGGGGAAAATCTCGCTGGTCGATAATGTCGGGTATTCAGTAATATAAAAAATAGATAAGCAAGCGAAAAATGAACAACTGAAAACACGTCCCAAAAATGCTTTTTTGAACGATTGCTTGTACCATTACGGTTCGTCCTATCCAAACAATCTTGATATCGTTTGAAAGCTTACGATTTCTGCTATTCAAATATATAAATGGTTTCCTGAGAGTCATTTATAAAATAAACTATAAACGGACACACAACAGTGCTGGTTCCGTTGTCTTAGACACTGCGAACGATGTTGTTTCGTCGACACCGTTCACCAATCTACCGATTGAGGCACCACTATTTGATTTTATGGTATAAGCTCCACCCACTTTCAAACGGATGCTAAAATGACATACGCCAAGTAAGCGTGACGTCACAATCAGGTATATCAACCAACCAACGCAACGAATTTTGACCCGTTGGTTGGCGTACGTTATTGTGACGTCACGCCGACGTAGATATTTATCGTTTTTGCTGCGATCAAAGCACATCAGTTTCGTTGCGGTTTAAAAGTGGGTGGAGCTTATAACATGAAATCAAGAAGTGCGTATGTCTGAACCTATGCAAATGTGGAAAACAGCGTCGCAATCGGAAGATTACTGTACTGAATACCCGCCGCCAACATCGTTCGGAACCGTACAGAACACCGAAAACGGCACGATTGTAGGTCCGTTTATAGGTGTTCTATGAACGGTTACCGGGAAATATAAATGGCGCTAGAATAACAAAAAGTGCATCCTTTCAAATGATACAAAAATCGTCGGGACAGGACGAGCCACGAGGTTCTAGTGACCGTAGAATTTCATGTTTTGGACGAATTCTGAGATGTTCATTTTTTGCTCGCTTATCTATTTTTGGTAATATGTACATAATCAAAAATAGCAAGAAAGCGAAAACTGAACAACTCGAATCACGTCCAAAACCACTTAATTCAACGGTCGCTTACAACATTATCTCCCGTACGATCCCGGCGATCTGAGTTTCGTTTTAAATCTTATACTTTCTCTTATTTTGTCACACAATAGCCATTCCTAAAACAACATATACATATACCTAGAATCGTGTTGTTTTTGGTATTCTACACACTTCCGAACGATGTTAGAATGGGGTACTATGTACACTGATCTTGCGAAAGCGGCGCCACTTTCGAATTTGCATAGGAGAGTGTCAAAATTTGGTTGGCTGATTTTAAATTATTGTGACGTCACGCTGCCTTCGAAAATGTAATTTTCACAAGCGTCTCAAAAGTGTTGAAGCTCATAGCATGAAACCTATACAAATTAGAAAGCGGCGCTTTAATCGGTAATTGGATGAACTGTGTCGACGATCCGACATCTTTAACCATTGTTTAAAACTCCGAAAACAGCACGATTATAGGCACGTTTATATAATGTTTTATGAATGTTTTATCTGGAACTAATATTACCAATATAACAGAAAATGTAAGCTTTCAAACCACACTAAGAAGTTTTGAGTTGTACACTTATCGCGTGCTTATCTATTTTTTTCATATAAATTGTATGAGAAACAGTCAGTACGGTATTACCTTTGCAAATTTGGTCTTGCCACCCGGACACACGAACTGCATGCGCTTGTAGCTGAGTTCGGTCGGATCACAGCAGTAGCCCGTCACTTTGCCGCAGCCACCCTCGCACGAGAACATGCGTTGGACATCCTCCGTGTGACACCCGGCGGCGTCCGTCACACGCTTGTAGTGACGTATGACGGTACACATCAGAGGCTCATTGGGGAGACCGTCTGTCAACGTACACGCGTTATGTCTTTATAGTGAATACAATAAAACACGTGACATGAAAAGTTCATTTGGGTGATATTCTGTCAACGTTAACACGACATGTCTTTATAGAGAAACCAATAAAACACATGACATCAAATGGTTATATAGGACATCGTCTGCGAATGTTAACTCGGCATGTCTTAATAGTGAAAACAATAAAATACGTGACAGCAAATGGTTATTTGGGAGAATCTCTGTCTACGTAACTCGAGATGTCTTTGTAGTGAAACCAATAAAAGTTATGACATAAAACATTCATTTGGGAGATTTTCTGTCAATGTCCACGTAATATGTCTTTATAATGACACCATTAAAACTCATCAAAGGCTCATGTGGAAGATTCTCTGTCGATATAAACTAAACATGTCTTTATAGTGAAGCCAATCAAACATGTGACACCGAATGGTTATTTGGGACATCGTCTGTGAATTACTCGACATGTCTTTATGGTGAAAACAACAAAACATATGACATCAGAAGTTCATTTAGGAGATAGTTTGTCAACGTAAAGTCGACGTAAAGCTAATAAAAGTTTTATATGTTATGCAGTTACTCATACATTCGTTCGTTCTTTCTTTCGCTCGTCCGTTCATTCTTCCATTCAATCATTCATTCGTATATATATATATATATATATATATATATATACCTGTATATATTTATCATATATATATGTATATATATATATGTATGATATATATATATATATGATATATATATATATATACATATATGATATATATATATATATATACTGTGTAACTCGGCCAACCACGTCACCCACCAAGACAGTCGCCATCGTGCAGCACAGTGTAGTTGCGTCCCTGAGCACACGCCTCAAACTTGAGCTTGCATAGATTGAAGAACGTCATCATCTCGTCTCCCAGCATGCCACACACGGGAAGACGAGGCACGAATGCACAGTTGGGACATTCGCATACTGGATGGCCATGGTGCAACACGCAAAACTCTGCAGGTCCATTGCAGGCAAACGTTTCGCATTTGTCTAAAACAACGTATAATATAACTTTGCAGGTCTATCGCAGGCAAACTACTCTAAAACAACGTGCATATTTCTGCGGGCCCACTGCCGGCAAACGTCTCGCATTTGTTTAAAACAACATACATAATTCTGCATGCTCATACAGCCAATTATCGCACTTGTCTAAAATAACATACACAATTACGCTGGCCAACTGCAGTCAAACATTTCGCATTTGCTAAAAGAACTCACCAAGCCCGCACAAGTAAATGTATCGCATGTTATAAGACAATTTACACAATTTGCATGCATATATAACCAAATGCCTCGCATTTGTCTACTCTGATGCAACATCAGTGTGTTGATGTTGATGTGCGATTAACATAAACAATCTCGTCATTACAAACACTACGTATTGTATATCACACTAACATATGTCATGAGTGTTACACCCTTTAAGTTTTAGTTATTCTTCTCTGCTGCCCCAAACCAAGTCTTTGGTCCTAGTTGTATTCTTGTGGATGCTGAGTTCACAATAAGTATTACATTGTCATATACAAAAATATAAATTCACGATTGTGATAATGTATAATCACCTCCTTTGCATGGGGCTTCGTAACACTTCTTCCTTTGTTCTCGGTCCCGGCATGCATTGGGCAGCCAGTCAGGTTTCACTAACACTGGTCGCCAACGGGACCGGAAGCCTTGGCCACAGCTGACGGAACAGCCGGACCATCTCCCGTACTCGCCGTAGATGCATTCTGGGAAACCGTGAGACATTGCATCAAGACACACGTGTATCATAAGAACTCCCAAACACTTTATGAAACGGTTCAGCTTAGCAAACACATTGGAATTGAAGTCTTATTTACAGTAATACTTATTTTCTAAGAGCGATGCTAATTGGGCATGTGTATTGGATTCGTATAAAGTAGTATGCGTTGACAAGTACGATTCGTTTTGAATGTTTCACGACAAATATATTATATTTAATTAGTTCTAGCTGATGAAGTCAACACAACACGTTTGGATTTAATGTGTGTTCAACGCATTAATAACGCGATGCGCGGTGAATACATCTCACCCAGAAACATTTGCCGTGAAGCAGCAATTAATACATTATATATTGAGAATCACACACCTTTACTGTTTTTACATTTTCCGAAGTGGGTGATGTCTTCATCGCTGTTGAATGCGCACATCCGCTGCTGGAACTTGCAATAGGTGGGGAACGTTTCTCCAGACGCGGAACATACCTCTGGAAAATTAGAGACAAAGCATTACGACGAGTTTTTAAAAATAGCTCTATCACATCACGAGTTTGAGAAAACACAACACTGCTGTACACATATATATATATAAGTGTGTATTGGTGAAATTGTGTGACGTGTTTTAATTGAACCTTTGGCGGTTCTGCAGTAATATCAAACGACCCGTATAAGGCATGCTCATGAATATACGGGACTGTCCGTCAGACTCCGATTAGCTACGCCGAGTTAATAGATGCAAGAAAAACGTCATGAACATGTGCGTATTTGGATTAGCGAACGAGTCGTGACCGATAAGTGTGTATTGGCGAATGAGTCGTGACGTGTTTTAGTTGAGCCTGTGGCGGTTCTGCTGTAATCCAAAACGCTGCACAAAATAAATACGCGACCTCGCGTTAGATCTTAGAACAAAAAGAAAACAGTTTTAAATTATTCACACTCAGTTGATGTGACAATTGACCTGTCTTGTATCAAGTAGATACGCAGCTGTATTTGTCCACACGCTCCATTAGAACTAACGGAGCGATTTCAGTCGTCTTGAGACTTATTTTATTGGCACACTTAGAGATGGTATCATAAGTTCGCAAAATCCAACATTTTTATTCATTTAGCAGTGGCTCAGCCCCTCTCCCACCAATAAATCGTGTGGTACCTGTGATTTTTACCAAAATTGCTGTTAAAGCGATTCTTTGAAAATTTTTAATATCTTTGTAATGTACGCAATTATTAAATAATCCTGTTAATATGATTATTTAATGCAATTTTATGTCTTTATTTCATTAGAATTATGTTTTATTAAGCACTAATGACCCTGACAATATATCGAAAAAATAACTGCGCTTACGAGCAATTTCCACTTTGACCCCACCTTCACGACCCGTATAAGGCATGCTCATGAATATTCGGGACTGTCCGCCAGACTTAGCTACGCCGAGTTAGTAGATGCAAGAAAAACGTCATCCACATGTGCGTATATGGATTAGCCACCGCCATGCGAATGAATCGTGACCGATACAATTATCAAAAAGAAACGTGGACCAGCTGCTGTTTATGTCACAGATTCAGCAAAGAAAACAAGGAAAATATATGGAATAAACGGAGAATGAACATAGTGCCAGCTCCTGACAGACGGATTGATTTAAAAGAAAAAACACCAGCTCTCCACGCACGAATGTCGAAGCCGCCGATGACATAATCACATATTAAATGATTTGCATTGTTTTTGTTGGAATATAAACCATACTAAATCTCACCTATGGTACTATCGTGTTCCTTTTTCACTGGGTACATCTGGCTATACATTTTAAAGTTTAGTTTTAATTAAACGTTTAGGTAACATAAATTTATTGAAGCTATTTCCATAAGCAGTATAAATGCAACATTATGCATCGCATGACATACCGTACGATATCACAATAGCACAGGTGGTTATGTACTTTCCTATCTACATACGGTTTAGTTTTAGTTTGAAAAAGGTAGATCTATAAAGAGCATAATAACATTATTGTCGACAAAATATTAAAATATATCGCATCAGTGTAACATCATGTTTTATTTTGTACTGGGAATGCAATAATTATTTGTTTTGCCCATCATTTACATAAAAGATATTGAATTTGTTTCTGTCGAACTCCCATTTCGATGACAAATAAACTGGCCATTGTATTATGGAAATACAGTTATAAAATTACAAAACTTTAAAAGTAATGCATATTTTAAAACACTGTTTTGAGTCATCATTGTTGTATTTAACTCAAGAAGATCCCTAAAACATTTTGAATGTTGTGGAACATTTATATTTTCTGAATTTTCAAAATTATTGTAAAAGCAATTTTATTGACACCTTTTTATACACTACTCCCAGTATAGTTCACTTAACACAAACTTGTTTCAATAAAATTGTGAAGACTATGCTATAGAACACAATCCAAACATGGTGAGCATAAGAAAGCATAAATTTTATTTTGTACTCCTATTTTGCACCATAATGACGGGATGTTGTGCATTTGGATGCACAAATCGAACGATTGCATAAATCCATTTGAAACATGTATTGATGTACATATTCCCAGCAGAAGCCACACGGAACTATTGTGGCAGAACAAAGTCAGACATCTTCTTCATTACTGTGTCAGTTAACACATTGTCCTAGTGATTTGTTCAGCATTTTGATACATACAGCTATCAGATGCACACATCCATAAACAAGGAAGTGATGTACAACTTCCCAGTAGATGTCGCACAGAACAGAATGGGGCAGAACAAAGTCAGGCACCATCTTATGTCAGGTGACCCATTGTCCAATTAATGCACTGTTGAGTAGAGCTCTTCAATTTCCTCTTTACATCAGTTCGGCTATTTTAAAACTGTTGATGGTCAAACTGTTCCTGCAAATAAACAAAGTTGAATTTAGGAAACTGAGCATAAATATGTTCGCCGACTCCCAGACGGCTGTGGAGAACAGGGAAACGTGGAGAGAGCTGGTTAAGAAGTCGTCAGTCGTGCCCCAACGATCCTCACAGGTTATGGGAAAGTGAAGTGAAGAAGAATAAATATGAGTTAACTAATCCAGAGTGCACTGTATGTTTCTTTTATTCGTGCTGTAATAATTAGTGTTGTATATATACGTATGGGCCATTCTCACACAAAAAATGTATAGTAACAGTAAAATAACATGTCGAAAATAAATGTTTAATTTGTATGTTTTTAGCGAGTACTATTAATATCAAATGTGCTATTCACATGAAGCAGCGCAGCTTCATCTGATCTATTATCAGGGGTAGAACTTCAGCATTTATTTTACTAGACAGCAGGACTAGTAAAGACAAAAGTTTACTAGTCCGCCAAAAGGTTTACTAGTCCTGCAAATAAAAACATAGCACAAATTTAGGTCACAACAATTTTATTTAAAACACAAAAAACCACAGTATCATCCAGGCCTGGCGTTAACACTGCCTGTCAGTCAGTCAGTGTCACTCAGAGTCGGAGGCACTACTGTCATCACAGTCGGTGTCACAGCTGTCAGTGTAACTACTACAGTCGGGCCTTGGCCTAAGCGGCTGAGTGTCTGGCCTCCGGGCTCCACCAGCACTCCACAGCTCGATTGCCTCCTTCGGTTCAAATGCAGCGATGTCTGGTGAACTCAGCTGAATGGTCAACAGATCAGTCAGTCGATCTGCCTTCAGGACTGACCGGATGCTGCTCTTCGTCAGCTTCAGCTGACTGAAGCCTCTCTCCGCATCAGCCGAGCTGGCTGGCAGAGTCAGAATGGCATCAACAAGCCCAAGTATGTTTCCATACTCTGCCTGGTGGGGTGCATTGACACTAGACCATGTAAGCTGTCGCACGTCTGGGGACTGTTCATACAGGATCATCTTCAGAAGTGTCCACTCCGTCTCCACACTGACAGAATCGATGCCAGCGTCGCGAAGCAGAGGGCCAAAATGGTTGTTGTGTGGCCACAGCGTCATTTCCATAATCACCTGCAGCTTCAGGCCACAGCTTGAAGCTAACGATTGATGATGCACGCACAACGTCCGAATTGCTGTCAACGAAGCGACCCTCCAGACAGCTGACCAGATTGCCCAAGATTTGCAGTCGGGTCTGCTTGGCGAAGACAGCACCTGTGAGTGTCTCACCATGGAAGTCTTCCATGCGCGCCAGGGCACGCTCCTTGGCAGTTGTGGTCGTCTTGTACATCACAAGGGTGGCCACAACGGCTGTCAGCGTGGCATGTACATCAGCAACTGTCGCAGTCACTGTCTGAGCCACCAGCGACAGCTTGCTCAGAACAAACAGCACATCGAGAAGAAAGTGTGCCATCTCGATGATGTCTCGTCGGTGCAGTGTCGCCAAGAAGCCAATGGCCTTTGCCTTGGCATCTCCGGAGCCCCCGGGCACTTGCATCTGCGTCAGATGCAGGACATATGCTGGATATCCCTTCACAAGGGCCTGCAGTGCCTTCAGCAGATGTGGCAACCAGCGTGTGCCACCGACACGTGGTGGAAGGGCACATGGCAGAGACAATGTGTCGAATGCTGCCTTCAAGTTGCTACGGTTCAGTGGCGAGTGATGGTAGAACAAGTAGAGGCTCAGGAGGAGACCGCTCAACTTTGTGTACATGGGCAACCGACACAATGCGTCCTTATATGCAAGTTCCAGGCGATGCGCATAGCAGTGGATTGCTTGCAGACACGGCTGCTCATTTCGGAAGAGCGTGGCGACACCGTTGGCTGATCCTGTCATAACAGCGGCGCCATCACTGCCGAATCCGACAAGCTTCTTCATGAGTGTCTCTTTCGGGATGTGGAGGTAGCGCTCCACGACACCGTCAATTGCCCGCTTGATTGACGGAGCATCTGCCTTGCCGACGTTCTCAATACCAGCGAAGGCAGTAGAGACGACACCATTCACTGCATACCTCACGTACACTATCTCCGCTTCCGTGATGGACGCATCTGTCGTACCGTCACTGATGAGGGCGAGAAAGTGAGCACTCTCCAGGTGCTGTGCGAGGTGACGGCGCTCAACCTCAGCGATGGCACGCACGAACTGCTTGCATGCCTTGTCATTCCGATAAGTGTTCCCCACATCAAGGCCCTTCTGTGCATCCAGGGTACACTGCCACACATAATCTGTGAACGGACGCCGGTGCTTTGCTATCGCGTGACAAGTCCTGAAACATCCAATGCAGGAAATATTAAATATCATAGTATTAAGTAAATACTGAGTATAGTCACAACATAACAACCTTCCTCAGCAAACAGTGAATACTAAAAACATCCTCGCTTTCAAAACAAAACTTGACGAAGATTTGAAGATGGGCAGGTTTAAATTTTAATAAAAGCACAAAAATCACAAGACAAGCCACGTTCTCAAAACCAAAAATATGATGCATAAAGGCGGGAAATACAACACTAAATAGTATTACTTTTGAACCCGAAGATCCAGGCAAGTTATAACACAGATCTACATCAAATGCAAATTAATAATTTCCCATGGCATTGTTTACTGCACGGCACGCTTGAAATGAGAGATAACAGAGAAATGAGGGATAATAATTTAAACCATATAGTGCTAACCCTAACAAAGTACAATCAAACACAATATTTTTTTTACATTTTATAACATTATATCACATGGGTAAAATAATTACCTAAACAAATGCGTCAGACGGTCCATGGTGGCCGTGTTCAGCACTTGGATGGCTCGGTGGGCAGGTGCAGTGCCGGGACGGGCTTCGTCTTCGAAAGCAGTTTGCCGGAAGACAGCTCGTGTGTGCGCCTCGCTTATACTGTGTGCGCGTAGCGAGTCTGGACGAAAGTTGTCCGTGCCAGTCAAGAACGCATTCTTGCCACGGACACCAGTTACGTTGTGTGTCCTGCACACTTTGCAAAACATCAAATCGTTGTCGTCATCGTAGGACAGCCAAGTGTGGTCTCGTTCCCAAACCTTCAAATAGCCACGCTGTCGTTTCTGCTGGTCGTACAGCGTGTCCCGTTCTCGCTTTTCCACCTTGCGTTTAACTTCTGGTTTTGCAACCCCAGTTAAATAACGATGCATCGTGCGTAAACGTAACAAAATAATTAGTAATGAATTAACAAAATAATTGATGTAGAACTGAAGATGTGAACCGTATTCGAAATCCGCGCATTTGAAAATAGATTAGAAAATAGACGCGAAAATGGACGCCAATTGCGCTCATTAGCCGGTACCCCTCTACATGATACGCTAAGCCAAACAAAACGGTCGTTTCAGATTTCTATGTCACACAACAACCAAACAAAAGTACCGTTTCACTGTTGATTCACATTAGGTGAAGATTTACTTTGTCAATTGTACGGTTGGTGGCGCCACGCAACACGCTGATTTTTACTAGACAGCCGGACTAGTTGGTAGGCCGGGTTTACTAGTCCGCTGTAATCTTTACTAGTGTACGGACTAGCGGACTAGTGGGTAGTTCTACCCCTGATTATTATATTTTTTTAATGTATTCATGGATACAAACGTATGCATACTAGAGTGCAGATCTGCTTGTGTCCAAAGTTCGTGTATACATCGCAAAATTCCGTGGCAACACGGTATTGTGTACTTTTTAACAAACCTGAAACTTGTACATTGAATGATGACAAGCCAGCTAGGTTTACTAACAATCGTAGCTGTAGCATTAGAAACAATCTGTGAACGTATGAATTTAACATTTTCATGTTTCGGTTCAAATAAGTGGGGAAACAGGGACTTTAAAAAAACGGCTGACTTGAAAGGCAAGACCCGTAGACACACAGTCCCAACCCGCACTAACTGCTGCCGTCGTCCCCGCGCGGGCAGTCGGATTGATGGGTCGGATGTTCTAATTATACTTAATCGAAAAGTTACCCAGTGGACGGCATTAGAAGCAGGATAATTAAACAATACATAAGCTTCCTGCATTGTTAAAAGTAGCTGTCAATGTACGATCGAGTCTACGAATTGCTGATTTAAAAAGTCATTGCTTGCAACAACTCACCTCGAAACTGCCATGTTGACTGTGTGTGTGACGTCACCAGTCTCTGTGTGTTTCACTGCGCGTGCATGAATATTCATTGTACTCGGGCTGCATATTTAATTATCCATGTGGCAGCAAGCTCAAAATGATTCGCGTTAACACAATTATTTATCGGCTTTTTGCGCAGATAACACCCAAATTATGCATAAACATGCAAGCCATAAGTAACAGAGAAAGTAGTTATGGGAAATGATGACGTGTTGATACAGTACATCTAAATTATATATTAGCTTACAAAGAATCGCTTTTACGCTAATTTGTATTCTCATCTCTTTCACTCGCTCAATGGCGCCACTATAGCAATTGCGCGATACGTGGGGACGACCAAACCTTACGCAATGCTTATTGTATCTTGAAATTTGCGAACTTATGCGTTCACCCCTGATATTATCTAACTCCACGAGAGGTGCAAGCGACGAACTCACCATAAACACAGTCGCCTGACTTGCCGTCAGCGTCGTAGTTATCCGTGGTACTGCACCAACCCTTTCCCGTCGCACCGCGAATACAGTCTGTGTGTGACACGCCTTGGTAGACGAACGGGAACACGCACATTGCGCCCTTACTGTTGCCCCCGACAGTGGCAACCAACCCTCCGGCTGGTGACAGAAATCAATGAAATATAACCTAGTACATTTCTCCAAACCATGTCCATGCTGTTCCCAAGACATTTCTCCGACACGTTAGATAGGTTTATATAAGTCTAGTTTACGTAAGACATATATCACCAGAGCAACAGCGCAATTTTGCTGAGACCTCAGGGAAGAAGTGTTTGTAATGGCAAATGAGAGTATGTCATAAACATGTGTCCTTAACCACAGAACAATATTGATTTATTATGACCTCGTTGCTGTGACCACGTCTACAAGATAACCATGCATGCAACAACAGGGACGCACTGTTTTGAAAATGCCTACAATATGTGATAGGACCTCATTACTGCGATCATGAGTAAAAGACATTAATACGGCAAGCATCAAATGAATGTCTTGGAACATCACAGGGCGAGAGCATAAAAAGGTGCCAGCTGTGTACACACGTTCATTTTAGGGGTTCCTTAAGATGCAAATCAATGGAGAAAACTGTTATTGTAAAAAGGTGAGTTCTTATCTAGCTTAGCATCCAATCCTTAAGACAACTCAGAGCGCTTTACACTTTACGTTCTGGCAAATATATTCACTCAAACACCATCTCGACTTCTGTGGGAAGACTTCAGCCACGCTGCAATTATAGAGCAAATATTATTCGTCCACAAATTGCCACCACTGTCTACCCAGATACTCATCTATACGGCTGAATGAACTAGAGCGAACGAAGTTGCCCAAGGTTTGACCCGGCAGGAAGAGGATTAGAACCTCACAATTGAGAGCCTAACGCTGTAATCACTTCCACTCCGCGCTCAACTACAAAACCTCTAAACAAATCTCACAATTGAGAGCCTGACGCTGTATTCACTTCCACTCCGCGCTCAACTACAAAACCTCTAAACAAATCTCGCAATTTAGAGCCTGGTGCTCCAATCGCTACCTCTCCGCGCTCAACTACCAAACCTCTAAACAAACCAAAATGTTCCCTCATTATGCACCCGACGGTCATGCCTGTCAAGTTTAATGGAAATATATAGATATATACTGGACAACCACACCCCCTCCCCCATAACGGGCCCCCTCCATGTGGTTGTGGAGGGGGGGCCGTTGCCGGTTGTGGAGGGGGCCCGTTGTGGAGGAGGGGGGCTCCTGACACCGAACTCGTAAAAAGTTAAAGTCCCGAATGTGCGCCCATACGGTGTCGCCTTCAGTGAGTAGGTTTATCAGTCGTGCGACAGGCACCGTTCGTCGGCAGGCACGGCGGGGTCGGTCGACCCTAGACGTGTCACAATGTGGGTACAAAACCCCAAAAGGCGAGGTGCAACGCCCCCGGGCAGCTTGGGGTGGACGCTGCAAAATGTCGTCGTCAATGAATGGCTACTACAAGTATATTGTTTGTTATCTCTCGTCTCCCGCACTTGTCGTCTCACCGTCCAAGTCTGTTGTTTGGTGTCGTTCATTACTCACAACACAAGAGACACCAGAACTAGTTTACCAGTCACAACACAAGAGACACCAGAACTTGTTGACCAGTCACAACACAAGAAACACCAGAACTTGTTCACCAGTTACAACACAAGAGACATCAGACCTTGTTCACCAGTCACAACACAAGAGACATCAGAACATGTTCACCAGTCACAACACAAGAGACATCAGCACTTGTTCACCAGTCACAACACAAGAGACACCAGAACTTGTTGACCAGTCACAACGCAAGAGACACCAGAACTTGTTGACCAGTCACAACACAAGAGACACCAGAACTTGTTCACCAGTCACAACACAAGAGACATCAGAACTTGTTCATCAGTCACAACACAAGAGATACCAGAACTTGTTCATCAGTCACAACACAAGAGACATCAGAACTTGTTCACCAGTCACAACACAAGAGACATCAGAACTTGTTCACCAGTCACAACACAAGAGACATCAGAACTTGTTCACCAGTCACAACACAAGAGATACCAGAACTTGTTCACCAGTCACAACACAAGAGATACCAGACCTTGTTCACCAGTCACAACACAAGATATACCAGAACTTGTTCACCAGTCGTAACACAAGAGACACCAGAACTAGTTTACCAGTCACAACACAAGAGACACCAGAACTTGTTCACCAGTCACAACACAAGAGACACCAGAACTTGTTCACCAGTCACAACACAAGAGACACCAGAACTTGCTCACCAGTCACAACACAAGAGACACCAGAACTTGTTCACCAGTCACAACGCAAGAGACACCAGAACTTGTTCACCAGTCACAACACAAGAGACACCAGAACTTGTTCACCAGTCACAACACAAGAGATACCAGACCTTGTTCACCAGTCACAACACAAGAGATACTAGAACTTGTTCACCAGTCACAACACAAGAGATACCAGAACTTGTTCACCAGTCACAACACAAGAGATACCAGAACTTGTTCACCAGTCACAACACAAGAGAGACCAGACCTTGTTCACTAGTCACAACACAAGAGATACCAGAACTTGTTCACCAGTCACAACACAAGAGATATCAGAACTTGTTGACCAGTCACAACACAAGAGACATCAGAACTTGTTCACCAGTCACAACGCAAGAGACATCAGAACTTGTTGACCAGTCACAACACAAGAGACATCAGAACTTGTTCACCAGTCACAATGCAAGAGACATCAGAACTTGTTGACCAGTCACAACACAAGAGACATCAGAACTTGTTCACCAGTCACAACGCAAGAGACATCAGAACTTGTTCACCAGTCACAACACAAGAGACATCAGAACTTGTTCATCAGTCACAACACAAGAGATACCAGAACTTGTTCACCAGTCACAACACAAGAGATACCAGAACTAGTTTACCAGTCACAACACAAGAGACACCAGAACTTGTTCACCAGTCACAACACAAGAGACACGAGAACTAGTTTACTAGTCACAACACAAGAGACATCAGAACTTGTTCACCAGTCTCAACACAAGAGACATCAGAACTTGTTCACCAGTCACAACACAAGAGACATCAGAACTTGTTCATCAGTCACAACACAAGAGACATCAGAACTTGTTCACCAGTCACAACACAAGATACATCAGAACTTGTTCATCAGTCACAACACAAGAGACACCAGAACTTGTTCACCAGTCACAACACAAGAGACACCAGAACTTGTTCACCAGTCACAACACAAGAGACACCAGAACTAGTTCACCAGTCACAACACAAGAGATACCAGAACTAGTTTACCAGTCACAACACAAGAGATACCAGAACTAGTTTACCAGTCACAACACAAGAGACACCAGAACTTGTTCACCAGTCACAACACAAGAGACATCAGAACTTGTTCATCAGTCACAACACAAGAGATACCAGAACTAGTTTACCAGTCACAACACAAGAGATACCAGAACTAGTTTACCAGTCACAACACAAGAGACACCAGAACTAGTTCACCAGTCACAACACAAGAGATACCAGAACTAGTTCACCAGTCACAACACAAGAGATACCAGAACTAGTTTACCAGTCACAACACAACAGACACCAGAACTTGTTGACCAGTCACAACACAACAGACACCAGAACTTGTTGACCATTCACAACGCAAGAGACATACACACGATCTACCCAGTTAAAGCCACCGGCCCGCCGTTACAAACGACAACGCGTCGCCCGGCGCACTCGCTCGGCCAACGACCACCGCTTAGCCGAAAAAAGTAACAACGCGTCGATCGACGCTTCTAATTAGCGGGATAAACTTCCGCCTACACCTAGACCAGCTCCCGTACACACCACGTCGAATAGATACCGGTTCGGCGAATTCCTAAAACATTTCAGTCAATAAGCCTGATCATACACCACGTTCTAGCCTACGATGCAAACCTAATACTGCGCGCGCTCTCCAAAACATAACGGCGGTGTCCCAGCGACCCAAAGGCGGCGCTGCTACTCCTACATTCTTTCACCAAAGAAACTTCCAGAATAAACTATTACAACAAAACACCATAGGCGGTGCCAAAAACTAGGGGGGCCCCGTTACAACAACCATCAACGAATTGTCACTCCATGAATTCCCTAGGTGGCGACACTACACAATACACTACTAAAATTAGTACCAACATTCTTTCACCAAAGAAACTTTCAGAATAAAATATTACAACAAAACCCCATGGGCGGCGCCAACTACTTCCTTATCAACGCTGCTAAACAAATTAAACTTAACGGGGGCCTTGGTTAAAAGATAGCTATGACGTCACGTTACACATTTTGCTGATCTCCGGGTCGACAGCCTCTCACTATACTACTCATGCGTATGATATCTACTCCATAGTAATTAATCATCATAAATGCAACTACAAATTCAAATAATGTGTTGCGCGTAGGATTATCTGTGATGATATATATTCGACAATTTACCTGTACATGCAACCAACTTACCTGTATTGACGGGACACTGCTCGGGACATTGGCACGTAGGTCTGCCATTGACCATGTCACAGTGAGCCCATTTAGAGCAGGACACTTCTGCGCAAGACACTGCAATGACAGATCTTATGTTACTGACTACGTTATTAAAATTAATATTGTTAACAAAAACAACATATCATGTGTCGTGTGTCGTGTGTGTGTGTGTGTGTGTGTGTGTGTGTGTGTGTGTGTGTGTGTGTGTGTGTGTGTGTGTGTGTGTGTGTGTGTGTGTGTGTGTGTGTGTGTGTGGGTGTGTGCGTGTGTGTGTTTGCATGAGTGCGTGCGAGTGTGTGAGTTTGCGTGTGCATGTGGTTGTGCGTGGTGCGTGCGTGTGTGCGTGTAACCGTACGTTTTGTTACAGACCAACATCGCTGATTTTGGATTAACAATCAAATATCAAAATGCATTTCCATTAAATCGTGTCTAGTAACACGACGTATTAACGAGAACGTTGGTTTCGCAAATCATTGAAAAAAGATAGCATTCAGGGAGAATTACAGACTTATATTTCCTTAACCAACATCCTTTTAAATTTCGTATTCAACGTATTTCTTTACAACGTTTTTATTCAATTAAATAGTATGCAGATTTGTTGGTCTATATTTCAGTAAACTGCATTATATTATATTGCTGAGATTTCCATTATTTCGCAAACAATCAGATCCAAAGATAACGTCGCAATTCCGACGTCTCGGTCATATAAAGATTTGCTACACCAGCGCTCACCCTGGCACTCCCCGTGGTAGTCGAGACTGATGTCCTTGCCGGAGCGACAGGCTGCGAGGAACAGGTCTGTCTGACTGCCGTAGTTCTGGCCGTTCGAGCCACACACCGCCCCCGTGTTGATGCACGCGTCGCCACTGCACTTGCAGCTGCACGCCGCCTCGCCTTCCGCCACCGTGCACATCTGCCGCCCTGGACACAGGCCTGGCTGGCAGATCGCTGTTAAAGGGCATCAACATTAGCGTGTGGACATCAGTAAAAATGGTTGTGTTCAGCTGGCTGTTATACATGCAGCTGGTATACGTCAGGATCGTGAGTGGGGATTAATGTTTGATTTGGTAGACAAGGGAATAATGAACCGTAAATATGAGTAGTTTTCAGAGGATAATTTCCGTTACGAGAATGAAAATTAATAGATGTCTTGAATTATGGGTGCCCGCCAAATTGCGTTCGTTTGATAAGCCAAAAACTGAGTTAGCAATTTGAACGCTAAAGATAAATATACTTTCATATATAGTCTAGTGCGATACCCAGTCCTAAGACTGCTCAACGTGCAACACACATCACCCCTGGTAGACATGTTCATTCGAACACCATCTCGACTTCTCTTGCTCCAAATAAATTTTAAACAAAAACAGATTCTAAACACATTCAATTGGCAATATAGCCGGATAGGCTAAGGGACTGGACGAGACGGGACGAAAGTACAATTACGGTGCAAGTTATTTTTATACGAAAAATATCGTACACGTGAATAAGATGTCTACAATTTAAATAAACGTCGCTACGAAACAATGTCTTTAATAGGTAAAGACTACACAGGCTACGAGGTCTCCCAATAGGACTCACGACTACAGTGTCGTCCATTGCCGACGAAGCCAGTACGACAGTAACACTTGTAGGAGCCGACAGTGTCCACGCAGTCGGCCGTGTCACCATCGCAGTGGTGGGCGCCCGTCGCACACTCGTCCACGTCTGTCAATATAAGCAGAATATGTCACACTCATCCATGTCTGTCAAAGTAAATACAATACAGTCAATGCTGATTTATTAAAAAACTACGCCATTTATGGAGACACGAATAATGTCATCACAGACACCCTTACTGTCAATGTCACGATATGACAGTGCAGTTATGCTTATGTCAACGTTATCATGTTACTGACACAGTTACTGTCAATGTCATCAGATGTATAAGTATGTATATTGAGTGATTTATATATATATATATATATTATATTATATTATATATATATTATATATATATATATATATACACTATATTTATATTATATATATATATATATATAATTAGGCTCGTTCGAAAGGATTTACTGGTGTGTGTGTGTGTGTGTGTGTGTGGACGCGCGCGAATGCGTCCGCGTGTGTGTGCGTGCGTGTGCGTGTGCGTGCGAGTTCACTGGCTGTGTACCGGGGGGGGGGGGTTCTCATATTCACATGTTCACAGGTACTCACTAACACAAGAGCCCCCCTGTGCCATGTAGCCAGGGGGACACATGCACATGTAGCTGCCTTCCAAGTTGACACACATCAACTCTCCGTCACCGCACAACCTTGTCTCTTCGAAGCACTCGTCGATGTCTGAAGTGTAATTGTATTACCATTAAGCATCATATAATGAATATGCATATGTTTCTAACATACCGATCATGCATAAATTCCTTGTACTACTCGACGAAGTATCTCACGAGCACACATGATCCATACAAACGCACCTGTGCACTTTCCATATGTGGTGAGCCGGTAACCTTGATTACAACTGCATTGGTATGACCCGGCCTCGTTTTCGCATGTGGCTGATTGACTGCTGCCACACACCTCTGGTATCCACTCACATTCGTCGCGATCTGTAAAATAATATTTTACGCGCATGCATTCCTGGTGAAAAAAATCCGATTATCGAACATCAACTTATCCAGCGCCGACGCCTATTTCGCACTCCCGAAACTACTGAGATTGGTTGATGACACAAGCGGGTTCAAAAACGTTAACATGACGGAGGTAAACATAATTGACAAGACGAACTATACTAATTAATCAAATGTTTTGAAAGTGGTAGCTGTTAGTACATTTTATAATTGTAAATAGAACACGGATAAAAATATAAAGGGATATACTGGTTAAGGTTCCGCCCTCAAAGCAGACATTAGGAGTAAACATTCGTGATAACACAAAAGTGTCAGGACACTGTGCGATAGCAGAATCAAAAGACAATCAAATGTTACAGCTGGTTAAGAGAATAAAAACATATAAAGTAGCTCATTATGCCTGTGCTCAAAACAATAGATACGGTCTAATTAGATTACTGTATGAGACTATATTATTGTATAGTTGGGTTCTTCTTCTTCTGCTCGCGTTTGTCTACTGCCTAGACTTGCAGAGTGTTGTTGAGCAGCCACTCCCGGGACGCCAGGTCCAGCTCGGCGATGCCAGTCTCTCTGTGTGGAGCACTGTAGAGTGTGCAGTTGCTGATAATGTGGTCTGTTGTTTGTTGGTCCGCACCGCATTCACAAGCAGCGCTTTCACATAGTCCCCAACTGTGCGTATTACCGTTGAAACGTCCAACTCCAGTTCGCAGGCGGTTTAGCTTCGTCCAAGCCTTTCGCGGGAGGTCGGATTCAGCACAGTGCACAGATGGTTCTGGAATGAACCTATGTAGGGAGGTTGGTTTGGACAGCCAGTCCTCTCTCCATTTCGACAGCCAGTCCTCTCTCCGTTTGGTTGATACCCAGTGTGCTGTTGTTTCACTGGGGCCCAGACATTTCGTGAATTAATGTACTTGGCTGTTGAAAGGGTGTCGTGACTTCTGGCGCTGTACACTAGCCCTTTCTGAGCAAACGTTGTATAGTAGATGGTCAGTGTTTTTGCACGCTTGCCCAAGGCCAGCGCAGCTGCCTGTCTTCGAAGTGTCGGTGTTGCAATGCCTGTAAGCACCGATAAATGTAAATTTTGTGTTGCTCTTAAACATCCAGTATTCCGTTGGCGCGTACACTAGTGCCAATGTAGAGGTGCATAGTGCTCCCCAAGTGGTACCAACAAGTAGGCGTATTAGCGCTCCACGTGATGCTACTTTTGCGCTTAAGTGTTCCAGATGTTGCCTGTAAGTCGGTGATCTGTCTAGTTTGATGCGCAGGTATGTGGGGCTACTTGACAGACAAGACGTGTATTGTTCACAAACACGTTCATTTCACGTTTATCTTCTTTGTTGCAGAGATGGAAAACGGCAGAGACCGTTTTCTTCTCACTGAATTTCAGTCGCCATTGTTTCAGGTATGTGGAGAGGATGTTCATGTCTCGTGTGAGACCAGTCTCAACGTGGGACAATTGCCTGTGCCTCATTAAGATTGCGAGGTCGTCCGCATATCCGTACTTCTTTGAGGTTGTTTCGGGCAGATCGTAGAGGTAGATATTGAAGAGAAGTGGTGCTAGGACAGAACCTTGTGGAACACCATTCTTTGGTCGTCTGAGTCTGCTTCGCTGTTCATCGCTGGTCTTCAGTACAAAGCTTCGGTTGGAGATAATTTGCATGATGAAGCTAACCATTCGTTTGTCTGGTAGGGTCAACAGGAGCTTGAGTTGCCGGCCTCGGTGCCACACAGTGTCATAGGCAGCTGTCAAGTCGACGAATATGGCACCAGCTTTTTCGTTGGCCTGGAAGCTGTCTTCTATGTCTTGTGTTAGAAGAGTCACTTGATCTGTTGTCGACCTTCCGCGTATGACGCCAGCTTGCTCATTTGGTAGTTGCGGGTCGATGATTGGCTCAATGAGTCCATATATGTGTCTTTTGAGGATCTTGTCGGGGATGCAGAGCAGATATATTGGTATATTGCTGTTGGCGTCATCCTTAGGTTTGTTAGGCTTTGTGATAGCCACTACAGCCGCTCGTCTCCATAGCTTTGGTATCCTGGGGCCGGTTTCACGAATCGTACTTAAAGTTACGCCACTACTTAGCGTCATGTGTTTGCGTAAACTCCTATATTCGCTTATATTTAAAAAAAAATCACGTCATTTACCAAGACAGTCATCTTAGCGTTAAGAACGTTCTTAGCCGCTTCATGAAACCGGCCCTTGTTTCGGATCATGCACGTTGACAAGAATATTCTTAGCCAGGTGGTAGCCTTACTTCCAGCGTTAATGATGAACTCTGGTTATACGCCATCAGGTCCGCCTTTCTGCTTTTCAGTCGTTTGAGAGGTGTTGTTATTTATTCTAAAGTGAAGGCCCCCGACAGATTCATGTAGGCACTCGCTGCTTTTTGTAATGCAGATACATCCATGAGCATTTTTCTAGTAAAGTTGCTGTCTATGTTTGGTGATTTTCCATTCTGCATGAGTTGTCATTATGGCATTTGCAGTCACTGAGCACTTAGTGAGAGTTGGTGTTCTGCCAGTGAGGCGGTTGACTGTCTGCCATGCCCTTCGGCTTGAGTGGGTACAGTCGATTGACTCCACAGTCTCTGCCCAGCGGGTCTTACGTTTTTCGTTCAGGCGCAGTGGCTGTCACATGTGTGTTTGTTCTTGAAGATGACATATGTTCATCATAAAGTGTTTGGCATTCATTATCCCAGTATGGAATAAAATGCTTTCGGCAGCCTCGCGAGCTGTTTTATTTGCTGCGTTTGTTAACATGTCGCAGTATGCTTTATATGCAGCGTCTGTACTATTGCAGTCAGGTGATGGCAGGGACTTGGTGCCCAAGTTTGTGACTGCTGCAAATGTATTCCATCGTGCCTTCCGAAAGTTCCATCTCTTAGCAGGTTTGATTTCTGTTGGAGCCACCAAGGATAATGGAGAGGTGAGTGAGGGTTGATGCTGTGACCGTGGGAACTTTCCTAGGACACGTCTTTCTGGTAGCGGTTCTTCTTTGTTTTGACAAACGAAGGCAAGGTCTGGATTTGTTGTGTTCCAGCGTCCGGAGTGAAAGGAGTCTGGTTCCTTCAGGTTGTGTAGTAAGATCAGATCTTTGGCAGATGCCCAGTCTGCCATATAGTCACCGCCGCTGTTGTTGTGTCTGTAGCCCCATTCAACATGTTGACAGTTGAAATCACCTGCGTATACGCAGGGCGAGCTAAAAATAGGAAGAGTTGTTGCATACAATATCGTTGGTGGCGGTTTGTACACGTTGACAATGTTCGTACTTTGTACTTTTACGACGTAATTCAGTCTCTGCCATTCAGTCTTTGACTGAGGTGATGACTGGGATACGAGTGACCACTCAGAGTCTGCATTGACGAAGGTTGCAATGCCGTTGTGTTTACTAGCTGTGTAAGATGCTAGTTCGAAGCCTGGTATGTTGAGCTTGTCTGTTGTTTCGCAATGTGTTTCCTGAAGCAGGATTGCGATTGCTTTGTTGTTGTAGGCTAGATGTTCAGTAATGTTGAGCTTGGCGTTGGTAAGGCCCTCAACGTTTATCTGCAGAATGGTTACACCTTTGCCTTCGGCGGTTTAGTTAAGTTTACATGAGGCGATGTCGTCGCGTGTAACAACATTTGCTCGTCTGAGCCTGGAGCATCGACGACATCGCCTCGTGTCGACGACGTCATCGCTTCGTATCAACGACGATATCGTTTCGCGTCGACGATCCCATCGCCTCGTATCAACGACGACAACATCGCCTCATATCGACGAGGACATCGCATATGTCGATGACGACATCGCTTCGTGTCGACGACGACATCGTCTAATGTTGACGACGACATCGCTTAATGTTGACTATGCCATCGCCTCTTGTCGACGACGCCATCGTCTCATGTCGACGATGACATCGCCTTGTGTCAACCCCGCTTACGCTTACGCAGTACACATATATGCTGAGAAGAATACATGGAAAGCAACTAGGCTGATTCCACAACTGAGATACCTTACATACAAAATAACTTTAAAGGCGATTTATCGACACTAGAGAAAAGACGGTTCGGTACCTGCGCAGACTTTGCCGTTCCACACGTATCCGTCGTGACAGAGACACGTGTAGGAACTGACGATGTTGAGACAATCGCTGTGGTCCCCGCACACTTCGTGAGTGCGGCACTCGTCGACATCCACACACCGGGTGGGGGAGTCTTCTTTGTAGCCGGGCCAACAGCTGCATCTGGGGGTCAACAGGGAAACATGATAGGAACAGGAACAGGAAATATTTATTTGTCCCAAAATACACAATACAACAGAAACGTTGTTACCAAAAAACATACAATATATTGTAATCGAGTCAGCAAAACAAAAGTGGTAAGTATATTATGTATGGTAAAAAAAATAAAGATCATGTGATAATAAGGGTCGGGAGACTCATACAAAGACTAAATATAGTCGGTTTCGTAGCAACCACCCTATGAATTAATTAGTCATTTACCTTTTATAAAAGTAAATCGCTATTAAAATTAGTGCATCATTACAACGAGAGAATTGCATATATGTCCATGTATTACACGCACGAAATATACAAACGGTCAGTTTTTATATTACGTAATTTATAATCAAGGAGTTAGTGCGTCATGTATGTAAAACACGGCGAGTCACAGTCTCTTTTTGTCACCAAACCAACAACTGCACCTGGATGTAAACATGTAATTATATAAAACACGGCGAGTCACTGAGTCTTGTTTGTAACCAGACCAATTCCTCTAAGAGTAAACATGTAAACATATAAAAGATGGCGACTTGGAGATCTTGTTTGTAGCTAACAAATGCATCTGGATATAAACATGTAAACATATATAAAACATGACTAGTCACAGAGTCTTGCTTGTAACAAGACCAACAACTGCATCTGGGTGTAAACATGTAAACATATATAAAACATGACTAGTCACAGAGTCTTGCTTGTAGCAAGACCAACAACTGCATCTGGGTGTAAACATGTAAACATATATAAAACATGACTAGTCACAGAGTCTTGCTTGTAACAAGACCAACAACTGCATCTGGGTGTAAACATGTAAACATATATAAAACATGACTAGTCACAGAGTCTTGCTTGTAACAAGACCAACAACTGCATCTGGGTGTAAACATGTAAACATATATAAAACATGACTAGTCACAGAGTCTTGCTTGTAACAAGACCAACAACTGCATCCGGGTGTAAACATGTAAACAATTATAACAGGAGTCGCATCCTTGTTTTACCAGACCAACAACTGCATCTGAGTGTAAACATGTAAAGATATAAACACGGCGAGTCACAGATACGTGTTTGTAGACAGACCAATAACTGCATCTGAGTATAAACATGTAAATATATAAAAACGGCGAGTCACAGAGACGTGTTTGTTGCCAGACCAACAACTGCATCTGAGTGTAAACATGTAAAGATATAAACACGGCGAGTCACAGATACGTGTTTGTAGACAGACCAACAACTGCATCTGAGTGTAAACATGTAGAGATATAAACACGGCGAGTCACAGAGACGTGTTTGTAGGCAGACCAACAACTGCACCTGGATGTCAATAATTTATATACATATATAACACGGCTAATAGCCACCGAATATACAGTTAAATACACATTCTATGATCTACGTTAAACAGATGACAACATAATTACATTAGTAAAGGACCAGTGTAGATTAGATATCTCCTGATTGTGTTGGCGCTAGTAGCGTGAATATGTTTAAAAATAAAAACGACACATACCTTAAAAGGGCGGGATACACGTAGATACAAAGTACTGGACTCTCGATAAGCCAAAAGGCTTCCTTGTCCAACTGCCATCTAGAGTTAATTTTCTGGATGGCAATCTTGTTAAATCTTGTTAAATAATAGAACGCTTGATAAATCTTATACTGTATAAAAAGAAAAACAATGTGGTCGTTTGTTTAATGTTTAAGTCTAGTTTGGCAGGGTGGCAATCTAGTAGAATATAAGCACAGTCGAATGTTTACGTTGGTATATACCGGCTAGACACTTACTTGTAGCCAAGCTCGTCGTCAACACACGTTGAGTTCTCACAGTGGAATGTTTACGTTGGTATATACCGGCTAGACACTTACTTGTAGCCAGGCTCGTCGTCAACACACGTTGAGTTCTCACAGTCGAATGTTTACGTTGGTATATACCGGCTAGACACTTACTTGTAGCCAGGCTCGTCGTCAACACACGTTGAGTTCTCACAGTCGAATGTTTACGTTGGTATATACCGGCTAGACACTTACTTGTAGCCAGGCTCGTCGTCAACACACGTTGAGTTCTCACAGTCGTCGGCGTATTCAGAGTTCATTGGTTGGTTACACTCGTTACTTGTTCGTCGTCAACACACGTTGAGTTCTCACAGGAACAGTGTTATTATTATTGTTGTTGTTTTGTTGTTTTGTTGTTGTTTATTATGATTATTGTTATTATCCATTTGCACATAGAAGTGCTGGGCTCAGCTGCAATAAAACACAATTACGGCAATGTATTATATAATTAAAAGTATTATTAATCAAATTATTAAATGTACCCTATTTCCGGTATCCTACATGCAACAACTCTAGCTTCTGAAATATTTTTTTGGCGAAATCGTTTTTTAATTAGTGTGTCACGAAGTGGTTTGAATATAATTAGTCTGGCTCAAAACTAAAGGGTTAAACTAGGCAGGAACCCCCCATTGTATGGTGCTGCCGTCACTCGGATGCTGAAAGATTAAAATGTTACGCTAGGGTCATCTTGCGACCAAAGTGTTAATCATTTAGTTGCTGGTTAATAAATCCTATTTGATTAGTTATTATATTAATTCTACGACTAGGAACGTCAAATTTGGTAGGAATAAAAAAGGTTGAACCTAACGTATAAGGCAGTGTTATTGTAAGTCATTATCATTAATATTTGAAAAAGTTAGTGTGGATTATGAAGGTTGTTTATTCGCGCCGGGCTAGTGCGAGAAAATATGTCACACCTCGTGTCTGAATAGAATATTTGTTTTACTAAAATAACGTATTGAATTGTGACTCATTATGATATTATTACCGTCATTATTTAGGGATTCTGATGATATTAAATTTAGGTGTGATTGAGGTAGTTTGAGGATTTTCAAGAGCTGACGATTCGGTTTCTATTATGCAGCCATGTTTATTTTAAACCGAACTAGTTGAATAGAGTCTGACGAAGTTTCTGGGATGGTTTAGTTTGGGTTAAGTTTTGCTATTGGCTAGTTAGACTTCCGGCGCTTGGCCGTCATTGGAGTATTTAAGAGAATTAGGGCCATTTTACAGTCACACGACTGTTCAAGCATTGCTGTTAATAATAATAATAAGATAACTTTTATAGAGCCTAAATCCTTGGAAACCAAGCTCAGAAGCGCATCAAAACAAAAGGATTGGTCAATCTCAAAATCCATAAATAGTATTCCAGTTGTCAACAAATGGGTCAAGACTCTAGGTAGCTACGGTGGATAAGCAAGGTTGTAAAGATACGTTTTTAAATGACGACGGAATTTTTTTTTATTTTCAAGTGATCTAACACTAAGAGGGAGCATATTCCAAAGAGTTGATGCAGCAATAGAAAAAGCCCTAATTCCAATGTTAGTGTTGACTCTAGGAACAAAACGTAGGTCAGAACTAGATGATCGAAGCTGGATAGGTTTTCTTACAGGAGTAAGCAATGAATGCAAATAAGATGGTTGCTTACTGGACAGTGCCTGGTATATAATGGTACAGATCTTAAATAGTATACGATATCGTACAGGAAGCCAATGCAAAGACTTCAAAAGTGGTACAGAGCGAGAAAAACGAGGAAATCTTGTGACTACTCTTGCTAGACAATTTTGAACACGCTGAAGTTTAGGGGGTGAGTTTCACGGTTCGCATTTCCCCTTTGTTCTCGACCATTCAGATCATCGTCACGATATTGATCTTCGCCACGTTCATTCTCCACTGCGCATTTTCACGCTGCCATATTCGTTCGCCCATCGTGTGACGTTCGTCGACGCCCATTGAGTACCGTCGTTCAGCCGTATACCTTTCGGACATCAACGTGACGTCTTTCTACGCCCACCCTCTCGACATACCGCTGTATTTACATCGTTGTGTTCATAGTTGGTATATCCGCCTCGCAATTTATATCCGTCGGAAGTGCCGGGGTTGAGTGTCGTACCCCCGGTATACCCCTACGATCGGGTGCAGAGTCATTATCCCGATGATCAGTTAATCCAGACTACACGAATCTTCGTGGGTGAGCTGTACTATTTTGTTAATTACCTCCTATTGCACGTGTTTATATACATGTTCCTGTATATGAGATACAGGTGATAATTGTACATGTGACAATTGTTCAATAGTTGGCCAACTGTGTATTTGTTTGGTTTAGCTGTTTTTTTGTTATATACATTATATAGATATTAAATGGGTATTCAATTTGGATTCCTATATTAAAACCCCCGGTGTTGCGCTATACTCTTTTGTTCAACCTTCCTTGTTGCACCTGAAACTTGTCACGAGTCCGTCACATTTGGCGCCGCCAATTCCATGTGCCAAATTTGTGACATAGTGATACGGTAGATGCAGCGGACGACCTATAAATGTAAGCCTAGCGCATCATATTAAGACTGGAATAAAACGCGTCGTGTCCACACTTCGGGGGGAGTGGCCAGTCGGAGGATTGTGTTTTGGGCTCGATTAATAGCGAACCAGGGGTTTTCGTTACACATTCGATGTGATAACAGAAGGTTAACAATATCTGAGACATTTCGTCTTCGTCTGATTGACTGCCTACGTTTAAACAGACAATATCAAGAGGCCTTTATTAGCTCTTCTGGAAAGTTGGTATAGCGGCTACCTTCGACAACTTTGAAGTTAGATGTGCACTAATTACGCGGTGATGCGGTTAATACTATTATGGTAGAGGTGACTTGGCGCCGAGTACTGTTATAGTGCTATATCCAGAAACTGTTTTGAAGTGAGTTGGTGAATAACAGGGAGACGCAACGTGTGTAACGAGACGATTCTCGAAGGCATGGTAATCCTCAGAGGCTCGATTGCTGTAGCAGGAATAAAGACGAGGCAACAACATACGTCAATATTATGGTATAACTTGGTAGAGGAATGATGCCTAAGTTGGAAACACTGGTCATACTGGAACAAGTTCCATAATTAGAAATACCCGAATAAATGCCGTAAAATGTACTTACTGAGGCAAGTGCCGTCTTTGTCCTCGAAGCCGGCGGGACAGTTACACAGGTATGATCCCTTGGTGTTCTGACAACTTCCAACGCCACATAGTCCGATTGACTCTACGCATTCGTCAATTTCTGTGACAAGCATAATGTGCAATGAATGAATGAATGAATGCTTTAGTTCGGATTTGAATAATACATAACACAAATGAATAACGAAGAATATGCAATATGTACAATTCCTGGTAGACAGCAGAGCCAAGGCTGTTACCAGTTTATATACGTATATAATGGTTTGATAAAGAAAAATAAGCTGAGTAATATTGGGCGTACACTGCTAAACCTTTGTTGCGACTCGTCTGTTTGATCGACTAAAGCTGATCAGTTGTGCAATGTACAATGACCCACAACTCAACCAAACCCGATTTGCGTTGATTTGACTGGTACAACAGTTGTTTAGTCGATTCACCATTCAAAAATTGAATTGCAGCAACAAACGTTGCATAATGTACGATGGTTTCAGACGAGACGTCGTCGTAGCTTGTTGGTCAAACAGACGACTCGCAACTCAAGTTTAGCAGTGTACGCCCAGCATAACTGGTCGGTGTCAACCGCTGATAATGGTGGACTGGTTGATGTAGATACAGCGTGCAATCAATAACCATAATTGGACAATGAATACTCTACCATAAATACTAAGTAACAATTGTGACATGGCCGGTTGATAAGAAATGAACACAAATTAGTGTGCAGTTACTGTTTTTCCTAACATCTATACAATAAGAATTATTTGTTTCCAAAAGAACATAATTTTTGTTATCCAGTAATATAGACGTCATATGTTATAATGATAATAAGTAAGTAATACAGACGTCATATGTTATAATTATAATTCTTTTCTTAAAACCATTTAAAACTACTAACATTAAAAATATAACACAAAAGCGTGTTCACGGTTTTACATTTCACGTGAAATTGGATTAAATTAAATTACGCCGTAATCAAACAATAATACGCATGTTGTAGATGTCCTTTAATTATTTTTGCAGCGTACATAAAAATAAACCAAGACCGATATAATAAATACCATCTCCTTCTATGTGCCATGTCTGTCACAGGCGTTGGCGATCATGGCCCTCCAAACCGCATGGTCGTTTGTGGTTTGTAGCAGTTCTGTTGTGCTCCTTCCACACCATGTTGAGAGACTATCTATTATTTTTATTCTCTGTCGTCCTCTGGATCTTTTTCTTTCTATCTTTCCTGTTGTTACTATTATGTTCCAACTTTGTCTTCCTGGCCAATATATCGTGCTTGTTGTGTCCTAATTTTGTTGATGATCTTTCTTTATGATTTGGCTGTCTTAAGGATGACTTCATTGCTTTGCTTTGCGGTCCATGGCCCTCGCAGCATTCTTCTTAAGGACCACATTTCAGTGGCCTCTGTGTTTTTTTGTGAACTTTTGGTTATTGTCCAGGATTCACATCCATATAGTAGTATGGGCTCTAAGTAGCATTGCAGTACACGTTTTCTCACTTCCATATATACATTTTTGTTTGTTAAAATGTTTTTTATGTTGTGAATAGCTGTTTTGGCTTATGCGATTCGTCTCTTGATCTCATCGTTGCATCGACCGTCAGAACAAATACCATAATGCTTCAATAAAAGTAGAATATGTCAACAAAATTACGAATACCTACTCCAAAGATGAGGGATTTTAAGGACGTATTAATGAATCAGAAGTGGTGTAACATATATCGTTAATTTATGATGACATGAATAGAGCGTATTACACTTCCTCCCTAAATCCTCGGAATGTCCTTTCTCTCGTGATGATTGTTAGGCACCCCTGTTCGTGAGTTCACACATAACGCTGTTGGCGTGTTGTTTCTCTGAGCTGCCAGGGCGTTGTTGTTGAAGTGCGTGTTATGATTACCTGTACAAGTGTCTCCTGTTGTGCGATAGCCGGCCTTGCAGACACAGTCGTAGAACGGAGTCTTGTTGATGCACACCTTGTCCCCCGTGCATTGGTGGGGGTGCACGTCACTCTCACACTCGTTTATATCTGTCATACACAATAGAATCATATATCCCATAATGTCTTCCCCCCTTCTCTCTCTCTCTCTCTCTCTCTCTCTCTCTCTCTCTCTCTCTCTCTCTCTCTCTCTCTCTCTCTCTCTCTCTCTCTCTCTCTCTCTCTCTCTCCCTGTCTCCCTGTCTCCCTGTCTCCCTGTCTCCCTGCCTCCCTGCCTCCCTGCCTCCCTGCCTCCCTGCCTCCCTGCCTCCCTGCCTCCCTGCCTCCCTGCCTCCCTGCCTCCCTGCCTCCCTGCCTCCCTGCCTCCCTGCCTCCCTGCCTCCCTGCCTCCCTGCCTCCCTGCCTCCCTGCCTCCCTGCCTCCCTGCCTCCCTGCCTCCCTGCCTCCCTGCCTCCCTGCCTCCCTGCCTCCCTGCCTCCCTGTCTCTATGTATCTATGTATCTATGTGTCTATGTCTCTATGTCTATATGTCTCTCCATCTCCCTGTCTCTCTGTCTCTGTCTGTCTCGGTCGGTCGGTCGGTCGGTCGGTCGGTCGGTCGGTCTGTGTGTGTGTGTGTGTGTGTGTGTGTGTGTGTGTGTGTGTGTGTGTGTGTGTGTGTACGCGCGCTCGCCTGTGTGTATTTGCGGGTTTGTGTCACACCAAATCCAATCATTTATCTGAGTATCAAATGTATCCTCGCGGGTATAGTTTATACGCATACGTCACAGATTAACGCTACAACTGGAGCTAGGTTTACTCATATTACTCTATTGTAGTGTAATATTGGTAGTGACAGAATGCGGAATAACGATTGGTTTCCACCATTCGTTGATTCGGTTATAAATACGTGTTCAGTAAGAAGTACGATACTTCCAATTTATGATGGCAGGTGGACAAGGAAGCCCTGTGGCTTATCGAGAGTCCAACCCTTTTATCTACATGTATCCCTCCCTTCTGACGTATGTGTCGATTATATTTTTAAACATATTCACACTACTAGTATCCACACAATCAGGAGATAATATGTTCCTTTCAATTACATGCATCCATTCTGTCTCTGACATGATGGAATGTTGAACAATATACTCTGTCCTATTTGAAAGGTATACCTTTGCATGGAGCACACGTCTCTGCATCGGGCGTAGAGAATCCGGCTGCACAAATACATCGACACCAACCAGGGAGGTTCTGACAACTCGAACCGTTGCCACAAAGGCCAACGCCGTCCGCGTCCACAAGTAGACACTCGTTGATATCTGAATACAAACAAGTGATACTTTCTTAACTCTTGTGAATGGTGGAATACGTGTGGCACGGGGCACGTAGGTAAACAGCTTAAACACAGCCCATTTTTGCCCATAAGACAATAAGGCATTGTCAATTTGATGTAACTTGGTTACGAAGACACCATGAAATATGCTGAAGTGAGCAGTAAACGATGAAGGGATATAATGTAGTGTTGCAAAGTGTCGAAATATTGCAACACTATTGAACTCACCATTTATTAGTTACGTAGTAGAACAAAATGCAATTCAATTTTAATTAGAAGACGCTGAGTAACAACATGAATCCACTATTACTGGCTGGACCCGCGATCGCAATATAGACCACTGCGACTAAACGTGAACTCAGTAGCAGTTAAGGCGAAAGAAATAAGCTCAGGTAGGATGCGAAGACACGGTGAAATGTTCTGGTCGCAAAACGGTGTAAGATTGAAAAACGATCGCTACCCGAAACAAAAAACGAGATGACGCATGGACAACGCAGACGTGAGTTTTTCGAGAGTCCTACGATTATTCATCAACATGTAACGCACCTTGTGAGACACGTGTCAACTTCGTCTTCAAATATGTTAACTGCGTTAACAATGACACAATCACTATATCAAGTTGTTAATTAATTTGTTTTCCTCTGTGACTTGGAATACAGTAGTGCCCCTGTTATAAGGCCCCCCTCGCCGACGGCCACCCGGATTACGCCGTCATATTTTCATTGCTTTAGCGTTGTCTAATACAAACCAACCCTCACCAACGGCCACGCGGCTAACGCGGCCAACGACCGGGGATTACACGAAGAGTCTACCCCTCGACAGCGGCCAATCGGCAGCCGAAACTGTTATTTTTAATGGCAAGACGTACTTGTGTTACAAATTACATGATCTATGACAGATCAGCTGTTATTTTCCATATAAATGATGTTCACTGTCCATATGTTTTCTTTTCACATGCTACATTCATCGATGGTTCCCCTTCACCAGAGGCCACCCGCCTTATAAGGCCAATTTAGATTTGCTGAAGGGTTGGCCTTATAAGAGGGGGACTATTGTACCTACTTAAATACGTATTCCGCAATGTTCTTTGATACAATACACTAAAGTTACGTTTCACTTGCTTACGTTTTATGATTCTTCATACTCCTCCCAATATCTTTATGCCATTTAACTTCTTTAAAACTACTCTTATTTCATTGATGCCCCTTCCACCTTATGTTCATAAACCACATTATTTAGGCGTCTTTCATCAAACGTCTTTCATCAAACGTCTCAGTTCTGATATCCTCTGTATTCTTTCGAACGTATATAATGTCTTCCATTTTTGGAAATAAATGTAAAAATACCTGTAAAATACAGTTCCATGATATTGTCCTGATATATATAGTTCAAACCTGATATGTGTTGTTGGTGGAATCAGGTTTAGACTTGATTTTGTGTTACTACTTACCTATGCATTCGATGGCTGCATTGAGTCTGTAGCCGTCCCCACATCCGCACCGGTAAGAGCCGGGACTGTTGATGCAGGTGCTGCCTGATACTGTACACGTCGTGTCATTCACACACTCATCAATATCTGCCAAAGATGGGAAAACGGGCACGGCATTATTTGGGTGTACGATTGTGTTTCAGCATTCGACAGTTGTTTATTAAAAATATTATTATTACAAGGAATAACATATTGTACATGTTCTAAAATCAATCATCCGCTACGTTCTAATAAACACGGAATGATTTATTATAGAAGAATGCAAAACGTGTGTTATTCTTCCTTGTTCCCTGTTCTACTGGGGTAAGGGTCGGGTATAGTATTGTTGTACTGGAGTAAGGGTCGGGTATAGTATTGTTGTACTGGAGTAAGGGTCGGGCATAGTATTGTTGTACTGGAGTAAGGGTCGGGTATAGTATTGTTGTACTAGGATGAGGGTCGGGTATAGTATTGTTGTACTAGGATGATGGTCGGGTATAGTATTGTTGTACTAGGATGAGTGTCGGGTATAGTATTGTTGTACTAGGATGAGTGTCGGTTATAGTATTGTTGTACTGGGGTAAGGGTCGGGTATATATTATTGATGTACTGGAGTAAGGGTCGGGTATAGTATTGTTGTACTAGGATAAGGGTCGGGTATAGTATTGTAGTATTAGGATGAGGGTCGGGTATAGTACTGTTGTACTAGGATGAGTGTCGGGTATAGTATTGTACTAGGATAAGGGTCGGGTATAGTATTGTTGTATTAGGATGAGGGTCGGGTATAGTATTGTTGTACTAGGATGAGGGTCGGGTATAGTATTGTTGTACTAAAATGAGGGTCGGGTATAATATTGTTGTACTAAGATGAGGGTCGGGTATAGTATTGTTGTACTGGAGTATGGGTCGGGTATAGTATTGTTGTACTGGAGTAAGGGTCGGGTATAGTATTGTTGTACTAGGATGAGGGTTGGGTATAGCACTGTTGTACTAGGATGAAGGTCGGGTATAGTATTGTTGTAGTAGGATGAGGGTCGGGTATAGTATTGTTGTAGTAGGATGAGGGACGGGTATAGTGTTGTTGTACTAGGATGAGGGTCTGGTATAGTATTGTTGTACTGGGGTAAGTGTCGGGCATAGTATTGTTGTACTGGAGTAAGGGTCGCGTATAGTATTGTTGTACTGGGATAAGGGTCGTGTATAATATTGTTGTACTGGGGTAAGGGTCGGGTGTCGTATTGTTGTACTAGGATGAGGGACGGGTATAGTATTGTTGTACTAGGATGAGGGTCTGGTATAGTATTGTTGTACTGGGGTAAGTGTCGGGTATAGTATTGTTGTACTAAGACGAGGGTCGGGTATGGTATTGTTGTACTGGAGTATGGGTCGGGTATAGTATTGTTGTACTGGAGTAAGGGTCGGGTATAGTATTGTTGTACTAGGATGAGGGTCGGGAATACTATTGTTGTACTGGTTTAAGGGTCGGTTATAGTATTGTTGTACTAGGATGAGGGTCGGGTATAGTATTGTTGTAGTAGGATGAGGGTATGGTAATGTATTGTTGTACTAGGATGAGGGTCGGGTATAGTATTGTTGTACTGGAGTAAGGGTTGGGTATAATATTGTTGTACTGGAGTAAGGGTCGCGTATTGTATTGTTGTACTGGGGTAAGGGTCGGGTATAGTATTGTTGTACTGGAGTAAGGGTCGCGTATAGTATTGTTGTACTGGGATGAGGGTCGGGTATAGTATTGTTGTACTGGGATGAGGGTCGGGTATAGTATTGTTGTATTAGGATGATGGTCGGGTATACTATTGTTGTACTGGTGTAAGGGTCGGGTATAGTATTGTTGTACTGGAGTAAGGGTCGGGTATAGTACTGTTGTACTGGAGTAAAGGTCGCGTATAATATTGTTGTACTGGGGTAAGGGTCGTGTATAGTATTGTTGTACTGGGGTAAGGATCAGGTATCGTATTGTTATACTAGGATGAGGGACGGGTATAGTATTGTTGTACTAGGATGAGGGTCTGGTATAGTATTGTTGTACTGGGGTAAGTGTCGGGTATAGTATTGTTGTACCAGGATGAGGGTCGGGTATATTATTGTTGTATTAGGATGAGGGTCGGGTATACTATTGTTGTACTGGTGTAAGGGTCGGTTATAGTATTGTTGTACTAGGATGAGGGTCGGGTATAGTATTGTTGTACTGTGGTAAGGGTCGGGTATAGTATTGTTGTACTAGGATGAGGGCCGGGTATAGTATTGTTGTATTAGGATGAGGGTCGTGTATAGTATTGTTGTACTAGGATGATGGTCGATTATAGTATTGTTGTACTAGGATGAGGGTCGACCTTTCAGCACCTCCCTCTGTCCATCTTTCATCGTCCTCCTGTCATCTCTAGTCCCTCTTCACGCAGTCTTCCCACCTCAGCTGTGCCCTTCCCCCTTTTCTGCGTCGTTAGTGTTCGTCCTCCTCTGCTCTCTTCGCTTGTTTGTCTGTATTCGTCGAGTGGCCCTTTCAGCTCACCTGGCTTCTCACTAATCTTGCTGTTAGACTGCATTAAATAGCAACCTCTTTAATGATATCGATCACATTATACAACATATTATTACAGTATACTATTCAGCTGACATGTATTGGTACTCGACCATGTTGGGATCACTCTTTATCACTATTGAATCACCCACCTACACAAAGGGATCCTTCCTCCACGAATCCTTCCTGACAGCGGCACAGTCGAGTGCCTGGCTTGTTAACGCACTCAGCGTTCTCGGGACATCCGCCGTTCATCGAGTTGCACTCATTCACATCTGAAACAACGACTTCGTAATTATTATCTACAATAACGATTCACCTCATTTTATTGTTAACTATATAACCGTGTATGACACAGCACTGCGCACCGAGTATTACGTCGTACATACACATTCTACCCATAATGTCTAACTAGGTCAAGTCCAATTTTGTGATGACATAAATGAGTAGGTTATAATCTCATCTTTCAATGGCCAGCTTATCTTCTCGACAACTAATCAACAAATTATAAATTATGAGCATTTACGATTCCGTGAATTAAAAACAATAAATACTGTGAACCAAAATGGCTTCATTTTTAAAAACATGTTTTTTTTTAAAGTGTCCGTCAATTTTAGCAGTAAATCAAAACTACTGATGATATTTCAACAAATGAGGAATCATATTAAAGTTTATGGTTTGTGTCATCGTGGTGTTGGTTTAACCGATGTGTTGTAGGACAGAATAAGTTGACTTACCTGTACAGGTGTGTCCATCTCCTTGGTAGCCGCTTGGACACTGACAAAAGTATGACCCAATAACGTTGGTGCAGTTTGCAAGTGGATGACAGGTGTCGCCACCTTCGGCACACTCATCCATGTCTAAAAATAGAAGAACACAATTAAAAACGGATTCCGTTTAAGCGTCAACTTGATGAATCAATCAACACAAACGATAAATAAGATTCTAATCGTTGTCATGCTAACACATTATATTTATGTGTGTTTATTCAAGAAGAACGCACGGTAGATACGTGGCAGAATGGCATAAAATGTCGTGGTCACAAAGAACGCCAGTTAATGATGTGTTGAAGTATCATTAGTATAAGAGTGTGCTTATGGTCGTGTTACAGCGACCATCCACCAGTATGTGTTGTTGATACAACGACTAGTTTTATAATAATAATAATAATACATTCCTTATATAGCACCCCACCGAAATACTACATTCCTTATATAGCGCCCCATCCAAATAATACATTCTTTATATAGCGCCCCATCCAAATACTATATTCCTTATATAGCGCCCCACCCAAATAATACATTCCTTATATAGCGCCCCATCCAAATAATACATTCCTTATATAGCGCCCCATCCAAATAATGCATTCCTTATATATCGCCCCATCCAAATAATACATTCTTTATATAGCGCCCCATCCAAATAATACATTCCTTATATAGCGCCCCATCCAAATAACACATTCCTTATATAGCGCCCCATTCAAATAATACATTCTTTATATAACGCCCCATCCAAATATTATCTTCCTTATATAGCGCCCCACCCAAATAATACATTCCTTATATAGCGTCCCATCCAAATAATACATTCCTTATATAGCGCCACATCCAAATAATACATTCCTTATATAGCGCCCCATCCAAATAATACATTCCTTATATAGAGCTGCATCCAAATAATACATTCTTTATATAGCGCCTCATCCAAATAATACATTCTTTATATAGCGCCCCATCCAAATACTATATTCCTTATATAGCGCCCCATCCAAATAACACATTCCTTATATAGCGCCCCATTCAAATAATACATTCCTTATATAGCGCCCCATCCAAATACTATATTCCTTATATAGCGCCCCATCCAAATATTACATTCCTTATATAGCGCCCCATCCAAATAATACATTCCTTATATAGCGCCCCATCCAAATAATACATTCTTTATATAGCGCCCCATCCAAATAATACATTCCTTATATATCGCCCCTTCCAAATAATACATTCCTTATATAGTGCCCCATCCAAATAACACATTCCTTATATAGCGCCCCATCCAAATACTATATTCCTTATATAGCGCCCCGTCCAAATAATACATTCCTTATATAGCGCTCCATCCAAATAATACTTTCCTTATATAGCGCCCCATCCAAATAATACATTCCTTATATAGAGCTGCATCCAATTAATACATTCTTTATATAGCGCCTCATCCAAATAATACATTCTTTATATAGCGCCCCATCCAAATACTATATTCCTTATATAGCGCCCCATCCAAATAACACATTCCTTATATAGCGCCCCATTCATATAATACATTCCTTATATAGCGCCCCATCCAAATACTATATTCCTTATATAGCGCCCCATCCAAATACTACATTCCTTATATTGCGCCCCATCCAAATAATACATTCCTTATATAGTGCCCCATCCAAATAATACATTCCTTATATAGCGCCCCATCCAAATAATACATTCCTTATATAGCGCCCCACCCAAATAATACATTCCTTATATAGCGCCCCATCCAAATAATACATTCCTTATATAGTGCCCCATCCAAATAATACATTCCTTATATAGTGCCCCATCCAAATAATACATTCCTTATATAGCGCCCCATCCAAATAATACATTCCTTATATAGCGCTCCATCCAAATAATATATTCCTTATGTAGCGCCCCGTCCAAATAATACATTCCTTATATAGAGCTGCATCCAAATAATACATTCTTTATATAGCGCCTCATCCAAATAATACATTCTTTATATAGCGCCCCATCCAAATACTATATTCCTTATATAGCGCCCCATCCAAATAACACATTCCTTATATAGTGCCCCATTCAAATAATACATTCCTTATATAGCGCCCCATCCAAATACTATATTCCTTATATAGCGCCCCATCCAAATAATACATTCCTTATATAGCGCCCCATCCAAATAATACATTCCTTATATAGAGCTGCATCCAAATAATACATTCTTTATATAGCGCCTCATCCAAACAATACATTCTTTATATAGCGCCCCATCCAAATACTATATTCCTTATATAGCGCCCCATCCAACTAACACATTCCTTATATAGCGCCCCATTAAAATAATACATTCCTTATATAGCGCCCCATCCAAATACTATATTCCTTATATAGCGCCCCATCCAAATACTACATTCCTTATATAGCGCCCCATCCAAATAATACATTCCTTATATAGTGCCCCATCCAAATAATACATTCCTTATATAGCGCCCCATCCAAATAATACATTCCTTATATAGCGCCCCATCCAAATACTATATTCCTTATATAGCGCCCCATCCAAATAATACATTCCTTATATAGCACCCCATCCAAATAATACATTCCTTATATAGCACCCCATCCAAATAATACATTCCTTATATAGCGCTCCGTCCAAATAATACATTCCTTGTATAGCGCCCCATCCAAATAATGCATTCCTTATATAGCGCTCCATCCAAATAATACATTCCTTATATAGCATCCCATCCAAATAATACATTCCTTATATAGCGCCACATCCAAATAATACATTCCTTATATAGCGCCCCATCCAAATAATATATTCCTTATATAGCGCCCCATCCAAATAATGCATTCCTTATATAGCATCCCATCCAAATAATACATTCCTTATATAGCGCCACATCCAAATAATACATTCCTTATATAGCGCCCCATCCAAATAATACATTCCTTATATTGAGCTGCATCCAAATAATACATTCTTTATATAGCGCCTCATCCAAATAATACATTCTTTATATAGCGCCCCATCCAAATACTATATTCCTTATATAGCGCCCCATCCAAATAATACATTCCTTATATAGCGCCCCATCCAAATAATACATTCCTTATATAGCGCCCCATCCAAATAATACATTCCTTATATAGCGCCCCATCCAAATACTATATTCCTTATATAGCGCCCCATCCAAATACTACATTCCTTATATAGCGCCCCATCCAAATAATACATTCCTTATATAGCGCTCCATCCAAATAATACATTCCTTATATAGCGCCACATCCAAATAATACATTCCTTATATAGCGTCCCATCCAAATAATACATTCCTTATATAGCGCCACATCCAAATAATACATTCCTTATATAGCGCCACATCCAAATAATACATTCTTTATATAGCGCCACATCCAAATAATACATTCCTTATATCGCGCCACATCCAAATAATACATTCCTTATATAGCGCCCCATCCAAATAATTGTTCTGGGGCGCTGTACAAAGGTTATTATAAATACATTAATAACATATAAAACCATACATAGTTTAAAATACTAGTGAGCTAAAATATGCAATCAATGTTACAAAATAAAATCAACTATATTGTCTTACTAAAGACGAATGTTAAAATAACTTGTAAACAAATGCGTCTTTTGTGCCACTTTAAATTGGTTAACACTCGCGCATTGGCAGTCGTAGAAGTGCGCGCAGCACGCATCTCTGCATGTTGCTAAAACTAAGACTGTGTTTGTGGTTGTAGACCGGCGAGCAGCACCCACCGTCACACTTGTCACCGACGGCCCTGTATCCGTCCAGGCAGCTGCAGACGTACGACCCAACGGTGTTGATGCACTTGGACCGGGGCGAGCACAGGTGTCGTCCTGTCGCACATTCGTCTTCCTCCGTACAGGTGATGCCGTCGCCCAGGTAGCCCCGGGAACAGACGCACTCGTACGCCCCGGGCAAGTTGGTACAGTCGGCTTCCTGGGCACATGGGTCGGAGTCACACTCGTTGACGTCTACGGGCGGTGACAACAAACAAACCCACATGTTAGTGTCTGTGACAGTTTTAAGTGAGAGACATATTGGAATATCAAGTGAGAGGCATATTAGAGTTTAAGATGAATCGAATTTTGGAAATTCACGTGAGACGGTGAGAGATTTTGGACATCATGTTTTTACTACTAATACTACTACTACTACTACTACTACTACTACTACTACTACTAATAATAATAATAATATAATAAAAATACTACGTCGATTAAGCGTGTTTTGTTATATAACATGATATATTTACATGTTGCCATTAGGTGACATGCTTTTATTTTTATTTAGAAGTATCCGACGTCTATTCAGTTCTCATAAAAACATCATAAGTCACAATTTAGTCAACTATTTTCATTTAATCAACAATATAAAGGGCAATGTAGCGGTGAAATGTATTAAACAATAAATAAATAGAAAAGAAACAAGACTGAATTGGACCTGATCTCCCGAGTAATAGTCTATGACCTTGCCTCCGATAGATATTCCTTTGGGAAGGGGAATGGGACGCACTACTCACCGTCGCAACGTGTTCGTCCGTTTCCTTCGTAGCCTCTATTACATGTGCAATTAAAAGTTCCGTCTGAGTTTTGGCAGGATGCGAACTGGTGACAGATAGTGTTTTGGAGAACACACTCGTCTACATCTGTGAACAAATTCCAATTTAGGCGTGATGGTAGTAAAACATTTCCAACATAAATCCATGCATCATGGGTACCAAATGTACCAATACGACAGTATGTAATTAATTACTTAATAGTTAAGCTGTCACGATATTTAATACAAATACTCACCAGTAACTAAATACTACTTTCGAAGATAAGCTGTTATATTTTAGTTGAAAAAAAACGGTAAGTTGTTTAGTATGGCATTGTGTGGGAGATCACACGCCCTAGCCTTGGTAGGCAGGTGATCTAGAAGAAGGAAAACTCCGACATAAAACAGCACTAGCAGGTCAGCCTGGGCAGCGCTGCTGAGTGGCTATGATGTCCCAGATCATATGATGGTACAAGTAACGGTGAACGAGATGGCTACCGCGTCCGGGGCAACCGACGCGCCGTCATCCTTGGCAGCGGCGAGAAGACAACGAAGTCCAAGGGGATCGTCCGACCGGCAGCCATCCAAATGTGAAGCCCGGTAGGTAGCTTGAATGTCGGCTCAATGAGTGGGAAAGCAGTTGAGGTGGTGGAGATGATGGAGAGACGGCGATTGGAGGTGGTGTGCATAAAGGAAACGAAATGGAAGGAGGATAGAGCGAGAATGCTGAAGGGTGGATTCAAGCTAGTGCACATAAGAGGAGATATAAGAAGTAATGGAAATGGTATCACTGTATCAGAAGAGACAAGTAAGACGATTGTTCGATTGGAAAGATGGCAGGCACGCATAGTGATAGCATGGCTGATGATTAGGAAACGGCTAGTGTGTGTTATGTCTGTATACGGGCTACAGACGGGTAGGATGGAGGCTGAGAAAGAGGAGTTCAGAGACGTTTTGGAGAGGATGATGGTGTTGGTGAAGCTAGAGGGATGTTGCATATCGCTGGAGACTTCAATGTTGGAGTAGCGGAACTCGGTGAAGAGGAGAGTGTGGAGTGAGGAATAGAGAGGGTCGAACTCTGGTGGAACTGGTGGCTAGAAATGTCTTAGCAGTGGCTAATTCTTTCTTCCAGAAGCGAGAGAGCTATAAGATTACATACTGAAGTGGACAGCACAAGACGGAACTGGATCTGCTGATAGTCCGGAGGCAGCAGTTAGGGAAGATTAAGGACTGCAAAGCTGTAGCTGAAGAACATGTCACGACACAGCACAAGCCAGTGGTGTTCGTTGTGCGTATGCAAAAGAAGATTGACAGTGGGATTTGTGGTCCTGGAGGAGGCCTACGACACAGTCCCAAGAAAGATGGTGTTGGCAACAGTGAAATGGATGGGCATGCCGGAATCAGAAGCCAGGATGGTGGGAACAATGTACGAAAGAACAACAGGAAGAGTTGTGGTTGGATTTAGGATGTCGGAAGAGTTTCCTGTTAATATAGGATTGAGGCAAGGAAGTGCCCTAAGCCCATTACTGTTTATTACGGTGATGGAACTAATCAGCAGGAAGATCAGCATGAAGGATGTTCTCAGAAAGAGTATGTATGCAAACGATGTGGCCATAGAAGCCGAAAGCAAACAAGACTACAAAACATGTTGGAGGGATGGAACAGGGAGTTCAATATATACGGACTGGAAATAAGCCTGGAGTCGACAGATGTGATGTGGGCTGGACTACAGAGGGAGAAATTATACATCAGGTTGTATGGAAAGGAAATTTTGTAAGTGGACGGCTTTGTGTACCTTGGAGGAATAGTTACGGCGGATGGAGGTGCGATGCTGAATACAAACAGGAGTGAATGCATGGAGAAAGGTAGAGGGGGTCATAATGGACAGAAAAAGTCCTGAGAGTGTGTTACACCGGTATGCTATTATGGTCTGGAGACAGTGGCGCTGACAAAACAACAACAACAGAAGCTGCAAGTTTGTGAGAACAACTGGGTTAGAAAAATAACAAGAACAAAGAGGGTATACAGAAGAAGGACGAATGACCCGAGAAAAATAGCGAAGAGAGCAGAGACGGAAATACATAAAGGACGCAGGAAAAGGGGAAGGCCAGAGCTGAGATGGGAGGACTGCGTGAGGTGGGACGTGATAAGTTCAGGGGAGGATGAAAGACGGAGAGTGGGAGCGATGAACAGGCAGAAAACTATGGAAGGAAACGACACAGCGAGTGGTTCATCTTTACTGTACCTGACCCTCACTCCTGTACAGTAGGGAACAAAGAGGAGAGCAACAGTGTGCATAAGACGGTGTATAGGCATATATCTGACTTGTTTTGTAATAGTTTTAAGTCACACGCACACGAACACGCACAAGCGCGCACACACGCCAACACCCATACTCACATACACGCGCGCACCCACACACACGCGCACACGCGCACGCAACACACACGCACACACACGCGCACGCAAACAAATATCTAACACGAACTAGTCTTACCGAGACAACGCAAGTAGCCATCGCCGGAGAATCCTTCCTTACAAGTACAGAACCTTTTCGTTGGCATATCGGCATGTATCACACAATTTCCATTGACTGCACATGGATGTTGATTGTGTTGGCGGCAACGGTCCTCCTCTAGTGACGTATCAAACAACGCATTTCGTTTTACTACAGTTTACATTTTAACAATATTATTTTGAGTAGCAAAAATCAACAGGGTTTTAGAGAAAATAGTAATGTATGTTACACTGAAAAAGCTAGTTGGTGTAATGTTTCATATTAAAGGTGTTAACGGGAAGCTTGACTACAGCAAACTTTTCACTGACAATCTCTTGTATTTACTTATATATACAAGGTACAATCCGACTTTTGTAACAGCTACTGGAACAAGATTCCTTTAAAGGACCAATGTGCTATACATACTAGGGTCAACTTCATCTTCCTATGTAAATACATATCTAATACGCCCATTTTGGGGGAAATCTGGCAGCATCTCATCCCGGGCCCGAGGTCAACTGGCCTCTTTCTATGTACAGTATATTGTATCTTTGAACATTACCCTCTGATTTACAAACTGTATTACATCTACCTTCGCAGTAGACGCCGTCCCCGGTGAAGCCAAGCATGCATGTACACGTGCACGAGCCGGGCGTGTTACTGCACTCGGCGAACTTGTGACACGGATCCGTGTTTGATACGCACTCGTCGATGTCTGCAACGACAATCTTATGCTAAGTAAACATTCATCGAAGTCTACAACAACATTCTTATGTTAAGTAAAATTCGTTGATGTCTACAATGACAACCTTACGATAAATATACATTCGTCGATGACTACAACGACAATCTTATGCTAAGTAAACATTCGTCGATGTCAAGACAACAATCTTATATTAAGTCAACATTCGTCGATGTCTACAACGACAATCCTATGTTAGGTAAACATCCGTCGATGTCTACAACGACACTCCTGTGTTAAGTAGACATTCGTCGATGTCTACAATGACAATCTTACGTTAAGTAAACATCCGCCGATGTCTACAACGAAAATCCCATGTTAAGTAAACATTCGTCGATGTTTACAACGACATTCTTATGTTACGTAAACATTCGTCGATGTTTACAACGACAATCTTATGTTAAGTAAACATTCGTCGATGTTTACAACGACATTCTTATGTTACGTAAACATTCGTCGATGTTTACAACGACAATCTTATGTTAAGTAAACATTAGTCGATATCTACAACGACAATCTTATGTTAAGTAAACATTCGTCGATGTCTTCAATGACAATCCCATGTTAAGAAAACATCCGTCGATGTCTACAACGTACGATACTCTTACGTTAAGTAAACATTCGTTGATGTCTACAGCGACAATCTTATATTAACTAAACATTCGTCGATGTCTACAACGACAATTTTATATTAAGTCGATGTCTACAACGACATATGATGTTAAGTAAACATTCGTCGATGTCTACAATGACAATATCATGGTAAGTAAACATTTGTCGATGTCAACAACAACAATCTTATGTTAAGTAAACATTCGTCGATGTCTACAACGACAACCTTGTGTTAAGTAAGCATTCGTCGATGTCTACACTGACAACCTTTTTCATAAAATCTTCGCCGTTCTATACAATGGCAAACTTCTGTTAATCAAGTAAACATTCGTTGGTGTCTACAACAACAATCTTATGTTAAGTAAATATTCATTGATAATTACAAAACAACCTTCTGATAGTTTCTTTAAGCTTTCGTTGGTGTATACAATGACGGCATTATGTTAATTAAGTAAACATTCGTTGATGTTTATAATTTATGTTAAGTTAACATTCGTCAATGTCTACAACGACACTCCTCTGTTAAGTAAACATTTGTCAATGTCTACAACGACAATCATATGTTAAGTAAACTTTCACGTTGATTTCGACGTCATGTTTCTGTTCAGTAAACATTCGTTGATGCTTACGACACCCTTCTGTTAAGTAAACATTCGTGAATGCTTACAACGACAACCTTCTGTTAAATAATCCTTTGTTAATTAAGTTGAGAAGAGTATGCTCACCTGTACAGTTTTGTCCGTCCCCTGTATAGCCTGGCTCACATAGACACTTGTAGCCGCCTCTCTCGTTGACACATAGAACGTTTAACCCGGTACACGCACCTGGCATTTCGGTGCATTCGTCTATGTCTGTGGACGGGCGCAAGAACAGATCAACACGTTTTAGGTTTAGTAAATCACTTTAGCTGATACTATGTCATAAATGTATTTACAGTAGCCGTCCTACTGTGAACACTATATTATTAAATACCTATCGGACTGTGCATATTTAATGACTTATCATACCTTCCTGTTCCATAGTCCAGCACCACGCGTGGAATACTCATCTTTCCATCGAGATTATTCAAACACGTTGTGACGTGACCACGTAAGACCGAGAAGGTGAATACGTACCAGTACACGTCAGGTCGGCAGGCACGACACGGTACCCGTCGTTGCACGTACACCGGTAGCTTCCCCTGGTGTTGACACATGTCGAGTGACTTGGACATCGAGATGATTGGGATTCACACTCGTTGATATCTATGAAATTTAATTTACGTATGCGTAGAATATGAGGTAAACACATTTTATAAGCAGAAGATATGCTATTCGCAGAAACAAAATATATCCGCATCAAATATGTCCTTGAATTTGATAAGCCATGTATACTTCATTCACAGTGTAAGGCCGCCATCTTATTCGGAGTCGCATGATCTCGTCAGAGTTGTTTCTATGCAAACGAGAACTTAATAAGACGGTCAGCTACTGGCATAAGGACACAACCCAAACAGTATGCATTTGTCTATAACCATTCCCGAATAGAATTACTTAATTAATTACAATCGTGATGGCCAGTCCTTTGTTGAAATTAGTTATATCTGAATCTCCTACACAGGAAGTGGGATCACGTGACCGCACGTTTTAGCTTAAACAACCTGATTGTTCCATGCTATAACAGTATTCCGTTGACTGACATACTTTGTATTTGGTTATATTGCATGTTTGGCGAAAAACTCGACAATTATATTCGCTGAGAAAAGAATGTACGTACGTACCTTCACAAGAGTACATATCGTCGACTTTGTGATAGCCAATGCGACAGGCGCAGTAGTAGCCTTGTCTTGTGTTGTAACAGTAGGTGTTTTTTCCACATTTATTTGTATGGTGATATTTACATTCGTTCGCAGCTGAAATGATAATAAATACAATTATACTACAATTTTATAATTATACTCTGCCTATATAATATCAAACGATCGACGATGAAGTAGTTCAGAGTGCTTTACACTTCATTCCATGACAATCTGTTCAACGGAACACCATATCGACCTGTCTGCGAAGCAAGCGAGAAGGCTAACCTCGTTCATTGGACGGATCCATGCTTTCGCATACGTGCCCTGTATGATCATATCTATTGGAAAATGTCTTCTTCTGAAAACGACCAAGTTCGGTGTCTTAATAAGACTCTTCTGTCCCAAACATTAACCTGCATTTTTGTTTGACATACCGCGCAGTGCATCTCAAACCATAATGTTTAACTGACAGTTTATCTTGTTCATTGTTAATAAATTGATTGAAAGCCATAACTGTATTTTATGCTGCTATGTATAAAGGGACAAAAAACTCCACCATTGTCTAGTCCCAAGCTCATGATGCGAAAGGAGGAGGGTTGGCGTCAGGAAGGGCATCCGGTCGTACAAAAACCGAGCTAGATCAAATGAACATATCCTCCACTTCTATTACGGTGAATGTTAGGGCGTCTCCTGTAGTCGACGCGCCTGAATGGACTGACAAAGGTACGAGGGCTACCGCGTGAAGACCAAAGGACGCGGCTAAAGAAGCTAGTTGGTAAACTCAGAGTGGCATCATGGAATATGGATACCATGACGGGCAAGGCAATGGAAATTGCAGATGCCCTACGCAGGAGGAAGGTAGATGTAGCGTGTGTGCAGGAGGTGAAATGGAAAGGGTCAAAGGCGAAGAGCATGGGCCATGGCTACAAAGTTTGATAATGCTACTCAAATTGATATGCCCATACACGGAAGAGGTCATAACGATCATATCGGCTTACGAACCATAACAAGGACGACCTGAGTCGGAAAAGGACCAATTTTATGAACAACTGGAGAGAACCACCCGGCAAGTTGAGTCGGTGATTATTGGTGGTGACCTAAATGGACACGTTGGAATGAATGGAAGAGACACAAACTCACACGGTAACAGAGGTTTCGGTGAGAGAAACGAAGAAAGAGACAGAGTAGTGGGGTTTGCTGACACTTACGATCTGGTGATCGCGAATACATGGTTCACGAAGACACAAAGCCAGCTGATCACATTTAAGAGCGGCAACAGGGAATCACAAATCGATTACACCTTGACCAACCGAAGACATCTGAAGGACATCATAAACTGTAAAACAATACCGGGCGAAGCTGTGGTATCCCATCATAGATTGGTCGTAATGGACCTGAGGATAAGACCGAAGAAGGTGAGTTGCTATCGACGAGGGAACGAAGTCAAGATCAGGTGGTGGAGACTCAAGGATCAAACGGTAGCTGACGATTATGCCAAGGATGTCAGCAACAACAGGGAGGATGACGAAGAGTATAATTCTACAACCATTTGTAATACAATGAAAGATAAGGGCAGACGTCACTGTGGGATCACGAGTGGCGGCAAATCTATGCAAAAATGGGAAACCTGATGGTTGAGCCATACAGTCCAGGAAGCAACAGACAAGAAAAAGAGAACATTCAAGAAGTGGCAACAACCGAAAATGCAAGAAGATCACGCTGAGTACAAAAAGGCGAAGAAAGCAGCGAAGACTAATGTAGCAGTGGAAAGAGAAAAGGCTGTACAAGACCTGTATGAGAGACTGGAGACCCGAGAAGGGGAAAACAATCTATAGATTGGCCAGATCTAGATAATAACCAGTGTTACTTTGTCAAAGCAAAAGACAGTGCCATACTTATGACACCAGAGGAAACTATCAAGAAATGGGCGGAGTATTTCAGGGACCTGCTCAACGATTCAAGACCATATATTAACCACAGAGACATACCACCGACCCAAGGTTCGCTGTGTGAAGTAACATATGGAGAGGTAGACAGACAGCTGAGAAAAATTAAGAACTGTAAGAGCTGTGGACCAGATGGAATACCTATTGAGGCACTCAAACACCTTGGCGTTTGGGGCGTGTCTCAACTGACCAAAATCTTCAATAGTGTCATGCAAAGTGGCAGGATGCCTGATTTTTGGAGAGAGAGCATCCTCATGCCTATCTACAAAGACAAGGGAGATCACATGAACTGTTGTAACTACAGAGGAATCAAGCTGCTTAGCCATACCATGAAACTCTTGGAACGTATCATCGACCAAAGGCTCAGAGACATTGTGAGCATTTCAGATGGTCAGTTTGGTTTTAGGCCTGGCGTTGGAACCACGAATGCCATATTTGTCATCAGGACCCTATGCGAGAAGTACCGAGAGAGCAATAAACCTCTAGACATGGTGTTCGTCGATCTTGAAAAGGCGTACGACACCGTACCTCGCGAAGTACTCTGGGGATGCACGAGGAAGAGGAACAACCCGGAAGGTTATATATGAATAGTGCAGGACATGTACCAAGGCGCTACCACGTGTGTGAAATCAAAACGAGGTACCAGCGAAAAATTCGAAGTCAGCATTGGCCTCCACCAAGGTTCAGCGCTTAGCCCGTTCCTATTCATCAGGTTGGTTGACACGATATTTTAGGAAGTGTGCTCTAAGCCACCATGGAATTACTCTACGCAGACGACCTGGTAATCAACGACATGACAGTGGTGGGTGCCCAAGATTGACTCCAACGGTGGAACAATGGTTTGATGGACAATGGGCTGAAGATTAACGAGGCCAAAACAGAATATCTGACAACAAGGGGATCGCCGAACATATACAACTGAACGGAGAAGCCCTGAGGAATGTCGACCATTTCAAGTACCTGGGATCAGTAATAGACAAAGATGGAACAATCGACAGAGACATGGATTTACGCGTGCAAGCCGCGTGGTACGATAAGAAGATGCCCCTAAGACTCAAATCGAAGGTGTACGAGGTCATCATCAGACCCGCCCTAACGTATGGGATTGAATGTTGGGCAACTAAGACCAACAACAAGAGAAAAGTTGTCACCACATATATGAGGATGCTTGGCGGGATCCTCGGAGTATCAAGGTTGGATCACATCCGAAGTGAAGAAATAAGACAGGTACTGAACCTCCCGCCAATCGACGAGGTCATGTGAAGTGGCCGTCTACGATGGTTCGGCCATGTGCAACGACGAGATGAGAACAACGTCATCAGCAATATGATGAGCTTAGCGCTACCAGGTGTCAGAAGACGGGGACGCCCAAGGAAGACGTGGAAACAACAAATCAAAGAGGACACGAGGGACGTATGTGTTACAGTGGATATGGCTCTAGATCGCATGGAGTGGAGGAGGAGGACTAGGCCGACCCCATGTTGACAGGGATAAGGCCGTCAAGGTGAGCAGGGTGAGCATGTATAAAGGGACAAATCAATGTTTTTTTATATTTGATTCTAAATGGCGTTGTGGCACCAAGTCCCAATTCTACTTTTGTTCAAAGAATACTACCTTGTTTACGTCATCATCATTTATTGAAACCATGCGACAACAAGAATGAACACATGCCTTGTATATGTGCTATCTACACTCACACATTCGGCATCGTAGCCACATTGAAATATAGGTGAATATGAAATAATATCATTCATTTTAAGCATGTCAACTCGAAGAATACTTATCAGAGTTACATAATACCTGTTGGAGTTATTAAGCCAAACAAATTAGTTTCATTCATATATAAGGTAACTTTTATTTCGGCAAATGCCTAACTGAAATATTGAAATTCATTAAAACGAAATGACATACTTTCACATCCATGCAGACCGTTCGGTGAGCCAATCCCACTTGCGCACACGCAGACGTAACTTCCGTTGGTGTTCTCACATACCGCGCCGCCAGCTATGTCACACAGGTGGCGCCCTCCGTGTGGAGTGGCCGCATCACACTCATTGACATCTTCAAAAGACAGGCAACCAACTTGGTTATTTGATTATATCTGTGTACATACACGCACACGCACACACACACGTACACACACACGCACTCGCACACACGCACACGCACACGCACACACACACACACACACACACTCACATACATACACACACACACACACACATCATGCACTATGTATTATGTATACTGCAATGGAGATTCCACGAATGATTAAAACTTATTATGTGGAAGGTGATACGAACCTTTGCATTTTACTTTGCCGTTGCCATAGTAACCGTAGTTGCAGTGACACTTGTAGCCGTTGTCGATGTCGACACAGACAGAGTTGGCGTCACACACGGCGGTCCCCTCCGCACATTCGTCCACAGCTGAAAGTAAACAAACACTCGTCCACAGCTGCAAGTAAACACATACTCGTCCACAGCTGTAAGTAATCAAACACTCTTCCACTGATGTAAGTAAACAACACACTCGTCCACAACTGTAAGTAAACAAACACTCGTCCACAGTTGCAAGTAAACACACACTCGTCCACAGCTGTAAGTAATCACACACTCTTCCACAGATGTAAATAAACAAACACTCGTCCACAGCTGTAAGTAAACAAACACTCGTCCACAGCTGTGGTAATCACACACACTTCCACAGCTGTAAGTAAACACACGCTCTTCCACAGCTGTAAGTAAACACACGCTCTTCCACAGCTGTAAGTAAACATACACTCGTCCACAGCTGTAAGTAAACAAACACTCGTCCACAGTTGCAAGTAAACACACACGCGTCCACAGCTGTAAGTAAACACACTCTTACACAGATGTAAATAAACAAACACTCGTCTACAGCTGTAAGTAAACAAGCACTCGTCCACAGCTGTGGTAATCACACACACTTCCACAGCTGTAAGTAAACACACGCTCTTCCACAGCAGTAAGTAAACACACGCTCTTCCACAGCTGTAAGTAAACATACACTCGTCCACAGCTGTAAGTAAACAAACACTCGTCCACAGTTGCAAGTAAACACACACGCGTCCACAGCTATAAGTAAACACACTCTTACACAGATGTAAATAAACAAACACTCGTCCACAGCTGTAAGTAAACAAACATTCGTTCACAGTTGCAAGTAAACGCACACTCGTCCACAGCTGTGGTAATCTCACATTCTTCCACAGCTGTAAGTAAACACACGCTCTTCCACAGATGTAAGTAAATAAACACTCGTCCACAACTGAAAGTAAACACACACTCGTCCACAGCTGTAAGTAAGCAGACAATCGTCCACAGCTGTAAATAAACAAACACTCGTCCACAGCTGTAAGTAAACAAACACTCGTCCACAGTTGCAAGTAAACACACACGCGTCCACAGCTGTAAGTGAACACACACTCGTCCAAAACTGTAAGTAAACACACTCTCGTTCACAGCTTTAACTAAACACACACTCGTCCACAGCTTTAACTAAGCACACTCTCGTCCACAGCTTTAACTAAACACACTCTCGTCCACAGCTTTAACTAAACACACTCTCGTCCACAGCTTTAAACGAACCCACTCTCGTCCACAGCTTTAACTAAACACACTCTCGTCCACAGCTTTAACTAAACACACACTCGTCCACAGCTTTAACTAAGCACACTCTTGTCCACCCACATCTTTAACTAAACACACTCTCGTCCACAGCTTTAAATGAACCCACTCTCGTTCACAGCTTTAACTAAACACACTCTCGTCCACAGTTTTAACTAAACACACTCTCGTCCACAGCTTTAACTAAACACACTCTCGTCCACAGCTTTAACTAAACAAACTCTCGTCCACAGCTTTAACTAAACACACTCTCGTCCACAGCTTTAAACGAACCCACTCTCGTCCACAGCTTTAACTAAACACACTCTCGTCCACAGCTTTAACTAAACACACTCTCGTCCACAGCTTTAACTAAACACACTCGTCCACAGCTTTAACTAATCACACTCTCGTCCACAGCTTTAAATGAACCCACTCTCGTCCACAGCTTTAACTAAACACACTCTCGTCCACAGCTTTAAATGAACCCACTCTCGTCCACTGCTATGAAGAAATACAGGAACAATGGTAATGCACATGATTTTTCCGCGACGTTTGTGTCGGTGACATACGTTTACATGAATTGTTAGAATTGGCATACAAAAACACAGTGCATATATCAGACATATGTGTAGAGCCCACTGTTGTATAGGCAGTTAACTTCATCCATATATATATAATTATGAACTATGATCTTCTCCTTATGTGTCTCAATTTGAATATTGACCGGTATAGGGTATATTACACAAAATAACACAAAAGCAAGTAATATAGTGGTTGACTTAACACTCTCTCTCAAAAGTTTGAGTTTTGTAAAAGCTGCTCACGGTCACACGTGTGTCCATCTCCCCTCAGTGGGGAGATACAGGTGCAGACGGCCCGGCGTGCCACGCTCACACAGGTCGCATCCTTGTGACACGCGCCGGGAATGTCGCAAGGTTGGGTGACTGTCAACAGTAAATGCAAAATCATGTTTGCATAATTTGGTAAATGTAGCCTCAAATTGTTGTTTTTCACAGTTATCTTTAATAACTCAAACCTGTTACAAATCACCATGTTTTAGGATTACCCTGGGGTATGTGTAGAATAACTGAACAACTATGTTAAGCTTTCTATGATAGTGCTGCTAAAACTGGTGGAGGCAGACTTTGAAAGGAAGGAAAGAATGATGTCATCATCGTATTTCTGGTGTAGTCATTTCTAGGGTTAGCCTATTTTTATTTACTCATAATAAAGCTCTTGCAAATGCAAATCTAACGAATTGTTACTTGTTATTATGACATCACTGTTCAGTTATCAAATATAGACTGTTTCACCCACCCTAATGTTGATCTCACACAACATGCCACTATACAGATGTGTATGAACGTAAGTAATCATTAGATTATAGAGTGTAGTTAACCGGAATATATTATATATACCAGCCATGTGCTTACACCACATTCATACTAATGTTCTGTTGATTTTGATCATTATTCATTATTCGGTCTTGGGAACATTGCGTTACTCCGGGATAAAGATAATGACGAGTCCAATGAGAGGTAACTTGTTAACGTACGACTTTCATTCTCCAGATATGTACTATTGTTTTTACCCTATCCCTCATTTTGGACAACGTAACGTGCGCTGCTCAAGTTCATTTTTCTCATGTTGCAAACAAACTGGAAGATATCTCGTAACGAACTTTTTACCCAAAGTGCCCCAAGCTGTGGAATAGCCATTTATGTAAAACACAACAGGTTGCCCCAGAGTTTTGGAACCAAAATCGTTTTCTAGGCACATTTATAATACTGGCCGTCCGGCCTAATTAGTATCAGTGTTGGTGTAATCATATTAATAAAAATACTCATAAGTACGCGCAGGCGCACGCCCACATACGCACGCACATACACACGCACACAAGCTCTCCCCTCTCCCTCTCCCTCTCCCTCTCCCTCTCCCTCTCCCTCTCCCTCTCCCTCTCCCTCTCCCTCTCCATAATGGTTGATGACTAAATGTATTCCAATGTACAGACATACCCGACGCCGTCGCTAATTCCCCAAAGGCGCTCTTACACTTACATATGCATTCGACACCCTTGCCCATTTACCCGGCTCCAAAGCGCACTTATATTTACAGATGCAATCGACGCCGTCGCCCGTGTACCCGGCTACAACGCGCATTTATACTTACAGATGCATTCGACGCCGTCGCCCGTGTACCCGGCTCCAAAGCCCACTTATACTTACAGTGGCATTCGACACCGTCGTCCATATACCCGGCTCCAAAGAGCACTTATACTTACAGTGGCATTCGACACCGTCGTCCATTTACCCGGCTCCAAAGAGCACTTATACTTACAGTTGCATTCGACACCGTCGTCCATTTACCCGGCTCCAAAGCGCACTTATATTTACAGATGCAATCGACGCCGTCGTCCATTTACCAGGCTCCAAAGCGCACTTATACTTACAGTGGCATTCGACACCGTCGCCCATTTACCCGGCTCCAAAGCGCACTTATATTTACAGATGCAATCGACGCCGTCGTCCATTTACCCGGCTCCAAAGAGCACTTATACTTACAGTGGCATTCGACACCGTCGTCCATTTACCCGGCTCCAAAGAGCACTTATACTTACAGTGGCATTCGACACCGTCGCCCATTTACCCGGCTCCAAAGAGCACTTATACTTACAGTGGCATTCGACACCGTCGCCCATTTACCCGGCTCCAAAGAGCACTTATACTTACAGTGGCATTCGACACCGTCGTCCATTTACCCGGCTCCAAAGAGCACTTATACTTACAGTGGCATTCGACACCGTCGTCCATTTACCCGGCTCCAAAGCGCACTTATATTTACAGATGCAATCGACGCCGTCGTCCATTTACCCGGCTCCAAAGCGCACTTATACTTACAGTGGCATTCGACACCGTCGTCCATTTACCCGGCTCCAAAGCGCACTTATACTTACAGTTGCATTCGACACCGTCGTCCATTTACCCGGCTCCAAAGAGCACGTATACTTACAGTGGCATTCGACACCGTCGTCCATTTACCCGGCTCCAAAAAGCACTTATACTTACAGTGGCATTCGACACCGTCGTCCATTTACCCGGCTCCAAAGAGCACTTATACTTACAGTGGCATTCGACACCGTCGCCCATTTACCCGGCTCCAAAGAGCACTTATACTTACAGTTGCATTCGACACCGTCGCCCATTTACCCGGCTCCAAAGAGCACTTATACTTACAGTGGCATTCGACACCGTCGTCCATTTACCCGGCTCCAAAGAGCACTTATATTTGCAGTTGCATTCGACACCGTCGTCCATTTACCCAGCTCCAAAGCGCACTTATACTTACAGTGGCATTCGACACCGTCGCCCATTTACCCGGCTCCAAAGAGCACTTATACTTACAGTGGCATTCGACACCGTTGCCCATTTACCCGGCTCCAAAGCGCACTTATACTTACAGTGGCATTCGACACCGTCGCCCATTTACCCGGCTCCAAAGAGCACTTATACTTACAGTGGCATTCGACACCGTCGCCCATTTACCCGGCTCCAAAGCGCACTTATACTTACAGTGGCATTCGACACCGTCGCCCATTTACCCGGCTCCAAAGAGCACTTATACTTACAGTGGCATTCGACACCGTGGCCCATTTACCCGGCTCCAAAGCGCACTTATACTTACAGTGGCATTCGACACCGTCGCCCATTTACCCGGCTCCAAAGAGCACTTATACTTACAGTTGCATTCGACACCGTCGTCCATTTACCCGGTTCCAAAGAGCACTTATACTTACAGTGGCATTCGACACCGTCGTCCATTTACCCGGCTCCAAAAAGCACTTATACTTACAGTGGCATTCGACACCGTCGTCCATTTACCCGGCTCCAAAGAGCACTTATACTTACAGTTGCATTCGACACCGTCGCCCATTTACCCGGCTCCAAAGAGCACTTATACTTACAGTGGCATTCGACACCGTCGCCCATTTACCCGGCTCCAAAGAGCACTTATACTTACAGTGGCATTCGACACCGTCGCCCATTTACCCGGCTCCAAAGAGCACTTATACTTACAGTGGCATTCGACACCGTCGCCCGTGTACCCGGTTCCAAAGCGCACTTATATTTACAGATGCATTCGACACCGTCGCCCGTGTACACGGCCCCAAAGCGCACATATACTTACAGATGCACTCGAAGCCATCTCCGTCGTACCCAGCCCGAAAGGCGCACTGATACTTATAGATGCACTCGAAGCCATCTCCGTCGTACCCGGTCCCAAAGGCGCACTGATACTTACAGATGCACTCGAAGCCGTCGCCATCGTACCCGGGTCGACAGATGCACTTGTAGGCCGTCGACGTCGGGATGCAGTCGGCTTGTTTGTGGCAGTTGTTGGTTCCCAGAGGGCCGCACGGGTTAGGGATGTGTTGACAAGTGATACCGTCCCCAATGTACCCGCGCAGACACTCACACGTGAAGCTGCCATTCGTGTTGCGACAGAGTGAGTTGATGTCACAGTTGGCAATACCCAGCTGACACTCGTTGAGGTCTGAAGATACAACGGGGTATTCGTGAAGACATATTAGTGGATATGTGTTTATATTAACAATACAACAATGTTACGTCTATATTATCGTTCCGACTACTGTTACAATATGTTTGATAACTTAATTTGATTTATTAAAATATTACTAATTGTTTTCCTGTGTCAGAAGGATTGCATTATTAAGGTATTGTTTTAGTTCGTAAGTCGTTATTGCATTATTAAGGTATACTTTTAGTTCTTAAGTCCTTATTGCATTATTAAGGTATACTTTTAGTTCTTAAGTCCTTATTGCATTATTAAGGTATACGTTTAGTTCTTAAGTCCTTATTGCATTATTAAAGTATACTTTTAGTTCTTAAGTCCTTATTATAATATGTTGTTGTATTTGGTCTATAGAGAAAAATGGTACCTCATTTTTTTTAATATTAACACATGTTATACGTGTAATACAAATATTGTCTCACCGGGTTTCAGTAGTTATTTGTGTCATATCCGGCCGTACGAAGAGACGTGTTTACCAAATACACTAAGCTACTACTATATTTCGTATATCTAACTACAAATAATGTTTAATACAAATGTATCCCACTGATCGAGGTAATACTGTTTTCTTGCTGCCTATGTGCGTGCGTGTGTACGTGTCTACGTGTGTGCGTGCGTGCATGTACGTCAGTGAGTGTATGCGGGCCTTTACTTATATGCCGTCTTGTGGGAGAGTTGAAGTGTATGCGGATCACAGTATACGCTATACGTCCAACATAGCATAACTGGAATCTACTTACCCGTGCAGGTGATGCCGTCTCCGTAGTATCCATCCACGCAGGCGCATGTGTAGCTTGCCGCCGTGTTGGTGCACGTCGCGTTGTCGTGGCAGATGTTCGTGGCTGAACTAGCGCACTCGTTGATATCTGCAAATTAATATATTACCACAAATAATAGATGTTTATGACGGAACTAGCGCACTCGTTGAGATCTGCAAATTAACATAATAAATAACAGATGTTCGTGGGTGAAATAGCGCACTCGTTAATATCTGCAATTTAAGCGACCGTAAAAACAAATAGAGTACGCAGAAATATGCAAGACCATCAAAAAGAAAGCGAATGAGGACATCAGGAAGTACATTATGGCATTATGGCATTATGGCATCAAAGACAACTACACCAGTGACAGTCCACCATCGGTGACAGTCCACATACACAAAATGAGCAACAAGATCAACATCAAGAGGGTACGACAGGGTGACACCATATCGCCCAAGCTGTTTACAGCAACACTCGAAAGCATATTCCGAAGACTGACCTGGGAAACCAGAGATTTGAAGATAGACGGAGAATATCTCAGTCATCATAGCTTCGCCGATGACATACTCGTATGCGCTACTATATCGCAAGAACTACACAAATGCTGCAGGAGCTAGCTGATGAAAGTGAAAAATAAGGTCTGAAGATGAACATTTCGAAGGGAAAAGTGATGCCAGAAAATGACACACCAATTTATATCAAAACCACGCAGATAGAGAAAATTGAAAGCTACGTCTATCTGGGACAGCGATCAGTATCAGAGACGAAAACCCAGACACGGAGATTCAAAGAAGAATCACCGTCGGCTGGACATCATTCACCAAACACCACGACATCTTCAAGGGTAACTTTGGAACCTGCTTGAAGAGACAAGTCTACAACAAATGCGTACTTCCAGCGATGACAATTTGGCGCGGAAACATGGGCACTCACCATGCAGGCAAAGAACAAGTTGGCAGCCGCACAAACAAAGATGGAAAGAAGTATGTTAAACATCACATATCGGGAGAGAAAAACAAACATCTGGGCAAGAGAGAGGACAAATGTCATAGCCGTGATAGAACAAATCAGAAGACAGAAGTGGACCTGGGCAGGGCACATCAGCAGACTACGAAATAGCCGATGGACATCGCGTATCACAACCTGGAGACCATATGAAAGGAAACGATGTAGATGAAGACAGGTGAGACGGTGGAGAGACGAATTAGACGAATATTGGAAGGGCACCATCTGGCAGAGGATAGCGCAAGACAGCCATATTTTGAAGAGGCCTTCGCCCAACCACGGGACACTACCGCTGCACAATGATGATGATGATGAGCCCTCTAGCCCCCCCCCCCGGTTCCGGCGCCTTAGTGTCCGTTTAATTATGTAGTCCAGCAACGTACCAACACATGCGGTGCCAACGACGGTGAAGCCTGGCTTGCACTGACACTGGTAGGATCCAAGCGTGTTGAAGCATTCTTCATTCTCCGGGCATTCGGTTCCTAGCTGACACTCATCTTTGTCTGCAAAATGAAACTACAATAGCACACAGCAGACCGGGGTAACGTGGCACTGGATCACAATTAGTTCAAGCTGATACCACTAGCACCATCTAATGTGCAATTATGCAATAAAAACACGATAAGATAGCATTACCGCAACGGCACAATACAATCGCTTGCCAAATCAATCGACTTCTTCGCTCTGTGCCGGAAATATACATGTATGACATTTTAGACTTAAATGTGACCAAACTGTAATGTACCCCGTAATGAAAAGGCACAACCTGCTTCCAGTTGAAACTCAACGCTCTATCATCTACATATACTAGAGTAGATACGAGATATAATTTTATTTACTGACGAAATGGAATATATGAATTGCATTATATAACGGTATATATGTGTGTGTGTGTGTGTGTGTGTGTGTGTGTGTGTGTGTGTGTGTGTGTGTGTGTGTGTGTGTGTGTGTGTGTGTGTGTGTGTGTGTGTGTGTGTGTGTGTGTGTGTGTGTGTGTTTCTGGAGTGAGTATAAACGATTAAGTAATATGTCAACAAAGGCGAATATCTTCAAACAGCCAGTAATACCAATCAAAATGTTTTGATTATGTGAAGCACAAATGGTAAAACAACTTTATCAACTCTACCTTCACAATAATATCCATTGCCCCAGAATCCAGTAGCGCACGTGCACCTGTAGCTTCCGGGTGTGTTTGTACATGTCGAATTAGCATGACACTCGGTTGAGTTTGACTCGCATTCATTCTCGTCTAAAAGTGATAGAAATTGGAATTAGCTACTTGGAATTAGCTGCCTTTGTGCATTGCATATACAAAAATACAACTTCGTTAGTTTACGTACGTAGTTCAAGCAATTATGACAGTTGGCAATGTTGTCAAATTTACATAACAGTGTACCAGTTTTTGTTGTATTTAACATAACAGTGCTTACATAGAGACCCACCTAAAGTGTATGAATGCTGTGATCATTATAAAAAATAGAAGATAATAATATCGATTAAACCATGGTAGTTTGTTTAAAACAATACCAAATAGAAAGCTAGTATATCAGGTTAACACAAGGCATACAGATAAATAAACAATAAAAACTATTGCAGCAAAATAAAATATTGAAAACGAAAATATAACAATTACTACATAAATAAGCAGTTTTATAAAACATGTGTAAATAACTGTATGCATAATGTATTTAGTAATATCAAACTAAAATATGAGTATGTAGGACCCACGTGTACTGCCACAATTACCATCTAAATACAGTGCTGTAAAACACTTGACCAGTGCTAGTTTAGAGAGTAACAGAAACGTAATACAACTGAAATTAGAAATACAATATGTATACGTAACAGTATGAAACCAAAAGTTTTATAAGAATCCAAAACAAATTATAAAAATATATACCTACTCATCCTACTAAAATGGAAAACATTGTTATATTGTTTGTAAATAAAATTTACAATTAAGTTAAGTTTATAATGCTGACTCCCAGCAGATGGGTGGGTGTATTTCTGTAAGTTGTCGTTTTCCCTATTTGATATTTTTGCATCACAATTACACATGTCACATTGACACCCGCCGATTCAGCGACACATATAACACACCCGCACAGACGTGTCCATTACTTTTGTACCCGTCGACACAACGGAACATGTAACATACCGGCACAGAAGTATCCGTCACCTTGATACCCGTCGACACAGCGACACGTATATCCACCCATTGCAACGCTAGCACAGCGCGAATTCTTGTGACATCCGCCATTACGGTCGCAGCCATTCGCCGCTGTCGTTGAAACAGTAGACACATTTCACGTGTTGAGGAATTATTCGTCTTTGCTATCTATATATTTTAATATGCTGACTTGGAGATACTGTACATGCCTACGCTTATGTTTTTCGCGTCCTTGGATAATTGACTTAGTTATTCGCTTTTTTCGATGCAAAAATCGTGTGTTCAGCCATTCTCCGTGTAGTGTACTTAATCGATTTATCAGGACATTTGTATCTGCTGCATACAATGCTGTAACTGGCGAGGGCAGAAATAATTATCTACGCAGCGAGTTTATGTTAAAAGTACTGTAATGGTGGTACTCGCCTCCCTTGGTGTGGTGCTCCATAGGTCGGTGTAAGTTAGTTAGTTAGCTAGTTAGGTTAGTTAATAAGTTAGTCAGTCAGTCAGTCAGTTAGTTACAATAATAGTTCAAGACAGATGCGTGATGTCACATGCACAGTAACCATGAGTTCTTACAGTACTAAATGTGTTAACAACTTGATATCGCAGTTGTTAAATGGTAGGTTTATACACCTCAATGGTGCTGCTCAATCATTACAGAAAACTAATTTCTCCACACAGGGTGAATTGCGCATCGTATAACAGTATACGTAGAGACAGCATGTGTTAAAGGAATCACGTCGTTATCGACGGAATTCCCAACGTCTCAGCGTCAATCATTAACTTTGCATCGCAACAGAACACAGTTTGACAGACAGACAGACAGACAGACAGACAGGCAGTAGTTTTTATTTTGATCCATAAACATATCACTCAACAAGTGAGTATGTAAAGTAAAATCACAAAATAGTATATATATATATATATATATACACGTGATAATATATATATATATATATATATATTATCACGTGTGGGTCAGGGAGATTCTCACTAAGACAAAAGGACCGGTCTCGTGGGAGCCAACCAGTTATATTAATGACAACTCCTAGTAAGTAGCAATAATCGGTCAACAGATTAAGTCAAGCAAGGCCTATAACTAGACATCATACATGATAATGGACGACTGGTTATTCATCCAAAGAGGTACACAAAAATATGTTTTCCTATCTGTTATGTTATGGCAAACATAACAATTTCGTAATGTACACACAGGTGGATAAGTCTGCAAATAATAATGTTTAACATACATTGCAAACCCGTGTAAGCTGTGAGTGTCAACTTTATTTTTTATTAAATCAGGTGCATTAATGATAGCATGCGGCAAGGTGTATCTGAGGCTCTGTTTCGCAAATTCGTGTTGTACCCTGATTGTGTGTATATTATATTGTCCACGTGTGTTGAAATTGTGAATGCTATTGGTTTGATGAAGCGATAAATTTTGAAGGTAAACAGGAAGTTTGTTAAGTACAAATTTATAAAATAGTTTTAGTTCTTGTGATTTCAATATGTGCTCTACTTTTAATAATACAAGACTTTTAAATAGTGGTTCAGTGTGAACATTATATTTGCTTACACTAATAATTCGGACAAGTTTCTTTTGAAGTTTCTGAATTATGTCATATTTGTAACCCCAAGAGGTTATGCCATTGTCCAAGTGTGGCAATATCAGTGTATTGTACAATATAATCTTTATATTAAGAGGTAATAACTGTTTTAGTCTATTCAATACACCTAACGTCCTTGAAACCTTATTTGAAATTATGTCAATGTGATTTTTCAAATTAAATTGTTCTTTAAAAGTTATTCCACGAAAATTAAATTCTCCCACTCTACCAATAGTAGTGTTATCTGTGATTCATAATGGGGAAGTCACGTTTTTATTCTGGTTGTTTTGAAAAGCGTGCACTTAGTTTTGCTTAAGTTTAGAGACAATTTGTTAAGTGTTAGCCATTCAGTATTTTTCCCAGTTCCTTATTTATAGTAACGTCTACGTTTCCATATTGTTCATATGTTGAAAATGAGTCAAGAGTACCTGACAGGGTGGTATCATCAGCATACATTATAAAATTAAACTTTTGGCTGGCCTTGGCAAAATCATTAATGGATACAATAAACAACAGTGGGCCTAAAATCGAGCCTTGAGGTATACCAGTTGAAATATTATGCATTTTTGATTTTACATCTTCTTTTTCAACATACTGTTTTCTATTTGTTAAATAATTTCGAATTAAATTTAATGCTACTCCTTTTACGCCATAATATTCTAATTTATATGACATTGCATATTATCGGCGGTGTCCTTGTCAAATCCAACAACGACATAAACTATTATTACTCACGTGTGCCATTCCACAAAAGAAGATCATGCTAGTTTTTAAAAGTTACTTTATAGATATGTAAATAAATAAAATGCATAAATTATTTTTTTAATGATTTATTTAACTATGACAGTGCCTATTTCTTTACAACATCCTGGTCAGTGCCAACAACTATAAGGTTTTCCTATAATTGAAGCAAATATACATACGCAGACAGTCCCAGCCGTCTCCGTGAAACCCTGCATTACATAAACACTGGAATCCACCGACGGTGTTCCTGCATTCAGCAAACTCCGAACAGTCGTGTCTTTTTTCCAAACACTCGTCGATATCTGTAAAGAACAACTTATTTTATATATGACATCAGGAAATAAATAAGCCAATCAGTATCCCAGTCAGTCACTATGGCCGCATGGCCAATCTGTTGACCAAAAGAAAGGACTGTGTGTGCATTCTGTTGCCAGGGTAATGAGCACCGACGGTCTCAACTAATGTAATGTGTTTTAAGAAAGTGTCATAAAATGCATTAAACACCATGTGTTAGGCCTACTATATTTTATAGCGTACCTACCTTTGGCGATGATATTGCTAACTGCAAAATAGCAACATATTGCTTGAACAGTTGAAGACTTGAATATGCAAACATATAGCCTAGTGCATTACATGAAGTACAATCCGTGTTAAGTAATATAACAACGTAACAAAGGCTCCTGGAGATCTTACGGAGGGAAACGATCTAGAGGAAGACCGGCGAGAAGGTGGAGAGACTGGAAAGGCACCATTTGGCAGAGGATAGCGCAAGACAGGCATATCTGGAAACGACATGCTGAGGCCTTCGCCCAACCACGTGGCACTACGGCTGCACAATGATGGTGATGATGATAATGATGATGATGATGAATAAGGGCTAAGGTTAGGACGAATCTGTGCAGTGTTTTCCTTCCCCGCGGAAAGGTTAGGATTGGGGATGCGGTTATGGTTAGGACGTACCTGTGCAGTGCTTGCCGTCCCCACGGAAGGGTTGAGGTTAACGTTAGGACGTACCTGTGCAGTGCTTGCCGTCCCCACGGAAGAGTTGAGGTTAACGTTAGGACGTACCTGTGCAATGCTTGCCGTCCCCCCGGAAGCCAGCCTGACAGCGGCACGAGTAGCCGCCCGGGTAGTTGGTGCAGTCGGCGTTTACGTGACACTCGTTGTTCGTCTTTCCCCCCGTCTCGCATTCGTTGATGTCCACGCATTTCTCGCCGTCGCCTTGGTAACCACTCTCACATTCACACTGCGAGTTCATGCAGATAGCGTTGGCAGGACAACCGCAGTCGGAGGTCACTAAATCAAACAATCAATTTAATTTGTTTGAAACGTACTATAGAACGAACAAAATCAGTTACCAATCAAAACCAAGTCACGCATACAATACACGAAGGTAAGTGTGCGTAATGAGGTAATATTAATACATTGTGTGGCCATAGTTAATTAGAATTTAAAACCACATGGTTCATTTCGTCATAATGATGGTGTAACGTGCATAAATAGCCATACGTATACATGTATATACGTAAAGACACTTTAATTAAAGGGCGACAAATATAACCGATGCGTTACACAAACAGAAAACATAATAACAAACTTTATTCATATAAGTTTAAAACGTTGATCAACACCAAATGACGTGCTCATTTACTATGCACTGTTTGTCTAAATTTTAATGAATATATGATATGTTGGCCCCATAAGTGAATAAGGTGTTTACATACATTTAACAATATGATTATCTTTGATATCTAACCCATAATGGTATTTGCATCCGATGTCATAGCAAATGTTGCATGCATCTAATATAGTTGTACATCCTTAGGTGCCGGAACTGGGGGTGGGTTGGGGGCTCAGCCCCAATTTGTTATGGGAAGCTGGAGATAAGATTTCCTCCCAATATGTCGGGAAGGTTGTGCATTTTCCGGTGGAAATGTGTTGGTGCGGCTGGGAATATAATTGCCCCCCCCCCAATATTTTGGAGCAAATTTGCAAATTGTTGCTGAGCCTGCAGGTGTTGTTTTGGCGTGCCTCAAGGAGGATGCAACTGGAAATTTTCAGAGAGCCCCAATGTGTGCTTTTGGTGAGCCTCAAGGGGGTTGCAAATCGAGGTTTTTGGAGAGCCTGGAGGTGTTTTTTGGTGACCCTCATGGTGTGCAACAAGTCGAGGTTTTTAGAAAGTGTGTGATGGTGGGGTATTTTGGCGAACCTCAAAGGGAGTTGCAATTAGAGGGTTTTTATGAGCTTAAAAAAATGTGGACGTCTACAGCGGAGTGGTGCTGAAACTCCGGCTCAGCCCATCCAACAGTAATTTCGTTCCGAGATTCAGACTTTATTAAACTGGTACGTACATTTGGTGCAGACCTTGCCGTCGCCCGTGTATCCCTCCTTGCACGCACACAGGTAGTGGCCGATGGTGTTTGTGCACGTGGCGTGTTCACTGCACGCCGCCGTTAGCGTCGAACACTCGTCCTCGTCTAATTATAATAATAATAATAATAATATAAAAGGACACTTATACAGCGCCATAAATCTAGATACATCGATTTGGATTCACTTAAAATACCGTAAAATTAATGATAATAAATTCATTAAAATAAGTGACAATATATAAAATTAAAAAAACTTATTTAAAGATCATAATTAAATATATAATAATAATAAACAAGTAAAGACATGGTGTAATGAATGTGAAAACATAATATAATAATAAAAATAAAATTGTATAAATTTAGTGGTGGTGTTAAGCAAACCGGAAAAGATAAGTCACACGTCAAAAGGTTGTCATCATCTAGCTTGGAAGTGCATTCCATTTTTGTGGAGCAGAGATCAAGAACGTTATGTTGCTGTATACACGAATATCACATCACCATATCAGTGGACACGCCACGACATGGACAAACTAGATACTGCTGTAAATGGTGTATTATTAAAAACAGTCGCGAGATTCTGTGCCAGACAACTATTCGGACAAACGACATCACAGACGCAATGCTTCCACGCAAACAAGCACATATTTTCGTTTAATGTTTAACATTTATTTGTGTGCTTCGAACTAAAGTAGCCAGTTTGAGTTTGTCGAGCTGACTAATATGCATGTAGTCATCTACGTGATAACAACAATACGTCAGTCCACACCGTCCGTCGACCCACAACATCAGTCCGCTTACAACATCCGTCGGCCCACAACTTCCGTCGACCCACAACGTCCTTCAGTACACAACTTCCGTCGGCCGACAACATCAGACCGCTTACAACTTCCGTCGACCCACAACGTCCTTCAGTACACAACGTCCGTCGGCCGACAACATCAGTCCGCTTACAACTTCCGTCGACCCACAACGTGCTTCAGTACACAACGTCCGTCGGCCGACAACATCAGTCCGCTTACAACATCCGTCGGCCCACAATTTCCGTCGATCCACAACGTCCATCAGTACACAACGTCCGTCGGCCCACAACGTCCTTCAGTACACAACGTCCGTCGACCCACACTGTCCGTTGGCCCACAACGTCCGTCGGCCCACAAAGTCCGTCCGCCCACAACGTCCTTCAGTACACAACGTCCGTCGAGCCACACTGTCCGCTGGCCTACAACGTCCGTCGGCCAACAACGTCAGTCCACCCACAATATCCTTCAGTACACAACATCCATCGACCCATAACGTCCGTCCGTCTACAACGTTCTTCGGCCCACAACGTCCGTTGGCCCACAACGTCCGTCCGCCCATAACGTTCGCCAGTACATATTTTCTAGGCCTACCACGTCAGTCGATCACAACGCCCTTCAATAAACAACGTCCGTCGGCCCACCACGTATGTCGACCCACAACGTCCATCAGTACACAAAGTCCGTCGGGCCATAACGTCCGTCAGGCCACAACGTCCTTCAGTACACAACGTCCGTCGATCCACAACGTCCATACGCTTGACGTAAGGTCGTTAATAGTATAGTAATAGAGAAAAAACTTTAAAGGCCACTTACCGCAGTAATCGAAACCATCACCACTCATGTAAAATGGACATTTGCATGTCCAACCGCCAAACAAATCGATACATTCGGCGGCTGGATGACAGCGGTCAACATAGCTGCAATCGTCGTCATCTAAAAATTAAAAGTCAAACAACTAATACATTTTTTAACAAAATACATTCGATATCTTACCAAATTCAAAATATTATTCAATACAGTGAAAATGCGAACACTGTTGAAATATTCAAGCAACTAATAGTAGATATGACAGTCATATTAACACTGTGGTTACAATAACGGGTTACAATAAACATCCTGATGAAACATGTCAGATGACGTGCATATATCATTGCATGTCAACCGAACAATTATTTATTTAAAGCTTTTAGCGAATTTTATATCGCTAAGTGTTGATAATAAAGAAAACATCGGATGTTCGGTCACCGGAAATACCAACAATTATCTGTGTCACCAGAGTAGTCACCTTGACATTTGTCGTCGTTGCGAGACATGTCAACTTTGAACCCTTTGTTGCAGACACAACGCATTTCTTTACTCTTGCACACTCCATAAGGACCGCACCCACAGACGTCTTCGGAAGGCGCTACAACATGTCACAACACACGCCGTAAGGACCGCACCCACACACGTCTTCTGAAGGCGCTACAACATGTTTTACAATACACGCCGTAAGGACCGCATCCACACACGTTTTCTGAAGGCGCTACAACATGTCACAATACACGCCGTAAGGACCGCATCCACACACGTCTTCTGAAGGCGCTACAACATGTCACAATACACGCCGTAAGGACCGCATCCACACACGTCTTCTGAAGGCGCTACAACATGTCACAATACACGCCGTAAGGACCGCATCCACACACGTCTTCTGAAGGCGCTACAACATGTCACAATACACGCCGTAAGGACCGCATCCACACACGTCTTTTGAAGGCGCAACAACATGTTTTACAATACACGCCGTAAGGACCGCATCCACACACGTTTTCTGAAGGCGCTACAACATGTCACAATACACGCCGTAAGGACCGCATCCACACACGTCTTCTGAAGGCGCTACAACATGTCACAATACACGCCGTAAGGACCGCATCCACACACGTTTTCTGAAGGCGCTACAACATGTCACAATACACGCCGTAAGGACCGCATCCACACACGTCTTCTGAAGGCGCTACAACATGTTTTACAATACACGCCGTAAGGACCGCATCCACACACGTTTCTGAAGGCGCTACAACATGTCACAATACACGCCGTAAGGACCGCATCCACACACGTCTTCTGAAGGCGCTACAACATGTCACAATACACGCCGTAAGGACCGCATCCACACACGTCTTCTGAAGGCGCTACAACATGTCACAATACACGCCGTAAGGACCGCATCCACACACGTCTTTTGAAGGCGCAACAACATGTTTTACAATACACGCCGTAAGGACCGCATCCACACACGTTTTCTGAAGGCGCTACAACATGTCACAATACACGCCGTAAGGACCGCATCCACACACGTCTTCTGAAGGCGCTACAACATGTCACAATACACGCCGTAAGGACCGCATCCACACACGTCTTCTGAAGGCGCTACAACATGTTTTACAATACACGCCGTAAGGACCGCATCCACACACGTCTTCTGAAGGCGCTACAACATGTCACAATACACGCCGTAAGGACCGCATCCACACACGTTTTCTGAAGGCGCTACAACATGTCACAATACACGCCGTAAGGACCGCATCCACACACGTCTTCTGAAGGCGCTACAACATGTCACAATACACGCCGTAAGGACCGCATCCAGACACGTCTTCTGTAGGCGCTACAACATGTCACAATACACGCCGTAAGGACCGCATCCACACGCGTCTTCTGAAGGCAAGCACGTCATAATACGTGCAGGTGAACATGTCACGCATCCGGACAGGTGTACATGTGGGGCGCAGTGTTTGAACGGTTAGAGTGCTGGACTGTCGTTCGAAGGAACCGGGTTTGGAACCCTGTTGCCGCCGGACCGAGGTTCGGTACTGGTTCGGCCGCTGTGCCGAACCTTGGGCAATTTCGTTCATTCTCTCATCTCATTCTCTAAAGCTCCTATGCCAGAATAATCAAAATATCTGATTGTGGGCATTTACTGGATGATGAAGATGAAGAAGAAGAAGATGATATACGTAGATGCATGTGTATGTGGCATACACTTGGGCAGGTGAATATGTCATACATACGTGCAGGTGAGCATGTCCGTCCGTCTCCCTTGTAACCATCGCAACAAGTGCACGTGAAGCCACCAGGGGTGTTCTCACAGACGGCGTTGGCGTCACAGTCGTCACTGTGCTCGGCACACTCGTCAATGTCTGACGTCAACATACAAACATATGACATTGATCACATCTTCAGTTCATTGGTCGATGTCACATACGTGCGGACGCACGCAGGCACGCACGCACGCGCGCACACGCAAACATACACAGAAGAAGACGAAGAAACAGAAACGGAAACAGAAGAAGAATTTATTTCATTTGACCAGTCAGACATTTCAAATAATACATATAATACATGCATGTGAAATTATAATTTTAAATAAAACTTCTGATAAACATGGTATATAATTGTAAAACTTAGAGGACAGGAGACTCCTCTAAGACTTTGATAGCCGCTCTCAAAGAGGCACCTAATAAACCAACATTAAACTAAATCAGTAGGCCAACAATGACATTCCTTTATTTAAAAAAAAATATATATATATATAAGACTCAATATATAAATCATATATCTGAATTTGTATGTATGTACGTGCTTAGGAAAAGTGAATGTGTGTGCGTGCGTGCATGCGCGCGTGCATGAGTGTGAGCATATGTGTGGTGTGAGCATGCTTACATGATTATAGTGTTGGCACTGTTTTGAGCTGTATAAAGTCGATTGGTAGTTGTCAGTTCATTTTGAATACATGTATAGCAATTTAGCCTTGTGCATATCACTCAGTAATTTGTAAAACAAAGTTTAACATACTTAGAAAATCCTTGTAAACTATGTACACTTTTTGTTGACTATATCTGGAATGTTATTAAGTAAAAGTTGCAAATTATGCCTAAGACATTTCTTTGCCTTTCATCATAGTTAAAAATTAGACTCATCCTGTTTTGTAAATAAACTGGTAAGTTACTGTGTAAGTATTTACAATAAAAGTTTTATTATTGTAATTTAAGTATGTCATCTACTTTTAACATACTGAGTTTTTTGTGAAGTGGTTCTCTACTGGAAATATAATTACTTATGGTAATAATATTCATGGCTTTCTTTTTTGAAATTTTATTATTTTACATGATAGCACAATTAATATGTGGCACAATTAATGATTCATGTAATATCACTTCAATTTGAAGATGCAACACATGTTTTAATTTATTTAAAATACCAATATTTTATAACAAGCATTTGAAATATTTTCATTGTTTTTTCCAGTTCAAATTTGTATCAATAATTAAACCTATGAAAGTTTCTTAACTTATTTCAGAATAAATGTATGTATATTTTTCTTTGCCTTTTGAAATGTCATGTATATATATTATGCTATGTTCAGTGATAATGTATTTATTTAGAGCCATTCATTTATATTAAAAAGGCTAAATGTTGGTCATATATGTAATTGCTGAACATGTTTAATGTACTTGATAGAGTTGTGTCAGCAGCATAAATGATGAAAATAAACAGTTTATTAGCTTGTGAAAAATCAGATATATAAAAAATTATGATGAATAACAGGGGTCCTAGGATTGAGCTTTGTTGTACACCTTTTGTCATTAAAAGCATATTTAATTTTATATTGTCAATTTTAGTATGTCGTTTACGATTATTTTAGGTAAGTGCTGATAAGTTCAGATTTGTTCCATGCATATGACAGTATTTTAATTTGTTAATTAAAATTAAATGGTCAATGGTATCAAAGGCTTTAGAAAGGTCTAGATAAATGTTTGTGGATATTTAATCCTTATTCAATTTGATTAGATTAATCCACTGGGCTGTGCAATAAATAGGTTAATGCTTTACAAAACCTGACAATGTTAGTTTTTTGCTTTACCTACCATCCAGTTGTTCAAGAAAAAGAGAGATACACAGACGGTGTTATTATGATGCACGTGGCGACCTTGTACGCTAAGGAGACTGTTCACCTTCACAGAAGACGCCGTTGCCGTTGTACCCGTCTCGACAGCTGCAGCTGTACCCAGGCTGTAGTTCTGTACAATCTGCCAGGGGATGACACGGGATGTCCGCACACTCGAGTATGTCTGCATTGCAATCATGGGATGCCGGTTAGCAATTAATAAACCAAATGAATCAGTGTTACGGCTGATACATAAGATATATATATATATAAGATGTATGGATATATTTCCAAAACGTCATGTAAAATAGACGTTCTAACAGGAACATTTCAGTGTCTGTGATGTGATTAGAAGCGAAACAACACAACAGTTTTTTTAAATGGACACAAGTAGCTTAATTTCATTCCTTTGAACAATATCATATCAAAAGCAGATGTCGTGGCATGATGTCACAATGACTACGTCTACGACAACAATGTCTACCCAATCACGTGACCCACCTTCACAACCTGCGTCGGTTGACAGGAATCCGTCCTGACATGTGCACACGTCATATGCCGCGACTCCACTCGTCACGCAGTAGCTGTCATTGTGACATGTCAACGAACAGCCAGGATCGTCAGCGCCTGTCACAGAGTGTCAGTGAATGTCACGATGTGCTATGAATGCTCGTAACCAAGTATATAAGCATATGGCAACCTATGACATATTTGATAGTTGTTGTGCTTTTCATGATGTCATTTGCCTGTCTCATAAGAACATAACCAAAATTCATATCCTCACATAATCAACAAAAAGGCAATCAACTATAAGCAGTGGAAAAGAAGCAACTTGCTTATGGTTCCTTGTTTTAATTATGACAGAAATCCATTATGTGCCGCAGTTCAAATAAGTGAAAATATGTTCCTGTGGATTATAATAAACCAAGTGAACAGCAGGTCGTGTTGAAGGATGATATTTTTGTTGATATGGCATATCACCAGTTTAACTAAGATGATTGTTTCCCGTATGTGGCCAAGCACTCGGGTATCTAGTCTAGTCAACTGGGAAACCGCGGAGTCAATTATATCGCCCAACTTTCAAAACAGCAGCAATAGTATCAAAACCGTCGATACATGCGACGATCTAAGGACTACATCCACTATACATGTGTGTCTATTTGCTGACACTATGATGAACTACACATGTAGGTGTAGCCAACGCCTTCTAAGGGTCTACTAGCTGACACAGTGACGACCTACGCAGACATATGTGGCCATCGCCTTGGAAGGGCGGCCGGCACTCGCAGTGGTACGAGCCCTCCTCCTCTACACACACGGCACGGTCGTCTTGCGAGTCACAGTCGTCCAAGTTAAGGTCGCACTCCTTGATGTCTGAAGTCAAATACGTCAAGTCTATATTACACAAACACTTGGTGCGCGGATGGGTACGTGTTTGCACGTGTGCGAGCGCGTATGTGTGAATACATGAACTTGTTTTCAAATGTGTGTAATCTACGTTGTATATTAGCTAAAATAAAATAGTTTTTTTCTAATTTGCAACACACATATCTCTCTGAACTACGAACATTTAAAATGTGGTGTATATTTTTAACATTTCCGTTACAGGTCACGCTTCCAAGGGATATCCTACATATTTCCAGATTATATATTTTCGATTTACATTGTGATATAGGTGGTGAATTAGTTGATGTCTCCGAAAAACACTACACTCGTGACAGTGTCAAATATATACAAATGACTTTGATGATAATTGATCACGCCATACATTACATTCGCACTGTAGCACAGCGTTGCTCTTCGTTCAGAAATAACCAATTGTTCATCTAACCAATGCACGTTTTGTTGATCAGGTCCTCCTCAAAGCCCGACTCGCATCTGCACGTGTACGACCCGTCAGTGTTGACACAGAATGCATTGTCCGGACACAAGGAGGCGCCACTCTCGCATTCGTTGTCGTCTGTCAACAGCGGTACGCAAGACCATCAATTGTTTACAAGAATAAATCAACAACAACAACAACAACAACAACACAGCAGACACATGAGGGGAACCCAAGAGAACTAGAATGTTTAGTTATGAGGCGGATGGAGGTTTGTGAGACAGAGGTGGTCTACAAACTGGAACCCAGAGGAAGAAGACGTATACAAACATGACACCGCCAACGGTGAAACAGATATGCATATCCTTATATTTCGGACAAAGTTAGACTCACCAAAGCAGTCATATTCTGCGATTATGTTGTAGCCGACAGGACATGTGCAGACGTAAGTATTTTTCGGGCCGTTGGTGCAGAGTGCGTCGATACCACACGCATACATGTCGTCACAGGGCATCACTGGAAAGGGAAACAATCAACCAATCAACCAATCAATCGAACCATCAGTTGTTTTTATTTGAACAAATGCACCACATTTAGTGGAACATTTAGTATAATAAATAACAAATACACTGTTTAAATTAAAATTGCGAAAGCAAAAACATAATGGCTAGATACCATTCAAGCAAGTGTCTATGTAATCCTTTTTTACTTATCTACGTTGACGTAATGTTTGTTATGTTATCTCCTTCTCGTAATGTGCCCTAATGTAATACTCTTATTTTAGTATTAAATATACCTATATTTACGTTGACGTAATGTTTGTTATGTTATCTCCTTCTCGTAATGTGCCCTAATGTAATACTCTTATTTTAGTATTAAATATACTTATATTTACTTTGACATAATGTTTGTCGTGTTATCTCCTTCTCGTAATGTGCCCTAATGTAATACTCTTATTTTAGTATTAAATATACTTATATTTACTTTGACATAATGTTTGTCGTGTTATCTCCTTCTCGTAATGTGCCCTAATGTAATACTCTTATTTTAGTATTAAATATACTTATATTGACTTTGACATAATGTTTGTCGTGTTATCTCCTTCTCGTAATGTGCCCTAATGTAATACTCTTATTTTAGTATTAAATATACTTATATTTACTTTGACATAATGTTTGTCGTGTTATCTCCTTCTCGTAATATAAATTGATGTAATACTCTTATATTAGTATTAAATATACCTATATTTACGTTGATATAATGTTTGTTGTGTTATATCCTTCTCGTAATGTAATCTAATGTATTACTTTTATTTTAGTATTAAATATACTTATATTTTCGTAGAATAATTACAGTATTAAATGAAACTACTGAGTATTACTCCAGCTATTATATTATATTCAGTAATATTTTTTAGTAATTTACCTTTAATGGTGCAGTATTTGACAGTATAATACATTAGTCATTGTAATAACCTTTAAGGCAGTAATATTTGATGTGATTTATCTAGCGTTGGTAATACCTTTATATAAATAGTTTTTTCGTGTAGTATTTTTAAAGAATTTTTATTTGGATTAGTACATCGGGAAGTGTAATTCGTTTTAGAAAGTAGTTATTGTTGTCATATGTAGATCATACTAATTACCTTTACTCACCTGATTGAAGAAATGGTTGTTCTGCGCTATCCACGACACCTTTACAACATTTAGTAATTAGGTGGTATCGGGCCATTTGGCTTCGGGGTTGTTGTGCCCCAACATGACACACACACACAAATGGGTGGTATTCTTAGGCCCCTTTGGGTCGCCCTCTCCGAGACTCTAAATTCGCCATTGCATGAAAAGTAGGCTGCGGTATAATTACTTATTTAGAGGAAATGCAACATATTACTATCTCAAACATAGCTTAAACGTAATTTATAAACATTTTATCGCACAGTCGTTTTTAAACACCGATTATTGCATATTAGATTTAAGTCAAAAATACACTTAAGCCTTTACCACGCATAACTCACCTAAAATTATTAATACACACACACGCACGCACGCACGCACGCACACACACAAACATAATACAAACATCCACATATAGCACAAATATTGACATAAGCTTCCATCGCAATTTCAAATAGGATTTCAAACAGACGCTAACCTAGTTCACAAGTGAAGCCGTTCCCTTTGTACCCGGTATCACAGAGACAGAAAGCGCGGCCCTCGACCGAATGGCAGGTGGCGTGGCGGTCGCAAGTGGTCACTGCACATGTGTCGATCTCTACAATCAACAAAACGCTGTCGAACTTACCACGACTTATAACAGTGATACCGTTGGCGTGACAACATAACGTAACACAACCTTCATTGCTCCAAACGAAGAACTCGTTTTACAACGTGCTCTCATAGATTGTAACGGATAACGCTGGCCTGTTGAATGCAGGTATGTTTAGCAACCAGCCTGTTGCTAGTGACACAAGATTTCACGTTAAATTGATTTTAAAACGGATACCCACACATTTCAAAAATGGGCTTTTGAATAACATGTCCGGTTTTTAACTTAGTTTCAAAAGTCAAGACAGCTTCTTAAGCCAATGCTCTATATATCACAAATTAACCTTACCAGGTATATTGTTAAGCAGACTATTTATTTGTAGAACACACGAACGACAAATACATTTCTGTTAGTGTATTATTTTTACAAATCATCGGTATGTATGACACATATACACATATGCACGCCAGCACACACGAACGAACGAACCGGCATATACAGTTACACACACTCTCATATAATACACACACACTCTCTCTCTCCGTCACTGTCTGTCTGTCTGTCTTCTTTCCCTTACTTTTTTTTTCTCTCTCTCTCTCTCTCTCTCTCTCTCTCTCCCTCTCTCTCTCCCTCTCTCTCTCTCTCTCTCTCTCCCTCTCTCTCTCGCTCTCTTTTCTTTCTCTCCCTCTCTTTCGATCTCCTCCCTCCCATTATAAAATACAAACATACCAATACTAGCATACACACCTGTGCATCCAGGCACGTCGTTAACCAGGTACCCGCTGCCCTGGTAGCCCGAGTGACAGATACATTCATAGACGTCATCCGCTGTCTCCATGCACTTGGCCGCCTGGTCACACATGCCTCCTCCACACAAGTCGGGGTCTGTAGCTGTGAATTCATGCAATTGAAACTGTATCGCAACCAGCGTTCGTTAACTGCGGGCCTGTGTGCCCGGAGCCCGTGAATCTTCTGTCGGGCCCGCAGCTAACATAAGTAACAGGCCCGGTTGGTCCGCGCGGTTATTGGATACACATCTGCCGATCTTGTCAACATTTTGCTAGCAAAGAAGCGACCGGTACTACAAGGAAAGCGCTGCAAAGATTTGTTCCAGAAGCATGGGCTAAAGATCAGTGTGGATAAAAGTCGAGCGGTTGGTCACCAGAAAAAGGGGTCGAACACCATGTTGGAGGTGAAGGATATCAAGCATGCGGGTACCTTTGCGTACATTGGTGGACTGGTGTGTTGATTACCAACGATGTGCGTGTATAGGTAGCAGTGCAGCGAGATATGTAGACAAGACGGTGCGAATGCACTGGGAAAGGCACGGCCGACAGGAATATGTTAACTTAAAAGCGAGCGTGTTAAAAAGTTGTGTCTGTTCCAATATCCGGGATCAGTCTCAACAGCCAATAATATTATTAGACTATCCATGATATATCGTCAACTCAACTGCTGAATCAATGGTACTTCGTCCCACTCACTGTGTTCGCCGGTCTTGATTGAGGGAACCAGACGACATCGATAAACAATTCCAAGAACATGCAGTTAGGTCATTTGCCCCATCCGCCTTCGCTATCACCTTCTATCCTGTGTTTAGTACTTGAAAATGTCATATTCAATTTTAACGTTTGGTTGCCTTGGACTTATTAAACGCAGTTTGACGAACAGAATACCTCCAACATTGTTATTCTAGTATCATTTATTTACTTACTTACTTACTTACTTACTCCTCTTCATGCCCACTGGCACATAGGGTGGAAACAAGGATCTTCCTGTCTGCAGCTATCTTTGCGGCTTGGCCCCAGCTTAGATGTAGTTCTTTGAGTTCCCTTTCTACAGCCTTCCTCCAGGTTTGTTTTGGTTGTCCACGTTGTCTATTTCCTTCAGGTGTCCACCTAAGTGCTATTTTGGAGATGCTGTCGACTTCCTTTCTCGGGATATGGCCGATCCATTTCCATCTTCTTGTGGCGAGTATGTTTTTCGTAATGTTTTGTCTGGTAATTCTGAGCAGTGGCTTGTTGAAGATTTTTGTGGCCAGAATATTCTCATTACATTTCGAAGGCATTTTGTGTGGAAGGTAGAAAGGTGTTTGAGGTCACGTTCTGTCATACGCCAGCATTCTGAGCCATATAGAAGAGTGGAAAGGACAACGCTTTGGTACAGACTCAGCTTTGTTCTTCTAGAATATTTTGTTGATCTCCAAACAGGTTTCATTCTTAAGAAAGCACCTCTGGCCTTGTTCATGCAATTATTGATGTCAACATCGGCCCCTCCATCTTTGCGTACTATGCTTCCCAGATAGGCGAAGGTGTCTGTGGTTTGTAGTTCTTCGTGATCGAGATAGGTCGATACCATATTTCACTGATTTATTCCCATCACCTTGGATTTCGTTTTGATTATTTTTAGTCCTAATATTTTTGGCTGATGTCCTTGAGTGTGTTTTTCTTTTCTTGCATGTCATGTCGCGTATGAGACAGGAGTGCTAGATATACTCTAGTATATTTGGTATACCCTGTATATATATAATATGCCATACTAGAATAACTTATAATAAATTATGATTGCCGGGCCTTCAAATCTTTTGTCGGGCCCACGACATTTTCAGATTACAGGCCCGGTTGGCCCTTTACATTTTGATTCTTATGTCGGACACTGGTCGCAACACGAGTTTAACATAGCGGCAGTCTGTATTTATATCAAGGGACAGGTTATAGATGATATCGTTGTTACTATAAAGCTTCAGTAATCATCATAATATATGTAGTTCGTGTCCATACTAACGTTACCATATGCAGTGTAGTGTATTCTCACTATATATGAGTAATAGTGATAAAAGGAACATCTGCTTAAAAAAACAACTTTGAAATCGCCATTCTGGCCTGCATTGTGATGCATGCCCATAAACATAAGAAACACCAGTTATACGGAAGGGACTCATACAATATCAAACATGTACCGAGAGTACAATATCTAGGTTTATTAGAAATATACTTTATATCAATACATATGCGAAACGACGTACATTTGCAGGAGAATCCGTCGCCCTCGAAGCCGGCGAGACACGTGCACTTGTAGGAGCCGACGACGTTCTCACACGACGCGTTCAGGTCGCACAGGTGATGGCTAGTCGTGCACTCGTCCTCGTCTTAACAGGGCAAACATTAGGTGACGGCTCAGAGTACACTCGTCCTCGTCTTAACAGGGCAAACATTACGTGAGGGTTCACATGACACTCGTCCTCGTGTTAATAGGGCAAACATTAGGTGAGAGTTCAGAGTACATTCGTCCTCGTCTTAACAGGGCAAACATTAGGTGAGGGTTCACAATATACTCGTCTTAACAAGTTAAACATTGTATGATTGTTCATAGTGCACTTGTCCTAGTCTTAACAGGTCAAACATTAGGTGATGGTTCAGTCTACTCGTCCTCGTCTGAACAGGTTAAACATTAGGTGATGATTGTTCACAGTACACTCATCTTAACAGTCAAACATTAGGTGATGGTTCACAGTATACTCGTCCGCGTATTAACTGGTCAAAAGTTAGGTGATGGTTTACAGTCCACTCGTGACGTCTTATTTTTAACAGGTCAAATATTATGTGCTGGTTCACTGTATATAATAACAGGCCAAAGCAACAATAAACAGATGAGACTGCGGAGACTATATTACCCTATCCATCTTAAGTAGTCCGATTCCGTAACCGGGTGTCGACAAATAAAGGTCATGCGCCTCTAAATAAGGGGTTAGAGAGATTTACTGTTGAGCAATATGATGCTATGGCGAGCGTCGAGAAATCCCAAAACGAAATCCGGGCTTTAATATTCGTCAATAAAATACAATCAGCCGAAGTAAAACCAAGCCAGTGTATACGGCTAACAAATCTTAAATACTGCATTGTCTTACAAAATTGAATACATAATTATGCGGCCTCTTAAAAACAACGCAAAGCTAAGTATTTTACACTATGCGGTGCTTCAGTTGAACGGAATGAAAACAAGACTGTGTTTCTTTACGATTAATTTGGTCATTGGAGTTATGAAGTTTTGAGTTGAAACTGGTCCCATTAGTAATAGCATTCTTATAAGAGCTTACGTCATTACGTCACCTACCCGTACACGCCTGGTTGGCCGTGAGGACGTAGCCGGCGTAACACTGACACTCGTAGGAGCCGGGTGAGTTGATACAGTCGCCGTAGACGTCACACGTTTGCAGACCGAGCAAACACTCATTCTGATCTGCACGACAACAAGGCCACAACAACGTCATCGAACAGTACACATGAGAGGCGCACACCACAACTGGAAAGTTAACAGTTGTTACCAGTAGCTGCATTTAAAGTAATGTACAAGATGTTCATTTGATAATTCAAAGCGAATGTGTCACGAGCCATTGCACCATTGAGTGGATTAATGTTGATAACGTGTTAACGCCGTGATATTTAACGTCTTGATATTTTCCAAAAAAAGTTGTACGGTTCGTCACCGGTTTGAGAGAAAGAAGACGTCACTGCAGAAATTATGATATATGAACTCATACAGAAATACAATTCCAGTAGTTGCAGGGCGTCGTTTAATCATACGACTGACTTCAACAGTATTGTTAATTTATTGACCAAAAAAATCGAATAAACACTGTTGTTGCCACAACGATGTAAGGATGTGTGAACTGAAAGTCGCCCACCTACGTCCGTCACCCATGTAACCAAGGCCACACGCGTATGACACCTACCGCTGCACGTGCGTCCGTCACCCATGTAACCAAGGCCACACGCGTATGACACCTACCGCTGCACGTGCGTCCGTCACCCATGTAACCAAGGCCACACGCGTATGACACCTACCGCTGCACGTGCGTCCGTCACCCATGTAACCAAGGCCACACGCGTATGACACCTACCGCTGCACGTGCGTCCGTCACCCATGTAACCAAGACCACACGCGTATGACACCTACCGCTGCACGTGCGTCCGTCACCCATGTAACCAAGGCCACACGCGTATGACACCTACCGTTGCACGTGCGTCCATCACACACGTAGCCAAGGCGACACGCGTACTACACCTACCGCTGCACGTGCGTCCGACACCTATGTAACCAAGGTGACACCTGCATTACACCTACCGTTGCACGTGCGTCCGTCACCCATGTAACCAACGTGACACGTGCACACGTAGGAGCCGTCGTTATTGGTGCAATCGGAGTGATCGTCACATCTTGCTAATCCAGTGTTACATTCGTTTATATCTGAAATAATTAAACTAGTTAATATCTGATAGCAATCACTGTTCATTCATGAAGTGATTTATCAAAATATATAAATGGACTGATCAACATGCAAACAATACTTATATTTGTAAACTATATACTATTCAATATTATCATCTTTATATTAGCTTATTAAATTCCTGATCTACAATTTAGTAAACGCCATGTTTTATTAGTTTATTGAATCAACATAGCCAAAGCGTTAATTATCTTTGATGAGGCTTTCGCCTTCGTTGGGGCCTTCATCTCGTTCTATTAGGTTAGTTAACAACTGCGTTATCTCACTTCCGCGATTGGGCTGGTCGTTGTTATTTTTTATTAATACAAATGTCATTATTATGACATGTACACATATTCACACAATAAATGATTCTAAAACACAACTGGAACATTAGTATCTCTGATATTTAATATGGAAACAGTGGTCATTTAAACACAGTCTTGCCCATCGTAGTAACAATAATGTAAAGTCATGCTTAGAGCCAAAGTTAAACAGTTTTATTCATTCAATGATATGGACGGCGCAGAAAACATACACCATTTATCAATCTTGCAAACAAAATAGAGTTAGCATGTGAACGATTTATTTAGAAAGATGCTATGCTTGTTAAGTGACGTGTATGAGTCTGGGTACATCTCACCGAAGCAGTCGTCACAGTGACCGTTGTATCCGGGCTTGCAGTGACAACGGAAGGCTCCAGGCGTATTCACACACTTCGTGTTCGCCCCGCAGTTGTGTACGTTCCGTGCGCATTCGTTGATATCTAAAACACAGCCAAAGACGGCTTGATTGTACACATTGATTGATATATATATATATATATATATATATATATAAAACATAGCTAAAACCGGCATGAGTGTACACACTGGTTGTCATTTAAACCACAGTCAAAGCCGGCGTGAGTATACACACTGGTTGTCATTTAAACCACAGTCAAAGCCGGCGTGAGTGTACACACTGGTTGTCATTTAAACCACAGTCAAAGCCGGCGTGAGTATACACACTGGTTGTCATTTAAACCACAGTCAAAGCCGGCGTGAGTGTACACACTGGTTGTCATTTAAACCACAGTCAAAGCCGGCGTGAGTGTACACACTGGTTGTCATTTAAACCACAGTCAAAGCCGGCGTGAGTGTACACACTGGTTGTCAATTAAACCACAGTCAAAGCCGGCGTGAGTGTACACACTGGTTGTCATTTAAACCACAGTCAAAGCCGGCGTGAGTATACACACTGGTTTTCATTTAAACCACAGTCAAAGCCGGCGTGAGTGTACACACTGGTTGTCATTTAAACCACAGTCAAAGCCGGCGTGAGTATACACACTGGTTGTCATTTAAACCACAGTCAAAGCCGGCGTGAGTGTACACACTGGTTGTCATTTAAACCACAGTCAAAGCCGGCGTGAGTGTACACACTGGTTGTCATTTAAACCACAGTCAAAGCCGGCGTGAGTGTACACACTGGTTGTCATTTAAACCACAGTCAAAGCCGGCGTGAGTATACACACTGGTTGTCATTTAAACCACAGTCAAAGCCGGCGTGAGTGTACACACTGGTTGTCAATTAAACCACAGTCAAAGCCGGCATGAGTGTACACACTGGTTGTCATTTAAACCACAGTCAAAGACGGCATGAGTGTACACACTGGTTGTCATTTAAACCACAGTCAAAGCCGGCGTGAGTGTACACACTGGTTGTCATTTAAACCACAGTCAAAGCCGGCATGAGTGTACACACTGGTTGTCATTTAAACCACAGTCAAAGACAGCATGAGTGTACACACTGGTTGTCATTTAAACCACAGTCAAAGCCGGCGTGAGTGTGCGTATTGGTTGAATAAGTATGCACACTGGTTTACATCTAAAACACATACAAAGACGGCATGAGTGTGCACACTGGTTGACATCTAATCCACAGCCAAAGAAGACATGAGTGTGCACACTCGTTGATATGTAAAACGTGTTTTCAAGTAACATAAAGCAGCATTACACGACACGCAGCGAAAGACGGCATGCGTAATCGAGTAACATAAACAATAACAAATAGGCGGTTACAATCTTGCAAGGCAACAGTAAATGCGTTGGCGAGTGTTACAATCAAGACCATTTTTATATACCTCAAAACGATATTCAAACAACAAATAAAGCTGAAATTAACATTTAAGCAAACATATCGAATGCGACGCATGGATGTAATGTTTACGGTAGTACTCACCCGAACAAGACGTCCCACCTCCTTCGAAGCCTTGGTGGCACTTACAACTGAAGCTACCCGGCAGCTCTGTGCAATCTGCGTTTCGGTCGCAGTTGTTAGCACCATTGCTGCACTCGGGGATGTCTGCAGGCGAATGTATCGTATTACGACAGTCACAATCATCATACGAATGACCGTATAATGTTGTTGAACACGGTCTGTCATTCGTTGACTGTGTAATTACAACTAGTACATGCACGAAGTTATATGGCAAGAAATAATACACACATAGACACACGCAGATACACACACACAGACGCACGTACGCACACACACACACACACACACACATATATATATATATATATAGATAGATATATATATATATATATATATATATATATAATACACACACATACACATAAACACATATACATGCACACACACACACATATATTTATACACGCACACGCTCACTCACACGAGCGAAATTCGTATTTTGAATTAATAATACAGGGTATAGCTCCAGTTGAATAGCCGAACCAGAACATACAAAAAATAAAGGAACTATGCTAGCCAACTGCAGCAACTGACACTGTTGATTTGAATACTATACTATTACTGACCGTCACATTTCTTGTCGTCGCCAGTGAAGCCAGGTCGACAGAGACACGTGTATGAGCCCCGTGTGTTGACACAGTCGGCGTTGACGTCACAGTGGACCAGGTCGACCCTCGTACACTCGTTGATGTCTGGAATAGAGAGACAGTTCTACTTAACATCCTCATTCGCTGATGTCTACAACCAATATACCAATTTACTAAACACACACACACTCTCTGTCTCCCCCTTCTCCCCTCCCCTGTCTCTCTCTCTCTCTCTCTCTCTCTCTCTCTCTCTCTCTCTCTCTCTCTCTCTCTCTCTCCCTCTCTCTCTCTCTCTCTCTCTCCCTCTCCCTCCCTCCTTCCCCCTCCCTCCCTCCCTTTATCCCTTTCTCCCTCTCTCTTCTTCCCTCCCTCCCTCCCTCCCTCTCCCTCGCTCTTTCTCCCTCTCGCTCTCCCTCCCTTTCTCCCTCCCTTTCTCCCTCCCTTTCTCCCTCCCTCCCTCCATCCCTCGTTTCCTCCCTCCCTCCCTCGTTTCCTCCCTCCCTCCCTTGCTTCCTCCCTTCCGCCCCGTCTATATATCCTTCTTGTCCGGGGTGTCGAAATGCAACAGCAGAACGGTGTGCTCTGAAAACACTAAGATGGAGAGATGTGACATCAGGAGGACAGCGACAGGTCAAGTTGGCCTATGCATTTATGTTATGTAAGTCATTAAACTATGTTCCTACAAGGGTGGAACTTAGACGCCCGCAACTATTATACGAAAATGCGTTTGCATTTGCACTTATAAGCCAGAGAAGAACCATGGATCTGTATTACCCAGCAAGTATGTGTTATCTAATAAAAATGTGATTACCAGCAGACTTACCTTGACATGTGACGGGGTTAGCCTTCCGGTCGATGAACTGGTAGCCAGAGGCGCAGTCGCACAAGAAAGTGCCTTCCAAGTTTCGACAGATAGTACTGTTGATCTCGCAATTATCGGTACC